>CM051349.1:17061478-17661478 GCA_028015215.1 Gynostemma pentaphyllum
AAAATTGCGACCAGATGGTCACTTTCAATTGTGACCACTTGGTAGCTTTTTTCCCTCCAAAATTACGCGCCATTTTTTGCTACCAAGACATATTTTAGTCACCAAAATTGCGACCAGGTGGTCACTTTTAATTGTGACCACTTGGTAGCTTTTTTCCCTCCAATTTTAAGCTACCACTCCCCAAAAAAGGTCACAAAATTGCGACCAGATGGTCACTTTCAATTGTGACCACTTGGTAGCTTTTTTCCCTTCAAAATTACGCGCCATTTTTTGCTACCAAGACATATTTTAGTCACCAAAATTGCGACCAGGTGGTCACTTTCAATTGTGACCACTTGGTAGCTTTTTTCCCTCCAAAATTACGCGCCATTTTTTGCTACCAAGGCATATTTTAGTCACAAAAATGCGACCAGATGGTCGTTTTTTAAGGTGACCAACTGGTCGCTTCCTTTGCGCCATAATTTCGCGCCATTTTTTATGACTATTTCTACTTCATTCGCAATCGTCGCAAAAAATGTGACCAGATGGTCGCTTAAAGTCAACCTTCAAATAAAGTGACCAACTGGTCACTTTAAAGCTACCACTTTTTTTTGGTCGCAAATTTTTGGTCGCATTTTGGCAGTTTTTTTGTAGTGTAATTAGTGTTAAACACAAGGGAAAGGACTAGTTAGCAATGCAATGAACTTGATTGTTATGTGAAGAGGTGGGGGGGGGGATCAAATAGCAATTAGGATACTTTTAAATTCAGCCATCCTTAATTATTTAAGCAAGAAATTTTTTTTAAACAAAAAAGAGAAAAGACAAAACCCACCCTTATCTTCTTCTTCCCACCTTTGGCCTCAATATCCCAAGGGAGGATTTGATTTTTTATCTTCCAATCATTTACCATCTTGCTCAATTTAAGGGAATTTTTGGGAGATTTATGGAAGAAACAACAAGATTAGGAAGTTTGGAAGAAGATCTCTTTGATTTCAAAAGCTTCAAGGTAAGAAACTATCCATGGAAACTCAAAGTTCTTCACCTAGGTTTATGGAATTTTTATGTTTATTTGTTTGGATTTTGTAGAACCAATTCTCTTTGGTTAAATCAACTTTAAATTTCTGGAACTAAACTCTTATCAAACCATTTCAAACCCTAATTTTTGTATCTCAAAAGTTTTCTCAAGTTTGAAAGCCATGGATAAATTCAAAGCTCAAACCTCCATTAATGCCAATTTTCAAGCTTTCTAGTTTTTCAATTTTTGGGGTTTTCTTAACTTGTACTTAAATTCTTTAAATTTTGGAACTTATGGGTGTTATATATATATATATATATATATATATAGTAAAAACAAGTGAGGAGGGAAAGCTTGTGATTTTTCAAAAACCATAAAAAAAGGGCCGAAAATATCAACCCTATTTCTCTTTTTAGCTAGTTTTGAAACATTTTGAATCTACGGGTTTCTGGGCTTAGTTCATTGATCTTAATGATTCGCATAATTTAAGTTAAGCTTCGTGAAGTCTATATACGGTTTGTGTTTGTAGGGAAAAGAGACTTTGAGCCAGATTTCAAAAGCCATTTTGTGAAAGGTGAGAATAGAATGGGTTCATTGGTAATGGTGTGAAGTGTGGAGATTGGTTGTTACCAAAGGGTAATTGGGAACTTGTCATTGTCTTAAGGGCTGGTTGTGATAAAAAAAAGTACCATTTGGGATAAAGGTAAACTGGTGGCTTTGAAAAGAAAAGAGGACAACTGAGCTAGAAACGTAATGGTTTGAGGGAAATGACTAAATATTGATTGATTACTTTGCGTTCATACTTTAATTTTGATTTTTAAATGAGAATATGTGATATTTTTTTATTCATAAACATGGTAGGTGGAAGATCGAACTAATATCTGATGCGTTCTTTTATTATTCTTATTGGTTGAGTTGTATCGGTTACAATTATACCAATATCTTGATTAGTCGAGTCGTATTGATTGATTATGTATGGAATATTTTCATTTCATGACACATTAACATTTCATTCATGTTGTTTAAGAGCCACGCGGTTGTAACCTATGTAATTGTGAAAGGAGCTAGACGTTACATATGGTTACCGTAGTGGAAGGAGCGAAGATTTGAGGCGCTCTTTGGATGATGACATGGAAGCTCAAGAGGCTATAGTAAGAGCCTATATTATGAGTAAAACATTGATGAAATTAACTTTTGGAGTGAGCTAATATTGGCCTCCAAAACGTGTATAGATAAGATGTGTAGAATGTTTTTTATAAGCAAAGGATGATGCTCGATTTGAATTGTTATGTTAAAACATAGTGTTTTTTTAACAATGTTGTGTCTGTGTCGCATTACGTACTCATACAATTAAGCTTTATTCTTCATTTAAGCATGTCATACTATTATTATTCATATTTATTTTATTTTCATTGAGCTTCATGCTTAGAGGTGCTACATATCACCTTTTAGGTAATGGTAGGGGTCGAGAATAAGGCAGGGTAGCTAGTGCTGGTTGAGGCTTTGAGGCGATACTTTTGGAATGGCTTAGGTTTTATTTTGAAGACTAGTTCCTCTAGTCTTGGTCTTTGTCGAGTCCTTTGTTTTATAATAACTCAAAGTGTGTTGTACTTATCTTTAATTGAAGTCCTTTTGTAATATGATTTTAGCACTACGTGTTTTGAACAGTAAACTATATTTTTAGATATGAGGCAAATGTGCCTAACTTTATAAAATAGGTTATCTTCTTATTGATTTTCAAACTTAGCATTCATTTACAGGTTGTTTTACTATAAGATCTTATGAATATTTTTTAATTGTGTCCATACTTTCGCTTTGCGTATTCACGTCTCAGGCTTACTTACTAAGTCGGGACATTATAGTTGGTATTAGCGCCACTTGGTTATGTAAACATGTTTCCGTATTTGAGTCAGTTAGTAGTTAAGCTTAAGTCTAAAAGTCACCTCGAAGACAATCGGTATCAGGTATGCATGTAACCTTAAATATCCATTTTGATTATTAGTAGGTCATGCATGTTGTATTGATTAAAATTTGAAATGTTGTGTTCAAATGTTCAATAGTATTGTGTGGCTGCTACGTTGTCAGGATGGCTCAGGATATTGTACCCAAGAGAGGTAGAGGTCATATCCCTACACGTGGTCATAGACAAGGTTGGGGTAGGACCTATGTCAGGGCTCCTGAACCACCGCCACCATCACCGGTAGTTGAAGGAAATGGATCTGATTTAGAGGATGATGGTAAAAAAGAGCAACCTCAAATAAATTTACTTCCCAGAGGAGAACGAAGAGTTACTATACCTGAGACTAAATATCTAAATCTACTCCGGGATGTCAGGACGCCTGTAGAAGGAGAGGCACCTCCAGTTGAGCGATTTGTGCCAGCTGGTTGTGGTATTATAAATGCTGCTAAAACTTTGAAGGAATATTATACGTATGCACCAGAGGAGTTTAATGGGACATTAGCAGACCCGAAGGTAGCTGAGCGATAGATAAAACGGGTAGAATGAGCTATTGTTTTTATATAGTGTCCTGGTGAATTGAAGGCTTATTGCGGAACCTCTTCACTCGTGGATGATGCTTTGAATTCGGGGGAATCTAATTCTCAATCTCTAGGTTCGGCTGTGAAAGTTACTTGGGAAATGTTCCGCGAGAAATTCTTCCACAAACATTATCCCGAGGATGTACTTGACCAGTTGGACGTGGAATTTCTTTCACTTAAATAGGGTGAGCGATCAGTAGTGGTGTATGAGAGAGAATTTGATCGATTATCTTGTTTTTCCACTTGACTTTTGACTGATGCGAAAAGCAAGAAAAAGAGATTTATCGTAGGTTTGCGAGCTGAAATACGAGGACAGGTCTGTACTTTACGATCTGCTATGCTAGGAAACTTGAGTTTGCTTTGATGCTAAACATTGCATAGACTAAGAAGAAGGGAAAGCAGGCATCCATGGGCCAGAACTCCTCAGGTAAGATTATCTAGTGTCCTGGTTAATTGAAGGCTCATTGCGGAATCTCTTCACTCGTGGATGATGCTTTGAATTGGTGGGAATCTGTTTCTCAATCTTTAGGTTCGGCTATGAAAGTTACTTGGGAAATGTTCCGCGAGAAATTCTTCCACAAATATCATACCGAGGATGTACGTGACCAGTTGGACGTGAAATTTCTTTCACTTAGCGATCGGTAGTGGAGTACCAAAGAGAATTTGATCGATTATCTCGTTTTTCCACTGGACTTTTGACTGATATGGAGACAAGAACAAGAGATTTATCGTAGGTTTGCGAGTTGAAATACGATCTGCTATGATAAGGCACTTGAGTTCGCTTTGATGCTAAACATTGCCTCGATTAAGAATAAGGGAAAGCATGCTTCCATGGCCAGAACTCCTCAGGTAAGAGCAAGGTTGAAGATTATTCTCAGGGATGAGAGTTACTACAATAGAGTCGTTCATCTCCCGTTAGAGGTAGGGGTCAGTCCTTCCAACCAAGAACTCAAGGGCACTTTATTCCTTTCTATCAGCATTGTTCGAGTTATCATTCGGGTGAATGTTTCAAACTTAATAGATGTTTTACATACGGTTAGACGTTACATATTTCAACTCAATGTTCATCAACACAGCTACCACCACAACGAAGTAACCAGACTCAGGGTCGAAGGTAGGACTGGGATCGAGGGAAAGCCAAAACTAATCAACAGTAGAGACCTCCTCCTACTTTATAGCCACAGGTAGCCCCAAAACAGCAAGGACAAGTCTTTGCTACCACACGAGAAGATGCGGAGGCCTCAGATATGATGGTAACATGTACTTTATCTATCCTTTGACATTCAGTTTATGTGTTGTTTGATTTTGGGGCAAGTCATCGTTTATTTCTGCAAATTTTGTGATGTCTTCCACATTAGTATCTGAAAAATTAGGCTATGATTTGTGTGTAATAACTCCTTTGGGGAAGTCTATAGTAGCCAATAGAGTTGGTCACACTGAGGAGCTTATCATATCATATTGTAATACTCAAGTTACGTTGATTGTGATGCCTTTGGCTGATTACGATATAATCTTGGGCATGGATTGGTTGTCAGCCAATTATGCTATGATTGATTGTGAAAATAAAAGGTGGAGTTTCTAGGGCCAAATGGAGATTAATTATGCTATCAGGGATCCAAAATGAAAGGTGACACCAGTTATTATATCAGCTGTACAAGCTAATGCTCGGTTACAATGAGCTGCATGGGGGTATCTCGCTAGTGTTGATGATACTTTGATGAGGGAAGTAAGGGTGTGGATATAGTGGCGATTGTGTGTGAATTTATCGATGTGTTTCAAGATGAGTTACCAGAGTTGCCTCTGGTAAGGGAAATGGACTTCCGAATTGAGGTGATTCCAGGAATTGCTCCTCTGTACAAAACACCTTGCAAGATGGCACCAGATGAGCTGAAGGAACTTAAAGTGAAACTTCAAGAGCTTCTAAAACTAGGATTTATTCGACCTACTATATCTCTGTGGGGTGCACCAGCTTTACTCGTAAAAATAAGGATTGGTCCTTGAGACTATGTATTGATTACCGTTAGCTGAATTGGATGACGATAAAGAACAAATATCCTTTGTCACGTGTTGAAGATCTTTTTGATCAGCTGAGAGTGGCTACTTTGTTTTCTAATATTGATCTTTCGTTCGACTGTCATCAGTGTTGTGTTGCTACTGAGGATATTCTGAAGACGCCTTTCTGAACTCGATATGGTCACTATGAGTTTATGATTATGTCGTTCAGATTGATGAACGCAGCCGCAACATTCATGGATCTCATGCATACGATGTTTTGAAATTTTTTAGATCATTTCGTCATTATTTGCATTAATGATATTTTAGAATAGTCGGAAATAGAGGAGTTACATTTGATTCATCTTGGGAAGGTGTTGTCGACATTGAGAGCCAAAAAACTCTACAGGAAGTTTTCAAAATGTGAATTCTGGATGAAGCAAGATGCTTTCCTGGGGTATGTGGTTTCTCGTGAGGGTTGATCCCGCTAAGATCAAAGCAGTTAGTGGATGGTCTCGACCAACTAACGTAGCCGAAATTAGAAGTTTTCTTGGGCTTGAAGGGTATTATCGGAGGTTTGTAAAGGACTTTTCTAAAATTACATCCCCGCTAACTCAGTTGACTAGAAAAGGTGAAAAGTTTGTGTGAACAAAGCTTTAAGGAACTAAAGCATAGACTTTTTACAGCTCCAGTTTTGATATCGCCTGATCATACGAGTGGTCTCATGGTGTATAGTGATGCTTCGTTGAGGGGTATAGGATGCATGCATATGTAACACGGCAAGGTGACAGAATAGGCATCACGTTAATTGAAGGAACATGAGAAGAGGTATCTGACTCATGATCTAGAGTTAGCGGTAGTGGTTCATACTTTGAAGATTTTGCATCATTATTTGTATGGAGAGAAGGTGAAGATCTTTAGTGATCATAAAAGCCTGAAGTACTTTTCATCCAGAAAGAGTTGAATATCAGACAATGACGGTGGTGGAGTCAGTGAAAGATAATGATTGCGATATCCAGTACCACTCGGGGAAGCCAACATTGTAACAGATGCTCTTAGTAGAAAGACATCACATTCAAAGACACTTTTAACACATCAGGTATGACTTCGTTGAGATATGGATCGAGGCGAGATCACGTACCTCACTGCCAAGGTTACATCGAATTTAACAAGCTTGACAGTAGGGCCTACACTAAGACAATGAATGATTGCGGCTCAGTGAGATGAACCGTATTTGGAAACAGGATGTGCGGAGGCAAAGTCTAATCTATTGGGACACTTTACTTTCTCTATGAATGGAGCTTTGCTATATCGTGGACGGTTGTGTTTACCCTTATGATCAACCTTTCACCAAAAGTTATTGGAAGAAGCTCATAACTCGACATTTTTGGTGCATCGAGGTGGCAATAAGATTTACCATGATCTATGTACGACAGCAGTATTGGTGGTTGAGAATGAAACGAGAGGTTGAAAATTATGTGAGTAAGTATCTTGTTTGCCAACAAGTGAAAGCACTTAAATAAAGTCCAATGGGTTTGCTTTAACCATTGATTGTTTCTACATGGAAATGGGAGGATATATCAATGGATTTTGTTAGCAGGTTGCCAAAAACCCTTAAAGGGATTGATACCATATGGGTGATAGTGGATCATTTGACCAAAACCGCTTACTTTGTACTTGGAAAGATAACATATTCAGTAGAGACTTGGGCTCAGCTTTACTTGAAGAAGATTATACGTTTACATGGTGTGCTGGTTAGGATCGTTTCTGATCTTGACACACGTTTTGTCTCTAAGTTCTGGCAGACTTTGCATAGTGCAATGGGAACACAACTTGACTTTAGTACATCTTTCCATCCTAGAACAGATGGATAGACAGAACGGGTTAACCAAATCCTGGAAGACATGTTGAGGGCTTGTATTTTAGATGTTGGTGGTAGTTTTGATACTGATTTGTATCTCATGGAGTACGCTTACAATAATAATTACCAATCATCGATTGAAATGGCCCCATTTGAAGCACTTATAGGAGGAATGTCGGTCCCCTGTACATTGAAATGAAGTCGGTGAGCGCAGACTTTTGGGACCTAAACTTGTGCAAACAACTTGCAAGAAAATTGGCTTGATCAGGGAACGAATGTGAGTTGCCCAATGTCGACAATAGAGTCATGCTTACACATGACAAAGTATGTTAAAGTTCACGGTGGGAGACCCTGTGTTTCTAAAGGTTTCAGTTATGACGGGTGTAATGCAGTTCGGCAAGAAAGGGAAGCTTAATCCATGGTTCATAAGACCTTTTGAGATCTTAGACTGGGTTGGGAAGTTAGCTTATCAGTTAGCATTGCCACCTGCTTTATCAGCTGTACATAACGTATACCACGTGTCTATGCATAAAAAATATGTAGCTAATCCATTACATATTATAGATTTCCAACCGATTGATCTTGATACAAACTTAACATATGAGGAAACATCGGTGGAGATCTTACCAACCAAGCAAAAGATTCTAAGAAATAAAACGATTAATCTTGTTAAGGTTTTGTGGAAGAATCAGTTGATGGAAGAAGCTACATGGGAACTCAAACTAATTCTACATAATTTACTCAATGTAAGTAAAAGTTTTAGTTTTTCGAAAACCTTGAATTTTGATTCTAAAGTTCGATCACAATTGCATAATATTAACGGATCCTGAATTAAATGTTAATTAATTTACTAAATAAATTCCACTAATTTAGTAAAGTTGTTTCTTCATGAGAGTGATCTATTGATACGCTCGATAAACTTTTTTTTTGAGGAAATGACTAAGTTAATGCATGAGAACATTTCTAAACAAGATGGAATTCATAAATTTTTTTAAATGATGAAAGTTTTAGTGCAACACTTTTCTAACTTAAAAACTTTAGGTAAATCCCTTAATATAATGGTTCGTTACTTGAACATGATGTATCACCTACTCATTGACACGAGAAGGGCTTATTTTATAATTAGACTATAGAAATGTTCATTTAGAGAATCATTGGGACCACAAGGATAAAAGAGATAATTACAGGGATAAAACGGTAATTTGACCCGTTGTAATTATGAGATTACCACATGAAAGAGGTCAAATAAACTTAATAACAAATGGACCCAACCCTTCTATAGTGAGAGGAGTTCAACTTAGAGTTTATAATGGAATTGCCCTAAGCTAATAATTATGTTGATTAATTAATGATTTTAAATAATAAATCAATTATTATTGCACCCATGATCTATAGGTCCATCAAATCCCTATGCTAGCCCATGTATCATAGTAACTAACCAAGTTATTAATTTAACAAGGAAGAACAAAATATATTTAAGTAATTGATTAACTTAAATAAAGGGAAAAATTAATTACTCAAATAATGAAATTATTTACATGGAAATTAATAATTAATATTATTCATTAAATAATAAGTTTATTTAATAATGAAATGAGACAGTTAAATATAATTTATTTATAAAAACAAAAATTAGTATTTTGCCTAAAATAAGTAATTGAATGAATTTGATTCAATATTATTTAATTAATAGAATTTTTGACAATATGTATTAAATTAGAAAATATTATTTGAAGTTTTTTAGTTATAAATACATAAAATAAAGAGACGAATATCTAAATTGTAAAAGATAAAGTTGAAAAATATTTTTCTTATTTTCCTTTGCAAAAATCGGCAATATTGAGGTCATAAGAGAAGTGATTTTTTCAAATTTATATTTATTTACCTTAAGATAAATGGGAATTAAATTAGATTACAATTCCTAATCTTTTCCTATAAATAGGACCATTGGGAGCTCATTATTAACAAAAGCTATAATTTTCAGATTTTGGCTCTCCAAATCAAGAAGAGTTTGGGGATTTTATTTGTTCTTTCGGTTTGATTCTCAAATATCGGATTTGGTTTATGATCAGGTCATAGCGTAGAAGGCTTGAAGCTGCAAAGAAACATCCTACCTAATTCTTAATTTAATCTACAATGTAAATTTTTTAAAACCTGATATTTTCAGTTTAAGATTTGATCACAAGTGCATGATATTAACGGATCCGTAATTAAATGTTAATTAATTTACTAAATAAATTCCGCTAATTTACTCAAGTAGTTCATTCAATTATGTTATAACAATACAAACACTACAACAATAAGGAGCTCTACCGGCGTCACCATTACCGGCGCACACAAAACTTGTCGGCAATGTATCTTGAAAAACTACCAGTGCGCCGAAAATGGTAGCCCAATACCGGCGCATACTTAAACTGCGCCGGTATTGGAGCCCAGGGAGGCCCAAAGCCGGCGCTGGGCTTTCCATGCACTGACAATGGGCATGCGCTGGCAATGGGCCGGCCCATTTCCTGCGCATGGTTGGGTAAGCATCACCGGCACACAAGTGCACCGGCGACGCAACTTAAAAAATAAAAAAACAGCTTTCATTCGCCCCCCTCCGACCCTTCTTCCCCTAACAGAAATTCATCTCCCCCCAGCAGCAGACGGCCGACAGACGCAAAAACCTTTCTTCCATTTTTTCTTCATTTTCTTGGTCAAATCTTAACTATTTTCTTCTGTTCAAAAGCAGAATTTTCATAGTCCATCGTTTTAGGTACATTTCTATAGCCTATTTTACTAAAATAGTTTTTATTTTCTTAGATTTCATAGTTTTTTCTCTTAGGTTTTTTTTTTTAAAAAAAAAATTGGATGTTTTTTTTTGTAGTTTTAGTGTTTAATTGTTAATAATTAGTTCTTATGAAGTAGATTAGGTACACAATACGCGATTGATTTGAGATTTGAGATGATTTTTTTTCTTATCAATATGGATTTTGAGTTTTTTAGGTTTTTTTTTTTAATTTGAATTTTTGTTGTATTTTTATTGTTTAATTGTTAAAAATTGGTTGTTATGAAGTTAATTATTACACAATACATGTTTGATTGGAGATTTGAGAAATTTTTACTTTTTTTTATCAATATGGATTTTTTTTAAATTGACTTATATTTCATGTCTTCTAGGTATTGTTAATATGTTTTTATTAAATCTTTTTTTTTAAATTATTTAAACAATGAACTTAAAATATGAATGAACAAATTATTTAATTTTAAATTTATTCATTTTGGTATTTCATTATGTGTTTAATTTTAAACTTTGCATATTAAATTTATTGATTTTGGCATTTCATTATGTGTTTATTTTTTTATTTATTTATTTAGTGACTAGTTAAATTAGATTAATTAAGTTAATTAAATTAGTTAGGTTAATTATTCATATTAGTTTAGTTAATTTAAGAGTAGTGGAGTGTGGGACCTCCTCTTCCTTTTTGTCTTATCCTTAAAATTTTAGGGCATCATCCTTTGGACATTACCCTAAAATTTAGCAAAGCAAAATTTATTTCCTTTCTTCATCTCCACGTAGCCGCACGAACAGCTTCTCCCTCACCCTTGTTTTAAAAAAAATTTCATCACTCTTCCATCGTGAACCAGACGGTAGCCATCTCCCCTCTCCTTTCTGTTTTTAATTTTCTTATTGTTCATCTTCTTCGGGCAACCACCACACCGTCGTCTGTCACTATACCACCACCGTGAAGCCATTGAAGCTTCGGAGTTGGAGCTTTCCAGAACGTTCGTGTTTCCTTGTCCTTCACGGAGTGAGTCTTGTTTTTTTTATTGTGTTTAAGATTCGTGTTTAGAGATTTCAAGACTAACCCTTGCTTACCCATCAACTTTAGAGTCAGTTTTGGAACTCTCCGGAAAAGGAGAACGAAATCTCGGTTTTGAAAGGATTTCTTGGATGTTGCTTTGATCTCGGGATTACTCAACTTATAGGATTCATTCCTAGACTCTTCTCGCCCTGAGAGTCACCGGAAAATGAACAAAGGTGAGCTGACCATTTTTCCCCCTTCATTTTTAATGGCTGTCGTGGGTGGTCTAACTATTGGAAAAGTAAAGGTTCAATTGAACCGGTTAAGCTGGTTCATCCTGGTCCAGGTGGTTTTTTTTTTTTTTGCCAATTTAAGCTGATTTGGTACTTGCTATTTTAAATTGGTTCTCGTGCTAATTAGTTGTAATTAATGATTTTCCATCTTCCGAGCAACTTTAGGGGCGATAATTTTGTTAATTGAGGCCGGTTCTTGAATTTAGATATTTCCATAAGCTTCAAAGGTAAGTTTAAAGTGGTTTTATGTATGAATTGCATGACGAATTATTAACTGAGTATAAGAGGGAATGTTAAATTGGGATCATATGAGAATATTGGTGGTTTTGATGATTATTGGAAGTGAGTGTTGTGATTTTACACTTTGGTTTTCAGAGATAAGATAGAAATTCAGGAATGGAAAGATAAGTTATTATTGTAAGTAGTGGTTTTCGAGGTAAATTGAGGTAATTGGGTTAGTTTGGAGAAAAGTAAAGTTTAAGGGTGAAACTTAAAATTTGATTATGAGAATATTAAGTGTAGGATTATATCGATGGTGGATCGAGGGTTTCAGGTTTCTTTTAGTTCGTATTTCCTTTCGAGTATGCTTTTCTTTCATAGAAATATTATCGGCGTGAGTTAATATTCTTACGAGCCTATTTTACTTTTGCTATCTTTGAATTGGAAACACTTTGGTTCGTGGAACTTGTAAACCATACTCAGATTCTTTAGATGGAGTATGCGTGTTACCTAAATATTGAATAATAAACTATACTCAGATTCTTTAGATGGAGTATATATATTACCTAACGGAACTTGTAAACCATACTCAGATTCTTTAGATGGAGTATGTGTGTTACCTAAATATTAAATAATGAACTATATTTGGTTTCTTTAGATGGAATATATGTATCATTGGAACTTGTAAACATGCTCGGATTCTTTAGATGGAGTATGTGTGATATATATGAGTGTGATATATATGAATGTGAAATTATGATATATACTCGGATTCTTTAGATGGAGCATACATATTGTTTGAAATTGTGAAATTGTAAACATGCTCAGATTCTTTTAATGGAGTATGTGTGATATATATGAATGTGAAATTACGATATATACTCGGATTCTTTAGATGAAGTATACGTATTGATTGAAATTGTGAAATTGTAAACATGCTCGGATTCTTTAGATGGAGTATGTGAATTCTACAATTGTGGAATATTGATATATGCTCAGATTCTTTAGATTGAGTATATGAATCAACTGAATTGGAAATATAATGTACTCAGATTCTCTAGATGGAGTGCATGAATTTTAAGAGTAAGGCTCCTATCATTGTTAATGATGTTGCTACTTTGCGAATCTCATCGATGAACGTACTTCTCTAAGGATATTGGGTACGAAGTGTTGGTCTAACATGATTGTTGATTTATGGGATTTACTTCTGGTATTGTGTGGTATATAATTGGGAATTGGAATGTTTTGGGATATAAGTTGTTTTGGAAGTATAGAATGGGTAGTGAAGAGCATGCTAAGTTTTTTGACACAATTTCCGATGTGGAATTCGTCCATAGGATTACATGCCTCCATTTTACTCTCACTAGCATTTTTTTATGTTAATGTTGTTACACTTTAATTTTTCCAAGTACGCACCGACGTAGAGGACGTGGTAGAGGTGGTGGTGCCGTGTGATTGCGGGATAATGATTTGGATTTGAACCGGATCAATACATGCATTCTAGTAATGCATGAACTTAGACAGTATTTGAACAATTTACTGCTTTCATGGTTTATTTGTATGATTTTTGAGCTCGAAAGAGCACTTGACTGATTTATGACTTTAAATCATTTTCTTTTAAGTTAAACTATGTCGGAAATGCGCATTTCTATTATTTTTCTGTTTTTATCGCTTTCTCTGCTTGTGAATAGTGTATTTTATTTTTTTGGCTCATTCAAAA
Organism: Gynostemma pentaphyllum; assembly: GCA_028015215.1. Lineage (NCBI taxonomy): Eukaryota > Viridiplantae > Streptophyta > Magnoliopsida > Cucurbitales > Cucurbitaceae > Gynostemma > Gynostemma pentaphyllum. Next base: position 17,074,881 of record CM051349.1, read on the forward strand.
TACAAACGGCATCATGCCTAAGTTTCGTAGAATCAAGTATTCCGTTGTTTATTTCTAATTAAAAGTATTTTTAAAATTCGGGTCTTTACATAAAAGGATTTTTATTTATTTATATATTTAATGGAATTGTTCTATTAAATAAAAAGGCAAAATAAAATGCCCAATATTGTCATGGAGATGAGGATGTGGGCTTGTGACCCATGGGCAGAGTCGCACGCCACTTTGGTTAATTATTAACCAATTATTTGTATTATATTTTAATTAAAATATATGGAATATCTTAATTTAAATTAATATTGTAGACACCCATTTTCGTCCGGTAATATTTAACATTAACAAAATTTTACTTATTTTAAAAAAAAATAAAAAAAGACTTTGGTTTGAAATTTTGTTATTTTAATAAGTTTTAAGTGACACAATTCTAATTTGGTTTTTGTTCATAATAGAAAAATAATAAAAAGATAAAAATGATTTTTTAAAAAAAAAAAAGGGGTTTTGAATCAAATTTGGGTATTGATATTTGAAATTTAAATTGATTTGATTTGAAAAATATTTTTGGAAGAGAACGTAAAATTGGTGACAAGATGATTGACTGATTTGAGCTAATTAGGGAGTAAATTACGAATCAAATTTAATTTTCCTTATTTTGCTACCTCATTAAGCTATATATATAGACCCCTCTTCAACCCTAAAAGGGGGGCTCATCTTCCTGAACACACACTCTCATCCTCCTAGATTCGTTGAGCTATCAATTCTCTCCCTATACAGACTCTGATCCTCCCATTTTCGGTGAATTAGCCAACCCTTCACAGACTTTCATTATCATCCTAACTCAACCAATTTCTTCTTCCCTCTCAGTTTTCTTGTGCTCATAAAAGCATTTGTTCTCTTTTACTGGTCATCTTCAGTTTGGTCCATCCTCTCTAAGAGCCATATCCACCATAAGTTTCATTAAAATTCAACTCCCAGCAAAACCACCCATAATCATCTCCCAGCAATTAATATTCATCATCATTCCATTTCTACCTCATATACCAAATTAACTTGTATTCATTGGAAATCATTCATCACTCGAGGAAAAGATCCACTCAAAGTCGCTGACTCACTTTTGATTTGCTTGCCATCGTGAAAGTAAGAGAAAGAAGAAACACCTTTGATAAAATTCCTTTTTTTTTTTTTTGTTCTTTTATTTAATATTTGTCCTTTATTTAATTAAATTGTAGATATATGAAACTAATTGGTCTATAATAATATCAAATAATGGGCGGCTACAAGATCAGTTCATCATTTTATCCGTCCTGCAACTTGTTTTTTCTTTTTTTGCCACAAATACTCATTTATGAATGTTTAGTCTTTAACTAAATAGATAATATTTATTTCAAACGTATCAAAATCCTGCATCCTATTTATTTTCATTTGAAATCTGTAATTTGGTTATATTTTAGGTCTTTTTTTTTTAATCGATTTTTTTTTTTATTATTAAGATACTCTATTTATTTTATTTTTCTTTTAATCATATTTAGACAATTTTGACTATTGTATGTGCTTTAAGCCGATTGAATGATCATATTGTATTTTTGAAATATTGTCAAGTTCAATTTAAGTCTTTTAGATTAAAATGTCGTATCCATGTCTTTGGGCTTTCCATTTTTAAAACATATGCCATGATTGATAATAAACCATCCAAATATTAGGTCAAAATTTAATTAAAAAAATATCGAATTTAAAAATAGAAATTGGAATTAATTAGGATACTAATTTTCCAAAGAAAAATTAACAATTAAATTTAAATATAAAAATTGGAATTAATTAGGATACTAATTTTCCGAGCATAAAAATTAACAATTAAATTTTAAATATGAAATTGGGATTAATTAGGATACTAATTTTCCAAATCATAAAAAAATTAATAATGAAATTTTAAATAGAAATTGGACTTTATTAAGGTATTAATTCTCCAACTTTCCATAAACATCAAATTCTAATATTTAAACAATCCAAAGAGGATTTTCATAAAAAACTTTCCTATGATGGAGTTAGGTGTTTTCAGGATACTGATCTCCTATATTTCTTAAGGAATAAGAATTTAATTAAGGGATACCGAGATTAAATTCTATTAAAACTTTTTCCTAATGGCTTTTATGCCACTCATCCAATTTGATTGTGCCTTCTAATGTTTAGGGTACTAATCAATAACATATGAGACATTTAAAAATAAAAATTAAAAACATATTGTGTGTTAAAAGATAAAAAGGCTTTAATATTAAATAACGAAGATAATAAACAGTAATCGTTTTCAAACGAACATAATAGGGTGCTAATACCTTCCCTATGTGTGAATAAACTCCCGAATCTACCATCAAACGTTAGCAGACCATCCTTAATTCAATGACAAGGTGACTAATCACACCATACCTTAAAACCAATGATTAGTGGCGACTCCTCTTTCTTCCGCGTCGCTATCACGTAGCGACAGCATGGCGACTCCACTGGGGATACTTTGTGAGTCTTGCTGTTATGATTTATCTTGGTTATTATATTTGAGCCTTTTGTTATACTTTTATATGATTGCACACAATCACAAGCCTCCTACCCGGGCTTTACCTTGTAAGATTAGTCGAGATTAATAATGGCGTCTCTCGTGGAGTTTTTACTCCCGTATTTGGCCCATGAAAAATCTCACCCAAGTCAACCTTTCCAGGATACTGGAAAGGGTACTTTGCTATAATGGGAAAACCTTATCAGGATATTGCTAAAGGTTACCTATTATAACATAGACTGGGAACCATGTATAGATAGATTTGTATACCACACATCAAATGTGTATGTGCTATCTTTATATTAATTAGTCGTTTGAAGTTTGTTTGTTTTTTTTATAAAATATTCCTCGCATCCTCTATGTAATGTTTTTTTTAGTTTTTTTTTCTCCTTAAAAAAAATCTTTCATCCCCTATACAATAAAAATGCAAAAAAAAAAAAAAAATCTTTGGTTGATTAGTAAAGTTCAATAATTTTAACCATGCATCACAAATCATTGTTTCATTTTATAAATATTTGAGTAGAATACTTAATTCTCATAAACTTAAAAAAAAAAAAATCATGAATCATTCTAGAGTATGTCATAAAAAAAAAAGTATTCATTACGCATTGCATTTTCACATTAAAAAAAATACATAGGATTTTTAATCATTCCATGCATATTAGATCTAAACATGTCACCCATGTGCATTGCATTTAAGAAAAAAAAAAATAATATAAAGGATTTCATTTCTCATGCATTTTTTTAAATGAAAAGGAAAATTGATAAAAAAAAAAGTTTTGACATTTCATCTGAATCATGCATTGCATTTTTCTTAGATAATTAATCAATATTTGAAAAGAATTATCAAAATAGTCCAATTTATTCAACTTCATCTTCCTTAATGATCTATCAGGAAATTTGAAATCATAATTAAACAAAGCGGACTCATTCATGTGGGAAGAAGTTAAAAAAAAAGTGCAAAAAAAAAAAATTAAAAAATAAAAAAATAAAAAAAAAGAAGTGAAAAAATGAAAAAAAAAAGATGAAAAAAAAATGAAATGAAAAAGTGAATGTCACCATGGACACTCAAATATCTTTGGGCTTATTATTTTCAACTCTCGCACATCATCAAGCCTCCGTATGCTTTGATAATAACCATCATTTCCGTGTCTCTATCCTATTGATTCCCGGCCCAACCATTCTTCAAGCCCAACACCATTTTTCTAGCCATAAATGCCCGAATTATAACATGAGCATTCTGCCATCAATTCATCCTCGTCATTTTACTGGGCACTTGACCATTTCTCTCCTTACATAGGTCAACTTCTTGCTACTGGCCATCCAAACTTGGGCTACAGTTGAACCAAACTCTTTCCTGACCCATCCTGCAACACTACACTGGGGCAATTGACCATGTTTGTTTTATCCATCTTGGCCAATTTCATTTTATAAATCAAAAAGTCTCAAGTCATGAATCTAACCAGTTTCATATCTACCCACCATTGTAGCCCTGGGGCAATTGACCATTTTTCTCTTCTTCTCCTTACCCATACATGTCATGCAATGTGTTAAACCCTTTAGAGCCCAAACTCATATGTTAAGAGGAGTTTTAAAAGTAATGAAATAGTGTTAAGACATTGAGTCAAATATTTTTACATCTCGAATTTGTGATAGCATGCATGTCTCTTGCATTTCATTGCTACTTCTCCAAAATTTCTACATGGCCATTCTAACTTTCATTCTCGTTGAAATCGTTTCTTTTGGCTCAACATTTTCTCCGACCTCAACATTCGTGGATTAATTTCAAAAGACAACAATTGTAAGGATTGAATATACTGACAATCCTTGAGTATACTTTTTCTGCATTGCAAGAAGCAGCTGCCAAAGTGTGTGAGAAGATATTGAAGAATACCAACTTTTGATTGTCTTGAAAGCAGATAAATCAATACAAGAAGAATTATGAAGAGAAATATCAGCAAGTTTTTTTTAAAGGTCCGATTTGGTTGTTTGAAGTTGTCATCAAGGACTACAGGATTTGACATTCCTAGTACTTATTTTATCTGGCTTTACCACATGACTTGTAAAACGATTGATAAGTTTTGATAGGTCCTGGGAAGAAGAACATATCTACCTTGGGTTTTGTTACATATTTTTGGATTCCTTAAAAAAGTTAGCATTGTTCATATTGTGACTTTGACTTTGAGGTGTTAAATGTAGTCACTTGCAAGAAAAAAAAAGAGCAAAAAAAAAAAAAAAAAAAAAAAAAAAAAGAAGAATGTGAAAAAAAAAACAAAAAAAAGGGTGAAAAAAAAAGAAATCAGAATGTCATAGAAAAAAAAAGAGATTGAGAAAGCAAGGTCCAAGTCATATAACTTATGTTCTTTCGATAATGTTAGATATGACCAACACTCAAGCATTTTCAGAGTTTCAATTTGAAATAACTTAGACAATATGCTCAAAGGCTAAGAGAGCTCGGAATGATAACCAACAACCCATGTGAGAATGGGTATCATATCAGTCACTAATTGTTAGATCTGAGGAGTTCGAGTGCAATGCAGGAAAAGAAAATCATGGGAAGTCATGTATCTTCGATCCTTACAAAAGTTGTCTGAGAAATTGTCCACTTTGACCCTTTTTCATTAACGCTTTTGTATTACTTTCTTCATACACACCTTGAAATCTTTGAGATCCATTTCCCATGTCAGTCATGTTTCTATTTGATTGAACATGAAGTTTCAAAATATCATCCAAATCTCATACTCATATGACTTATCATCCTTCCTGAATCCTTCCATTTCAAAGTCATATTCCCATACCTTTAATGCATTGAGTCATCTACTCATTTGCTTTCATCATCATCATTATGCTTGTTTGTTGCAAATTTGAGATAAAAAATGTTTGACTAAATGAAATAACACTTTGAGTTACTTTTACAAGCTATTTCTAAACATGAGTTATTTTTAAATGACCCACCAGATTACCTTCATGACTTGTTTCGATCAATTTTTGAGTCATTAAAATCAATTGTTGAATAAGAAAGTTATCCGTCATTATGGTGACATTCACTAAAAAAAAAAAAGAAATAGAGAAAAAAAAAACAACAAAAAGAAAAAAAAAACAAAAATGAATTTTTTCCCTCGGACAATGAAGAAACTTTGTTTGTTATGCTTTCATCTCACCTAACGGTTCGTTGGTGAACTTAAGGTTGAATCGAATGGGTTATTTTGATAAAAAATGATGAAAAAAAAAATCATGCATATTTTTTCTTAGTTAATGCATAAACATTACCATTGATTAAAAAAAAAAAACCCTATGCTTGAGCACACTCTCTTCATAAACAAAAAAAACATCACACTTCATATTTGACATAAGTTGCATTTTACATGTTTGCATTGTGCATCATAAGACCTTATCTCAAGGCATTGCTCATGCATCTACATTTCATTTATGAACATAATTAAATTGTGTAAATTCTTCTTGCATATTCTTTAAAAAAAAAAAAATTGTTTGTATGCATTCGCATGAAGCTAAGACAATAATTGCATCGTCATTATGCATTTTATACATAACTCATGGTTTTTGTCCATCTATTGCATTTTCACATGTAAGCTAGTGCATTACCATTCATCACATTCTTTACAAGCATAAAAATATCCATGCATGGTGCACACATCGTATCAAAATTCATTCTCATCTAGCATATTTAGAAATATTCAAGCAAACACATGTTCATGAGACTTGTAAATCTCTAGATGCATTATTGCATACATCTAGCATCTACTTGAAGTTTTCTATAACGATTCATCACATCAAATCACTTGTCATCATCAAACATTTCACATCATACACACTGGGGTAAAAGAAAATTTTTGTTTTTCCTCGAGGCGATTTTAAGCTCTCTTGTTTTCAAAATTAACAATACTGGGGCAAATTTTGGGGCAAATTTTGCTTCGATTTTGAGTTATGAAACATCATCATAAATGGATACTGGGGCAATTTTGGGTTCAAAATTTGTTTCATTTTGAGTAATGAGACACCGTCACTTGAGAGAGTTTTAATGATATTTGACATTGGGATAATATAAGAGGATCTGGACCATTTAAAGTGACACCTCGCTTGCTCATGGATTATTTATTAATTTCAATGATAAAGAAAATCATGTTGAGTTGGCTTAATATTATGCTCAGTTTTGTTATTCACTTTGTCAAATATTTCATGAAAAGATGTCCACATATCACGATTCACTCATCATGGTTTTATATTATTCATCCTTAAATGAGTCAAAGAAAGTCAAAGTTTTGGTCGAGAACCGGACCACCTTGCTTTTATTTTGGTCGAGAACCGGACCACACTGCTTTTAATTTGGTCGAGAATCGGACCACCTTGTCTTTTAATTTGGTCGAGAACCGGACCACCCTGCATTTATTTTGGTCGAGAACCGGACCACCTTACTTTTATTTTGGTCGAGAACCGGACCACCTTGTCTTTTAATTTGGTCGAGAACCGGACCACACTGCTTTTAATTTGGTCGAGAACCGGACCACCTTGTCTTTTAATTTGGTCGAGAACCGGACCACCCTGCATTTATTTTTGTCGAGAACCGGACAACCTTACTTTTATTTTGGTCGAGAACCGGACCACTCTGTCATTTATTTTGGTCGAGAACCGGACCACCTTGTCATTTATTTTGGTCGAGAACCGGACCACCTTGTCTTTTAATTTGGTCGAGAATCGGACCACCCTGCATTTATTTTGGTCTAGAACCGGACCACCTTACTTTTATTTTGGTCGAGAACCGGACCACTCTGTCATTTATTTTGGTCGAGAACCGGACCACCTTGTCTTTTATTTTTGTCGAGAACCAGACCACACTGCTTTTATTTTGGTCGAGAACCGGACCACCTATCTTTTAAATTGGTCGAGAACTGGACCACCTTGTTTTTGTTTTGGTCGAGAACCAGACCACGCTGTCTTTTAATTTGGTCGAGAACTGGACCACTCTGCTTTTATTTCGGTCAAAAACCCGACCACCTGTCTTTTATTTTGGTCAAGAACCGTACCACCTTGTTTTTAATTTGGTCGAGAACCGGACCACCCTGTTTTTATTTTGGTCGAGAACCAGACCACCCTGTCTTTATTTTGGTCGAGAATTGGACCACCTTGCCTCTTAAATTTGGTGAAGAATCGGACCACACTACTTTTAATTTGGTCAAGAACTGGCTCACCATGTCTCTTATATTTAGTCAGGAACCGGATTACCTTGCTTTGTAATTTGTGCAAGAATTGGACTACCTGGTTACTCATTTGTCTAATTTTAAATAATACCGAATGAAATAAGGTCTACGCGTTTGTCCACCTTCTACTTCTACAAGGATGAACAAACGGGGGCAAACTGTAGACACCCATTTTCGTCCGGTAATATTTAAAATTAACAAAATTTTACTTATTTTAAAAAAAAATAAAAAAAGACTTTGGTTTGAAATTTTGTTATTTTAATAAGTTTTAAGTGACACAATTCTAATTTGGTTTTTGTTCATAATAGAAAAATAATAAAAAGATAAAAATGATTTATAAAAAAAAAAGGGGTTTTGAATCAAATTTGGTTATTGATATTTGAAATTTAAATTGATTTGATTTGAAAAATATTTTTGGAAGAGAACGTAAAATTGGTGACAAGATGATTGACTGATTTGAGCTAATTAGGGAGTAAATTACGAATCAAATTTAATTTTCCTTATTTTGCTACCTCATTAAGCTATATATATAGACCCCTCTTCAACCCTAAAAGGGGGGCTCATCTTCCTGAACACACACTCTCATCCTCCTAGATTCGTTGAGCTATCAATTCTCTCCCTATACAGACTCTGATCCTCCCATTTTCGGTGAATTAGCCAACCCTTCACAGACTTTCATTATCATCCTAACTCAACCAATTTCTTCTTCCCTCTCAGTTTTCTTGTGCTCATAAAAGCATTTGTTCTCTTTTACTGGTCATCTTCATTTTGGTCCATCCTCTCTAAGAGCCATATCCACCATAAGTTTCATTAAAATTCAACTCCCAGCAAAACCACCCATAATCATCTCCCAGCAATTAATATTCATCATCATTCCATTTCTACCTCATATACCAAATTAACTTGTATTCATTGGAAATCATTCATCACTCGAGGAAAAGATCCACTCAAAGTCGCTGACTCACTTTTGATTTGCTTGCCATCGTGAAAGTAAGAGAAAGAAGAAACACCTTTGATAAAATTCCTTTTTTTTTTTTTTTTTGTTCTTTTATTTAATATTTGTCCTTTATTTAATTAAATTGTAGATATATGAAACTAATTGGTCTATAATAATATCAAATAATGGGCGGCTACAAGATCAGTTCATCATTTTATCCGTCCTGCAACTTGTTTTTTCTTTTTTTGCCACAAATACTCATTTATGAATGTTTAGTCTTTAACTAAATAGATAATATTTATTTCAAACGTATCAAAATCCTGCATCCTATTTATTTTCATTTGAAATCTGTAATTTGGTTATATTTTAGGTCTTTTTTTTTAATCGATTTTTTTTTTTTAAATTATTAAGATACTCTATTTATTTTATTTTTCTTTTAATGATATTTAGACAATTTTGACTATTGTATGTGCTTTAAGCCGATTGAATGATCATATTGTATTTTTGAAATATTGTCAAGTTCAATTTAAGTCTTTTAGATTAAAATGTCGTATCCATGTTTTTGGGCTTTCCATTTTTAAAACATATGCCATGATTGATAATAAACCATCCAAATATTAGGTCAAAATTTAATTAAAAAAATATCGAATTTAAAAATAGAAATTGGAATTAATTAGGATACTAATTTTCCAAAGAAAAATTAACAATTAAATTTAAATATAAAAATTGGAATTAATTAGGATACTAATTTTCCGAGCATAAAAATTAACAATTAAATTTTAAATATGAAATTGGGATTAATTAGGATACTAATTTTCCAAATCATAAAAAAATTAATAATGAAATTTTAAATAGAAATTGGACTTTATTAAGGTATTAATTCTCCAACTTTCCATAAACATCAAATTCTAATATTTAAACAATCCAAAGAGGATTTTCATAAAAAACTTTCCTATGATGGAGTTAGGTGTTTTCAGGATACTGATCTCCTATATTTCTTAAGGAATAAGAATTTAATTAAGGGATACCGAGATTAAATTCTATTAAAACTTTTTCCTAATGGCTTTTATGCCACTCATCCAATTTGATTGTGCCTTCTAATGTTTAGGGTACTAACCAATAACATATGAGACATTTAAAAATAAAAATTAAAAACATATTGTGTGTTAAAAGATAAAAAGGCTTTAATATTAAATAACGAAGATAATAAACAGTAATCGTTTTCAAACGAACATAATAGGGTGCTAATACCTTCCCTATGTGTGAATAAACTCCCGAATCTACCATCAAACGTTAGCAGACCATCCTTAATTCAATGACAAGGTGACTAATCACACCATACCTTAAAACCAATGATTAGTGGCGACTCCTCTTTCTTCCGCGTCGCTATCACGTAGCGACAAATATGATTAATTTAAATGAGTAAGATATGGAATAATTAATTGAAATTAATAATGATTAATTTAAATTGTGATATGGGAATATCTTATTATGGAATAAGATATTATATCTTAATTATTCAAAATATATTTTATAATAACTTTATTTAATTATTTGATGATTAAAAGATATTCAAAAAAATTCTGAAACCTTAGTTTTCCTATAAATAGGAACCTTGGGGTGACCCCAAAACACACAACTAAGGGAGCAAAAGGCTCAGAAAATTCCCCTCCTCCCTCTCTCAGTGCCACCGCCGCCCCTAGGGTATAGGGAAGAAAAGTTTTTCTTCCATCTTCCTTTTTCCAAAGAGGATAGTGCCCACGCACCGATTCTCTTTTGTGCTTAGTAAGGAAGATCTTTTTGGTGGTCCAAGGATTGTAACAACGATAACAAAGAGAAAGAGCCAGACACTTCTCTATAAGGGTTAGTCATTCTATTGATGCATTCCTTTTGATTATATTATACTGCAAGGAAAGATCCTTGGGACTTCCGCTTGTGAACTCTTTTATAGAGGCCTCAATCCCAACAATTATTATATGAGGAGATCGAGATTTATGTGATGTGATCTTGGGATATAATGGATTAAGGGACAACTTTACTAAATTAGTGGAATTTTATTTAGTAAACTAATTAACATTTAACTAAGGACCTATTAATATGATGCGATTGTGATTAAACCTTCGACTGAAACTTTAAGGCTTATCGAAAAATAATAACTTTTACTTACATTGAGTAAATTATGGAGAATTGGTTGGAGGTTTCTTTACAACATTAAACCCTTGAACACCAGATCTTCTACGCTATATCTCGATCGAACAAGCAAAACCTGATTGTGGGATCGAACTTTAGAAGAAATTAGGAAGAAGAAAAGAATTTTTCTTCCTCTTGTAACGACCCAAATCCATTAAATCCTTTAAATTTAAATGCACAACGGAAGACTTGGTTTTAAAGAAAACTGGCATGGGTACGTTTAAAATTCGAACTAACCAAAACCTGGTTTTATATTTTTCACAACAAAGAAAGCGATAAAGTGTGGAATGCGCATTCCAGTGGTAAATAAACTTATAAAACAACTTAAAATTCATAAGACTTTAATAAATTTTAAAACAAACGCTCTTCCGAGTTCAAAACACAAAGTATGAAAAAGTAGAAATATATGCAAAGCATTTCAAGAATACTATACAAAATACATCCTTTGTTCACGACTCCTTTATATCGACTCACACCAATACTCTAAACGAGGTGTTCAACCTCCAAAACGGCACATGGTCAAACCCATTCTCAGTACCCCTACCAAGATCTTAGCCTTTCAATCAAATCAACATCATCATGTAGTTGCTTTTTGAGGCGGTATAACAAACTCATAAAACGAAGAGTCACTTAACAAGAAATGACTTATTCTCATAAACTTTCTCACTACAAAATAAAATAAGGCTTAAGAATGAGAGTTTTAGGAATACCTGGTGCCGCTGACTTCGAACGATGATTTGGTGAAGGACTTAAAATCAAAACATGAAAAACATACGATGTATGTGGTCTACAGAACCCTTAGGCTTTGATACCATCTGAAACGACCCGAATCCGTTAAATCCTTTAAATTCAAATGCATAGCTGAAGACTTGGTTTTAAAGAAAAACGACATAGGTAAGTTTAAAATTCGGACTAATGAAAACCTGTTTTTACATTTTTCACCACAGAGAAAGCGATAAAGGGTAGAATACGCATTCCAATGCTAAATAAACTTCTAAAACAACTTAAAATTCATAAGGCTTTAACAAATTTTAAAGCAAATGATCTTCCGAGCTCAAAACACAAAGTATGAAGAAGTAGAAATATATACAAAGCATTTCAAGAATGCTATACAAAATACATCCTTTGTTCATGTTCATTCAACGCTTCGAGAAATCAAACGGCACCACCTCCTCTACCACGTCTCCTATGTCGAGATTTACGTGAAAAAAATGTAAGTGTAGCAACATTAGCATAAAAATGCTAGTGAGATTAAAATGAAAGCAAGTAATTCTATGGACCAAATCCATACCGGAAATTGTGTCCAAAGACCTAAAATGCTCTTTACTACCCATTTTACATTTCCAATACATCTCAACTTCCCAATTTCTGTATCATATAAAACCACACTTATTACCAATTTCGTACACATCAAGTTACCTCGTATCGTGTTACTGTATGGATCAACATCAACTTACTACCACTTACGACGGTACCAAATCAGATAACCATATTTTGTACCACATTTAATTACTTCGTAACGTGTTACCTTATGTTACCACCCCAACATACTACCACATACGGCGTTACCATATCAAGTGTCCTCGTAACGTGTTACCGTATGGATCAACATCAATATACTACCACGTACGGTGTTACCATATTCTCACATAAAGTATTACCATTGAAATCAAACAAACAAGGTGGGATGATCATGTTATGAACTCGATTTATCTGCCAATCTTGTTATATAACATCGCTCATAGCCTGTTTCATCTATGACCCTGTTATACCCCAAGATCATATCACATAATACCTCATCTCATATACCTACGCCAATGTCTGTTTCACCTATGGGATCAGTATAAATCATCTCATATACCTACGCCATAGTCTGTTTCACCTATGGGATCAGTATAACTCAGCTCATATATCTACGCCATAGTCCATTTCACCTATGGGATCAGTATAACTTAGTTCATATACCTATGCCATAGTCTGTTTCACCTATGGGATCAGTATATTTCAAATAACATAAATCAGTTCATTACAAGAGCATCACAACACAAACAATACAATCATATTACAATTACACTCAATTACATGCTTATCTTTTGTACTTATCAAAGTGTTGCCTTTTACCAAAAGTTTCGAGTACATCAATCGTACTATCATTAGGATTCCATACTCCACGGTACTACCACAATCAACATCAATCGTATTATCATTAGAACTTCCATACTCTACATTATTACCACATCAAACCACTATCCTTATTCCTTACACAAGGTAATAAGATCGTATAAACACTAACCATTATCATCACCAATGCCAAGTCCCACGAAGTCTTTTAATTCCCCAAAGAAAGAAAAATCAAGGTTCAACAAATCAATGCTATTAAAGAACGTAAGCCGCTTTGAAATACACGAGTTAACTCCAAAGAATTTGCTCTACTTTATTTTAGTCCAAAACTACCTAAAGTAATTCCAATTCACAGTTTTATCTCAAAATTTCCATAACCTTTAATACTTCCAAGAATAATTTCTAAGCTACTTTGATCCAAAAAGTACTCAAAGTGTGACGACCCGACTTGAGATTCAAGTCCGGAACGCGAGTACGCATTTGGAAACGAAGAATTTTAAATCTTAAACCAAATGATTTTACAAACATTTGAAATTTCGGCATGATGTATGCGTAAATTCGATAAACACACGTTTTATCATGAAACCTGTATATCAAAAAATACTCAGCTTGTCAGCCGTATCAAACTATTATAACAGTTCAAATTCAAAACAAAGTACGGTGCACCAGAGTAAACCCTTATACAACATAGTATGTACATAAAAGTTTAAGTTTCACTTCTCAACAAAAAAAAACAACCCAAACGAAACGAAAAACACCCCTAGGGAGCATACCTGGCGTAACTGTAGCCTAACCAAAAGTCCTTCCCTCGAGCGTCAACAAGCACCATCTGCCGCTCCTCGACCACGACCTCTCCGAATACCTGAAAGGTGATGTAGAGCACCTTTGAGCATGACACTCAGTGAAAACAAAGGAAACGATCAGATGTGATGTACAGGATGTAATGCGCAAGAAATCAACCATCGATGAATGTAAAATATGTGCATTGAAAACTTAAACATGTATGCTAATCAACCCGTGAATGTACCACAACCATAGCCGTAACAAGAAAACATAACCATTTCACGTTTCATTTCTACACAATCTTTCAAACCACTCACCCTTTTCAATTAATATTTCCACGTCTCAATACGCATTCTACAAATTTTATTACATTCACCACTCAAGCCGTAGCTCCACATAATCTTCCAGGTTATCATAATAACCACTCCAGATTCCGAGCCATCCACCACACGGCGCCTCGGAGCTACACCACATCCGCAACGGTAACATCGTGTAACGTCCAACAACCAACACACTGTTACAAAGATTATGACCCCATGGCCACAATCCGTTTGCATGATATGCATGAGTGATATGTTATGGGATGCAAAGAGATTGGCATGTTTGCGCTCAGTAAACATCATATATCAAAACCTCAATACAACAAGTAAAATAGGACAATTCTTATAAGAGTGTATGACTCATTCAGTATACGCAACATGCTCAAAATTCACATAGCTCATAGGGCACATTTCAAGCAATTTTCTTTCTAAGCTTTTCCAAAACAACCATCGAGCATAACCCGTAAACATGTCAAGTATGCATAAATAATGCCCAAACAAGTATATGACTAGATCTTTAACTCGACCATGTGAAAATGCAATTAAAATATGTAAGAGAATAACACAAGTCACAGATAAGCGCAAGATAATTATCATTTTGTTACGTAAACTAGACAACTTGTCAAGTCTAGCTCGTCTCCTTCACAATACCCCTTCCTTCATTGCGTTCCAACATCAAGTCCCATCTACCAGCCATGTTACATCTAAAATCACCTAACACCATTCATAAGCAACCATAACAATAACACCAATGGTCACACAAAACCACCACATCGGTTCAATTCTTGTGTTCTAACCTTTTTGAAAGGCTCTCGGTAGCTCGTTCTTGCCCCTTATCCTACATGAAACATTCTATACATATTTAGAGTTAAGGTAACACATTTAACTCAGCCCAAAATAATCAAAATACAATCCAAACGTGATTAGTGGTGAAAAGTTCAAAAACTAGTCAAAAATGGGTATAATTTTGTCTCACAAGGGTATTTATCATGGTTTCGATAGCTTACCCTTTCAAGGTGTTTTCCTAGTAGAAAATATACCTATAAACCCACAAAATTTTCATATTTAGCAACTCCCTAAAACTACTTAAGAAAACACCCAAAATCAGGCAATTTTAGTATGATCTTTTCGGCCAAAAAGGAGGACTTTCAAAAATTCATTGGGTTTTTTTCCTAAGACATTTTTCATGTGTAAAATATATATATAAACACTCAAAAATTCCAGAATTTGCAAGCTTCCAATAAAAGTCAAGAAAACTCAAATTTTGTAAGAGCTAGAAGCTTAGAAAAATTGTCATTAATGGAGGTTTTTGAGCTTGGTGTTCATCCATGGCTTCCAATCTCAAGAGAATTTTTTATTAGAAAATCTTAGGGTTTGAGATAGAATTTTGAAAGTATAATTCCAGAATTATAAGTGGAAGAAACTCATTACTAAAGTAACTTACAACATCAATCAAGAACACTCAAGCAAAACTCCATGAAAAACATACAAAAAGCTTGAGTTCTTGGAATGAATTCTTACCTTGATGCTTCTAATTTCAATGGATTCTTGCTTGATAATTCCTAACTTGATAATCCTATCACAAATCAATCAAAACACCTTTGATTCAACTAGATTTTAAGAAGAATTCAAGGAAAAGCAAAAAATCACCAAAGGGGGAGGGGGGGGGGGACGGGTTGAAGAAGAAGAAAAGAAGAAAATGAAATGTTTTTTTTTCTTTTTGACTTTTATATAATTATATTTTAAAGTGACTGAAAATAGAAGTGGTTATTTGCATTAAGGTCCCTCCACCTCTTAACCTAACCACCAGAGCCCCTCCACTTAAAACTTTGCCAACTAGTCCCCACTTTAAGTTTTTTTGCTAACTCATCCTTACTAACCATGGTTAAAAGCTTTTCTTTTAAATAACTCTTCCACCCTTAATTAATTTTAACCATGATTAACCACCAAAAAACCAAATTACAAATAGAAAAATAATTTCTAAAATGCTTATCATTTAAGTAAAATTTTAATTCACTACTTTTAAAAATCTGGGGCCTTACAATCTCCCCACCTTATAAATTTTGCGTCCCCGCAAAATCAAGCTCTGGAGAACAAGAACAGATAAAGCTCCCTCATCTTGTCCTCAAGCTCCCACGTAGCTTCCTCTAACACTTGATCGTCAAATTCTCGTCACAATACTTTAACAAGATTAATCGTCTTGTTTCTCAACACCTGTAACGTCCCGTTTTATTATTATTATTTTATTTATTTATTTATTTATTTTTTATTTTTTTTATTTTTTTTATTCTTCTTTTATTTAGTTATTTATTTATTAAGTAATTAGTTAAATGAGATTAATTAAGTTAATTAAATTGGTTAGGTTATTAAATGGTGATAGTTAGTTAATTTAAGAGTAGTGGAGTGTGGGACCCCTTTTCCTTTTGTCTTTTCCCCACATTTTAGGGTTTTCTATCATTGGTCAATACCTAAATTTGAGGAGATGTATATATTTCCACTTCCTTATTTCTCTTCTCCCCCCTCGTCAAAACGCAGCTGCCGGCTCCATGGGTTTCATTTTTTTTTTTTAAAAAATTCATCTCCTCCTTCGTGACTCCATGAGATAGCCACCCCAACCCCCTCTCACTCGGTCTCTCCCTCACCGTGAGCAACGCCACCGTGAATCACGTCTCACCCTTGTTTTCTTCATCACCGTCGTCAGCAAGCCACCAGCGCCACCGTGAGGTCCTTGAAGTTCCGGAGTTGAAACTTGTCGGGAACGTTCGGGCTCTTCAACATTCACGGTGAGCTTCATTATTTTGGTGTTTAAAGGTAATTTTAAGAAGTTTCGGACTAACCATGTTCACCCAAACCACCTCGGGACAGATTTGAAGGTCACCGGAAAAACAGTCACGAGCTCACGGGTTTTGGAAGATTCGTTGAACAGAGATTCGACTTCGAGGTGCTCGGCATTTAACAACGATTTTCGGACCTTCTCCTCACTTCCAGAAGCCCCGAACCACGCTGAAATCTTCCCCACGGTGAGCAGCATCTTCTCCCTGCGTTTTTAATGGCTACCGTGGGCGTGATATATCTTATGAGGAAGACACGGTTCAACTGAACCGGCTGACCGGTTCAATTGAACCGGTTCAGCTTGGTTCAGTTGAATTATTAGTAATTTGCGTTCGGTTTTGGCTCTTTTACTCTGGTTCTCTCGCTAATTGGTTGCAATTAATTAATTCACAGGTTCCGAGCTACTTTAGGGGCGTAAATTTTACTTTAATTGAGACCGGATCTCGAATTTAGCTATTTTTCCTAAGCTTCAAAGGTGAGTTTAAAGTGGTTTTATGTGGTTTTATGTATGAATTGCATGACGAGTTGTTAATTGAGTTTAAGAGGGTATGTGAAATCGAATTCTTATGAGAATTTTGGTTGCTTTGATGATTATCGGGAGTGAGTGTTGTGATTATTACTTTGGTTTTATTGTATTTTGGAGTTAAGATATAAAATTGGATATGTAAAGTGAAGCTTATTATCGTAATTTGGAGGTTTCAAGATGAATGTGGGTTTTCGGGTTTGGTTTTGAGAAATGTTAAGCCTAGGCTAAGACTTTGAATTTGAGTTATGGAGAAAAACTAAGAGTGGGTGTATGGTTAGTGGGACAACGTTTCTTGTTTCCTTTTAAAGTTTCTTATGCTCATCGTAATTACTTTTCCATTATGAAATGGTCAATGGCATGAATTATCGCTTCTTACCCATGTACTTTAAATCTATTTGATTATTGGTTTATTATGCACATATCTTTACGTTGAACAATGCAATTATGGAAACATTGGGGACCTTGGATGAAATAGGCCGGGTTGTCAATACTGATGTGGTTATGGAAATTGGGGACCTTGGATGAAATAGGCCGGGTTGTCAATACTGATGTGGTTGTGGAATATTGGGGACCTTGGATGAAATAGGTCGGGTTGTCAATACTGATGTGGTTGTGGAATATTGGGGACGTTCAATGAAACAGGCCGGGTTGTCAATGAACGAGGTTGTGATGTTATAATCAAATGAGAATTTATTTTGCTAATGCTTCTTGGTCGAGAACATTAGCGGTGATACATGAATTGTGGATGTTGTTTGGTGGTTTAATTGTTTTCTTTCGGTAACTTATGGAATGTAACTCCGAGATTGAATAACATGTGGGTGGTTAAGTTGTCTGGGAGTATCGAATGGGTAGTGAAGAGCATGTTAGGGTCGTTGGACACAATTTCCGATGTGGAATTCGTCCATAAGATTACATGACTCCATTTTACTCTCACTAGCATTTTTATGCTAATGTTGCTACACTTTAATTTTTTTCAGGTACGTCCCGTGGTAGAGGTCGTGCTAGAGGTGGTGGTGCCGCTTGATCGCAGGATGGGGACTTGGACTGGGACTGGATCGATATGTGCATTCTAGGAATGCACAAACTTTAACACTTTGAACTTTATTTATTCACTGTCTTATTGGTTATTTTGGAGCTCGGAAGAGCACTTGACTGATTTGTGGTTTTTGGTTGTTTCCTTTGAATTTAAAAACTATGTCGGAAATGCGCATTTCCAGGATTTATCTGTTTTATCGTTTTATTCTGCTTGTGAACAATGTATCCAGGTTTTGGTTTGTTCAAAATACAAACGGCACCCTGCCGATTTTCCGTTAAAACAAGTCTTCCGCTGTTTATTTCTGATTTAAAGTTTTGAGAAAATTTCGGGTCTTTACAACACCTTTTGGTCGCTTACACCGGTGTTTCCTCATACGTCAAATTCTCATCAAACACTATAGGATAGAAATCAATGACATGAGACGGGTGGCTACGTACTTCCGAAGCATGGACACATGAAATACGTTATGAACCGCAAAAAGAGCGGGTGGTAAAGCCAACCAATAAGCCAACTTCCCCAACTCGATCTAAAATCTCGAATGGCCCGATAAACTGTGGGCTAAGTTTCACTCTCTTCCCAAATCTCATCACACCCTTCATAGGTGCAACCTTGAGGAATACATAATCTCCCATCGCGAACTCTGGTGCACTACGCTGGACATCGACATAACTTTTTTGCCGTCTTTGAGCGACTCGCATTCGCTTGCAAATTAGGCTAATCTTCTCACAACTCATTTACACAAGTTTGGGTCCCAACAACTTACGCTCACCCACTTCATCCCAGTGTACCGGTTAACGACATTTCCTTCCATACAGTGCTTCAAAAGGAGTCATTTCAATCGAAGATTGGTAGCTATTATTATATGCAAATTCTACAAGATACAAGCCCTCAGCATGTCTTCCAGAATCTGGTTAACCCGCTCAGTTTGGCCATCAGTCTGAGGGTGAAAAAATATACTAAACTCTAGTCGGGTTCCCATCGCCTCATGTAACTTCTGACAAAACTTTAAAACAAAATGTGTATCCCGATCAGATACGATTCTAATTGGTACTCCATGGAGACGTATAATTTTCCTCAGGTAGAGATGAGCCCAAGCCTCTACCGAGTACGTAATCTTCCCCGGAATGAAATAGGCGGTCTTAGTCAATGGATCTACTATCACCCAGATCGTACCAAAACCCTTGAGTGTTCTTGGCAAGCCGGTAATGAAATCCATCGATATATCCTCCCACTTCCATTCAGTAACACTCAGAGGCTGAAGCAACCCTGGCGGACACCGCTTAAGAGCCTTAACTTGTTAACAAATGAGGCACTTACTAACATATTTCACCACCTCTCATTTCCTCTCTGGCCACCAATAATGTTGTTGCAAGTCCTCATACATCTTATTTCTGCCTGAATGAACCAAAAATATAGAACTATGAGCTTCATCCAACAATTCATGTCGAAAAGTGGAGCTCATGGGTACACACACATACGCCTACGATACAACAGGGCGTTATCTGAGGAGAATGTGAAATGTCCCGCCTCCGCGAAACTCGAAGCCAAATGAGGTTCATATGGTTGAACCACAATCATCCGTTGTCTAAGGGTAGGGTGCACCGTGAGGTTGGCTAGGCTCGCTGTAACTTCAGTGGTGAGGTATGCAATCTCCGCCCGATCCATCTCCCACTGAATGAGTACCTGGTTCGACAAAAATGTTGCGGTATGAGACGTCTTCCTACTAAGAGCATCAACAACCACATTAGCTCTACCCGGGTGGTACTGGATATCACAATCATAATCTTTCACCAGTTCCAGCCACCGTCGTTTCCTCATATTCAACTCTTTCTGTGTGAAGAAGTATTTCAAACTCTTATGATCACTATAAATCGTCACTTTCTCCCCATACAGGTAATGGCGCCAAATCTTTATAGCGTGCACCACCGCTGCTAATTCAATATCATGGGCCGGATACCACTTCTCATGCTCCTTTAGTTGTCGGGATGCGTATGCTATTACCTTACCATGTTGTATGAGCACACACCCGATACCTCGCAATGACGCATCACTATACACTGTGAGACCACCCGAATGGTCAGGCAAAGTCAAAATAAGAGCTGTAATAAGCCTATGCTTCAATTCCTCAAAGCTACGCTCACACTCTTCCGACCACACATACTTCACACCCTTCCTGATCAACTGGGTTAACGGGGCTGCAATCTTGGAGAAGTCTTGCATGAATCGTCGATAATACCCTGCTAACCCCAGAAAACTCTGAATCTCGGGTACACTGGTCGGTTGAGGCCAACTACTAACTGCTTCTTCTTTTGAGGGGTCAACTGATATGCCTTCACTTGACACCACATGCCCCAAAAAGGCAATCTGCTTTACCCAAAATTCGCATTTTGAAAATTTTGCGTAAATTTTTTTGGCCCTCAACGTCGCTAAAACCTTCTCAAGGTGAATCGCGTGCATCTCCTCATTCTTGTAATAGACCAGGATGTCATCAATGAAACATCGTATGTATAAGATCCATGAATGCAGCAGGTGCATTCGTCAGGCCAAACAACATGACCACAAAATCATAGTGGTCGTATCGAGTACGGAAAGCCGTCTTCAAAATATCCTCATCGGCAATCCTCAACTTAAGCATAACATCTCAATCAAATAATGTTAAGTAATGGTAGCTCCCGTAGGACTAACATTCACCTTGTCATCTTACTTTCCATAATAGAATATACAATTCCTTCTCAATGATATAATTCCACCGATAATATGAATGAAGGTAATGAAAACTCTCGTAGGATTCGCATTCACCTTTTATGAATGAAGGTGATGAAAACACCAGTAGGTTTTGCATTCACCTTTTATGAATGAAGGTAATGAAAACACTCGTAGCTTTTGCATTCACCTTTTATCTAACTTTCCTCCCAATTCAATGATACAAGATGTTATGCATATGCTTTCAAAAGTAAATAAATGTAAATATGAATGTTAAAGTAATTGAAAGGCATAAATTAAATGGATCATAGATTTCCTTATACATAAAGTAAATAAATAGGAATTTCAGAAAAAACAATAAGTAAATCGAACCAACGATACTTTAATAAAAGTAAGATCTTAACTTAAACAAATAAGCCTCCACTTCCAAGGATTCTAAACTTTTCAAATAAAATCCAAAGTTCTACATTCAAGTTCCTTAACCATTCTATTAAACTTGGATCCTTCAACTTCCAATAATCCATCCTAATCTCCGAAAAGATTCTAACTTAGAACTTCCAAAGTTTAACGCTCCTCTCGAAAAATCCAAAAGTATTTTCACTCAAAAGTGTTAGGAGTGGTGTCCTAGAACTTGTAATTATTTAATAATAATAATTTATTAAGAATAAATTAAATAAATAAGCATAAGTTCTTTATATTATCTAAATTGATTCAATTAATGATATTAGGAATATATGGAAATATATAAATATCAAACATTCAAATAGTAAAACCCTAAGTCACTCTTATGAAATCACGACTTAGTATGTGAGTCATACGAGAGGATTAAAGTTGAGATGAGTAACTTAAACGTGTCTACAGTAAACGGATAACGTTTGGGAACGTTATCCTGGTAACACTGTTGATAGCTTCGCATTTTGTTTATAGACAAATGATCTAATCCTGATCATTCATGTGGGAGACATGAAATGGAAGTATCATATGCAATGTTGATTGTATAAGACAGGACCACGATGTTCGATCAAATTTCTCATTAGTACTGTTTACGAGAAATAATCGAATATCAAACTAAGTTTATCAACCGTGAGAGATCTCAATCCTGAGTGAAATGCGGACTCCTATTTGTGGAGTTATGTTCTTTGATTCACATAGTTGAGAGCGATCTGTAAGAACGCTCAATACACTCCTATTTTGGGAACATGACTAGATAAGTAGCTGGGAACTCATTTTCACGAGATGGAATTCATAACTTTCCTATAAATTAACGGTATCGGTCCGATACCTAAACATTTTAGGAACTTTAGGAAACTCCTTGATGTCCCGATTCCAGACATGAACAAGTGACGTCACGACTTCTATTGATCACGAAGTATCTTATCTCTAGTTCGACAAAAGATAAAGTTCATTGGAGAATCAGCGGGAACACAAGGATAAAGCGGTAATTACAGGGGCAAAACGGTAAATTTATCCGCTGTAATTATGAGGGTTCCACGTGAAGGATATATCACGATATAAATAATGATAAACTAAATGGACAATAACTCATCTATAGTGAGGGGAGTTCAACTATGAATCTATAGTGGAATTATTCATAGTTAGATAATAAGTAATTAACTCGATTATGTGTTAATCACTTAATTGACTAATTATTAAGCCCATGATCTATAGGTCCATCGGGTCCCTATGCTAGCCCAAATATCGTAGTCGCGAAATCAAGTAGAAGAAATGGAAATTTTAAGTAAAGTGAATTACTTAAAATAGGCAATATTAATTGTTTAAATATTGAGTATATTTAAACGGTAATTAATATAAACATTATTAATTGTTTAAATAATGAGTTTATTTAAACATGAAATTAATAATGAAATATTATTAATTATACATTATTAATTATTTAAATATTGAGTATGTTTAAATGGTAATTAATAATTTGAAATTAATTAACAATTATTAATTGTTTAAATAATTAATAATTAAAATTAATTAAATTAATAATAAAATATTGTCAATAAAATTATTAATTTATGGAAATTAATAATTATTATATTTATTATTAATTATTTAAATAATGAAAATTATTTAAATGGAAATTAATAATTAAATATAAATTGGATAATATTTAGTCGGGAGAAAATATTAATATTATTTAAATAAAATATTTTATTTAAATGATAATTAATAAATAAATAAATTAAGTTGGACTTATTAATTTAATAGAGAATTTCAAGCCCAATTGGATTAATGAACCCAATTGGAATTGGCCCAAAATAATTAATTAAATAAATTGTATTTATTTATTATTTTATGATGATAAATTCGGCCATGACATGTATTTTGAGGAGATAATTGTTTGAATTATATCCTAAAATAATTACATAGATTTATTTACCCAAGATAAATAAAAATAAAGAAAATAAAATAATCTCCTATTTATCCAAGGCATTTTCGAAATTGCTAAATAAAGGAAAGAGATAATCTTTTTTCTTTTTGTATTTATCTCCATAGATTAATCCTAATGTGATTAGGATTCCTATTTTTCTATAAATAGGAGGGTTGGGTTATTCATAAATCATACAATTCAATTCCTTAGAAATTCGGAATTCTCTCTTCCTCCTCTCCTCCCCTATTGCCGATTTTCATAGGCCATTGGGAAGAAAAATATTTTTTCTTCTTCCCAATTTCTTCTAAAGTTCTATCCCACAATCGGGTTTTGTTTGATCGATCGGGATATAGCGTAGAAGATCTGGTGTTGCTGAGGATTTGATGCTGTAAAGAAACCTCCAACCGATTCTCCATTTATTACTCAATGTAAGTAAAAGGCCTTTAATTTTCTAAATTAAGCATGAATCTACATGCTTTTATCACAAATTGCAGTTAATAGATCCGTTATTAAATGTTAATAAGTTTACTAGATAAAATTCCGCTAGTTTAGTAAATCATCCCTTCAAAAAGAACTAGCTCCTAATGAAGGGATGATTTACTAAACTAGCGGAATTTTATTTAGTAAACTTATTAACATTTAATAACGGATCTATTAGCATCATGCAATTCGTGATAAAAACATGTAGATTCATGCTTAATTTCGAAAATTAAAGGCCTTTTACTTACATTGAGTAATAAATGGAGAATCGGTTGAAGGTTTCTTTACCGCATCAAATCCTCAGCAACACCGGATCTTCTACGCTATATTCTGATCGATTAAACGAAACCCGATTGTGGGATCGAAATTAAGAAGAAATTGGGAAGAAGAAAAAATATTTTCTTCCCAATGACTATAGGAAAATCGACCAAGGGGGGAGGGAGAAGAAAGAGAGAATTCCGAATTTCTAAGGAATTTAATTGTGTGTTTTATGAATGACCCAAGCCTCCTATTTATAGGAAAATAGGAATCCTAATCACATTAGGATTAATCCATGGATATAAATACAAAAAGAAAAAGGAATTATCTCTTTCCTTTATCTTGGTATTTCTAAAATGCCAAAGATAAATAAGAGAATATTTTATTTTCTTTATTTTATTTATCTTGGGTAAATAAATCTATATAATTATTATAGGATATAATTCAAATAATTATCTCCTACAAATTATCTATGATGGCCAAAATTAATAATAATTAATAAATCAAATTTATTTAATTAATTATTTTGGGCCAATTTCAATTGGGTTCATTAATCCAATTGAGCTTGAAACTCTCTCTTAAATTAATAAGTCCAACTTAATTAATTTATTTATTAATTACCATTTAAATAAAATATTTATTTGAACAATTAATAATATTAATATTTTCTCCCGACTAAATATTATCAAATTATATTTAATTATTAATTTCCATTTAAATAATTTTCATTATTTAAATAATTAATAATAAATATTTTAATTATTAATTTCCATCAAATAAACTCATTATTTAATTAATAACTTTATTGATAATATTTTATTATTAATTAATTAATTATTAATTTCCGTTCAAATAAAATTATTTATTTAAACAATTAATAATTGTCAATTAATTTCAAATTATTAATTACCACTTAAATATACTCAATATTTAAATAATTAATAATATCTAATTAATAATATTTCATTATTAATTTCATGTTTAAATAAACTCATTATTTAAACAATTAATAATGTTTGTATTAATTACCGTTTAAATATACTCAAGAACTCCAACATTCAAGAACTCCAGCATAGTTCCTCCCATAGCCTCTTCCACTACCCCGTGTAGTGTTTGCACCTCTTCCCCAGCCAGTTAAAATTCCTCGAAGCATCCTACACATCAAACAACCACTCAACCCTTGAGCAATTCAAACGGAATTTCCATAACTAATCTTTATCAAAGTAACATAAATAACTAATAAACAAATATTAAAATAAATTAACTACTGAGGTTAACCGCATATCTGGTAGCGTTGACTTTCGAGAAGACCTTTCAATTAGGCTCAACCAACCGACTCATATACTTGACACGACTTAGAGCCGAGTGGCTCTGATACCAACTGTGACAACCCGACTTGAGATTCAAGTCCGGAACGCGAGTATGCAATTGGAAATGAAGAATTTTAAATCTTAAACCAAATGATTTTGCAAACATTTGAAATTTCGGCATGATGAATGCATAAATTCGATAAACATACGTTTTATCATGAAACTTATATATCCTAAAATACTCGGCTCATCGGCTGTATCAAACTATTATTAAAGTTCTAATTAAAAAAAAAGTACGGTGCACTAGAGTAAAACCCTTATACAACATAATATGTACATAAAAGTTTAAGTTTCAATTCTAAACAAAACACAACAACCCAAAAGAAACGACAACACCCCCACGAAGCATGGCTCCCATGACCGGGGTCTTACCAAAAGTCCTTCATTCAAGCGTCAACGATCACCATCTGCCGCTCCTTGACCACAACCTCTCCGAATACCTGAAAGGTGATGTAGAGCACCTTTGAGCATGACACTCAGTGAAAACAAAAAATTGAAACGATGAGATGTGATGTTCGGGATGTTATGTGCAACAAATCAACCATCGATGAATGTACAAGATGTCCAATGAAAACTTAAACATATATGCTAATCAACCCGTGAATGTACCACAACCATAGCTGTAACAAGAAAACATAACCATTTCACGTTTCTTTTCTACACAATTTTTCAAACCACTCACCCTTTTCAATTAATATTTCTGCATCTCAATACGCGTTCTACACATTTTAACACATTCACCACTCGAGCCGTAGCTCCACATAATCTTCCAAGTTATCATAATAACCACTCTATCTTCCGGGCCATCCACCACACAGTGCCTCAGAGCTACACCACATCCGCCACGGTAACCACGAGTAACATCCAACAACCAACACATCGTTTCACGGATTACAACCCCATGGCCACAATCCGATAGCATGATATGCATGAGTGATATGTTATGGGATGTCAAGAGATTGGCATGTTTGCGCTCAATAAACATCATATATCAAAACCTCGATACAACAAGAAAAATAGGACAATTCTTCCAAGAATATATGACTCATTCACTACAAGCAACATGCTCAAAATTCACATAACTCATAGGGCACATTTCAAGCAATTTTCTTTCTAAGCTTTTCTGTAACAACCATCGAGCATAGCTCATAAACATGTCAAGTATGCAAAAATAAGGCCCAAACCAGTACATATCTCGATCTTTAAATCGACCAAGTGAAAATGCAATTTAAATATGTAAGAGAATAACACAAGTCACAGATAACTGCAAGATAATTGTCATTTTGTTTCATAAACTCAACAATTTGTCAAGTCTAGCTCGTCTCCTTCGCAACCTTCCCTCATTGTGTTCCAACATCAAAGTCCCATCTACCAGCCACATTACATCTAAAATCACCTCACATTATTCGTAAGCAACCACAACAATAATACTAATGGTCACACCAATCCACCACATCAGTTCAATTCCTATGTTCTCTTTAACTCAGCCCAAAACAATCAAAATACAATCCAAACCCGGTTAGTGGTGAAAAGTCCAAAAACTAGTCAAAAATGGGTATAATTTCGGCTCAACAAGGGTATTTATCATGGTTTCGATAGCTTACCCTTCCAAGGTGTTTTCCTTGAATAAAATATATCTATAAACCCCCAAAATTTCCAAATTTGGAAACTCCCTAAAATTACTTAAGAAAACACCCAAAATCAAGCAATTTTAGTATGAACTTTTCGGCCAAAAAGGAGGACTTTCAAAAATTCATTGGGTTGTTTTCCTAAGACATTTGTCATGTGTAAAATATATATATAAACACTCAAAAATTCCAGAATTTGCAAGCTTCCAATAAAAGTCAAGAAAACTCAAATTTTGTAAGAGATGGAAGCTTAGAAAAATTGCCATTAATGGAGGTTTTTTAGCTTGGTGTTCATCCATGGCTTCCAATCTCAAGAGAATTTTTTAATAGAAAATCTTAGGGTTTGAGATAGAATTTTGAAAGTATAATTCCAGAATTATAAGTGGAAGAAACTCATTACTAAAGTAACTTACAACATCAACCAAGACCACTCAAGCAAAACTCCATGAAAAACCTAGAAAAAGCTTGAGTTCTTGGAATTAATTCTTACCTTGATGCTTCTAATTTCAATGGATTCTTGCTTGATTCTTCTTAACTTGATAATCCTTTCACAAATCAATTTAAACCCCTTTGATTCAACTAGCTTTTAAGAAGAATTGAAGGAAAAGAAAAAATTCACCAAAGGGGAAGGGGGGCGACGGGTTGAAGAAGAAGAAAAGAAGAAAATGAAATGTTTTTTTTTCTTTTTGACTTTTATCTAATTATATTTTAAAATGGCTGAGAATAGAAGCAGTTATTTGCATTAAGGTTCCTCCACCTCTTCACCTAACCACCAAAGCCCCTCCACTCAAAACTTTGCCAACTAGTCCCCACTTTATGTTTATTTGCTAACTCACCCTTTTCTCCTTACTAACCATGGTTAAAAGCTTTTCTTTTAAATAACTCTTCCACCTTTAATTAATTTTAACCATGATTAACCACCAAAAAACCAAATTACAAATAGAAAAATAATTTTAAAAATTCTTATCATTTAAGTAAATTTTTAATTCACTACTTTTAAAAATCTGTGGCTTTACACAAAGTATATTAAACTCCCAATTTCATCTAAAACTCTCCATAATCTTATGAGACTTCCAAAACATCCTCAAACTTACTTTTTCACCAAAAAATCACTAAATAGCTCCAAAGACACTCAAACTCACTTCCAAGTCTAAAGTCACAAACCAATAAGTATTAACTTCTAGAATTTTGTTTTGTCACTTAACCTCGATCAACAATATCGTAATGAAACTTAATTCATAAAAGTACTAACTTCCATTTTAAACTCACTTTAGCCAAGAAGTCGAACTTCCTAAATGTCGAACGAATTACCTCTCGTCCAATTACCAATACCTATAGTAACACCAATCGAATAAAATTGATAAACCATAAGTAAAATTAGAAAATGATTTTCGGATGGATAGTGTGAATAGTGTTTTTCGAAAATCCGAGCTTAAAATCGTCAAATTTCTTGATAGAAAAACATGATTTTAACTTATAAACTCATTTCGAAAAAAAACAAAGAAATCCATATAAAAAGTTTTGAAAACTCACTATTTAGGGCTTCGCTTAAAGAACGAGAAATGCCATAACGTTAGGATGGAATAAAAGCCCACGTCCTGAGCAATCCAATGCAATAGAAATCATCAAAAACAGTCGAGAATTGAAGAAAACCCAAAGATCCCCCCCCCCCCCACCTTTGATGCCCACGGTTGGAAGAGAAAGATGAGAAGGAAAAATGTAACTTTTTTTGCTTGTTGGAGAATTTAAAGAGATAATGAATAGTATTTAGATATTTTAAGAAATCAGAAATTACGAATATATCCCTTTAAATGATTTTAGATTATAAAACGAAACCCGAAGTACTTGAACTAGCCAAATGGTGATTAATAATTAATAATTATTAATTGGCCCATTAATAATTATTAATTTTACCAAAACTAATTTAAGATAATAAAATGATTAAAAAGGTTTTTGAACGAAATTAACTACTAAATTCTAAATTACTAAGTTATGTCCATTTAGTTTATCTTTTATTTATATCTATGATATATCCTTCATGTGGAACACTCATAATTACAGGCGGATTTAACTTACAGTTTTACCCCTGTAATTACCGCTTTCTCCTTATATTCTCGCTGATTCTCCAATGAACGCTATCTGTAGTCAAACTAGAGATAAAGTACTTATGTGATCAATAAAAGTCGTGGTGCCACTTGTTCATGTCTCGAATCAGTACGTCAACAGAGTTTCTTAAAGTTTCTGAATGATTAGGCATCGCACTGATACCGTTAATTCATAGAAAACTTATGAATCTATCTCATATAAATGTGTTCCCACCTACTATTTTGTTATGTTCCCAAAACAGAAGTGTATTGAGCATTCATATCAGATCGCTCTCAACCATGTGAATAAAAGAACATAACTCCATGAATAGGAGTCCACATTTCACTCAAGATTGAGATTTATCACGATTGATAAACTTAGTTTGATATTCGATCATTTCTCATAAACGGTACTAATGAGATATTGATCAAATATTGTGGTCCTATCTTATAAAATCAACATTGTATATGATACTTCGATTTTATGTCACTCACATGAATTATCAGGATTAGATCATTTGTCTAGTTATACAAAATGGACAGCTATAATCAGTGTTATCAGGATAAGGTTCTCAAACGTTATCCATATACTGTAGACACTTTAAGTTACTCAACTCGACTTTAATCCACTCATATGACTCACAAACTTAGTCATGATTTCATAAGAGTAACTTAGTGTTTTACTATTTGAATGTTTGATATTAATATATTTACATATATTCCTAATATCGTCTATTGAAACAATATAGATAATAGAAAGAACGTATGTTTATTTATTCGAAATAAATTATCTTTATTAAATAATTTCAAGTTATAGGACACCATTCCTAACAATGGATTCATAGCACTATAAGAAATGCAGACGCAATTTTAGCGACAAATTGCGCCTCTAATTGAATTTAGCGACGCATTTAGTGATGAAATAGTTGATCGCCAAAAAAGTCATCGCTTGTTTATATTAGAGACGAAATTGTTCGCTAATAGCGACAGAAAAACAATGGGACGCTAATAAAATGTTGACTATTTTAGCGACACAATCTATCGCTGAAGATAGAAACACTACATCTCTCTTTTAGAGATTCAATGAGTCGCTACTATTAGCGACACATTTATTCACTAATATTAGCTACGAATGGCATCTCTAAGTCAAGTCAACTGATTGGCATTAGCGACGAACTTCATCTCTAAAAAAAGTATTAAAAATGATTTTAAAAAGCTTATAGAGACACATTACGTCGCTATTTTAGTCATTTTTTTTTAAATTACAATAAAACAATAACTAAAAACAAAATAAATATACAATACCAAAACAATTAATCCAAAAACGTATCCCAAAATAAGATAATAAAATATCCAAAAAAAAACTACAGAGGACTTGTATGCTTAGAATCTGGACGGTGAAAAGTACACTCGGAGCCGACATCCCTATTCAGGTTCATCCTTGCTCGCATTTCAGCCACTAACTGATCATGCTGAGCTTGAAGATAATCTTGACAGGCTTGATTGCACAGCACGTTAGCTTCCATCTGTTTGCGCAATGATTCGTTCTCTCACCTCAATGCCTCAGTCTCAGCACGTGAAGAAGTCAAAGCACATGGCTGGTCTACATAAAGCTCCCTCCCATAAGCGTCAAAACCAGGGACTGAACCATCGGAACGAACACCACCGACTGCAAGAAGGAAAGCATCACGATGGTTTTCCTGATTAGGCTGAGACTCACGAGTGGGCAATAACGAATCGAGCTTTCCTTAAATTTTTCCCTACAAAAATTAACCAAAAATATATGTGAGTAATTAAAAAAATATTATTAAATAAATTAGAAAGCACGGAAAGAAATAAACTAACATGTAAGTCCTGCGCTCGATCATCCACATAAGTAACCCCATCATGGCCTTTCGTGTGCAGATGGAGAAACAAATCAACCGGATGAACCTTATGTCCATCCTGAGTCTGTGAAAATGAGAAGAATAAAAATAAAAACTTAGGAAAACATTAATTGAAAACATTAAAGATATAAACGAAAGACTACAAGTACTTACCAATATCTCGTAATACTCATCGTGGCAGGGAGTCCCACCTGTGTGCAAAGTCGGGTTAACCAGACGATTGGTTGAGATGATTTGAGAGATGCGCAACTCCTCAGCAGTCTGACTACCCACCTAGTAGCTTCAGACGAGCCTCTTCAGTCATCCACACAAGCTTTTTAGTTGGTTTACCCTTCGCTTTGTGCATGGTATCCTTATAACGTTTCCTAGCCATTTTACTCTAGGCTGGGTAAATAATCTCATTAGTAAGATGTACAGGGATCGTAAAGTGTGTCTGTAAAAAAAAAGTCTTAAATTTGTTAGCAATTTAAAACACTATAAATAAAATAATTTATAAACTTTACCTTCCATGTCTAAAACCAACGTAGTTTGCAGATATCTGAAATGTCCTTCCATTTCCCAAACTCGGGATTCTTCTTGAAAACATTCGTTAACTTAGGAAACCTTACCCGATGGATTTAATCTTAAAAAAAAACACAAACATATATAGGTTAAAAAATAATTAATAAATAAAAAAACTTAATAATTTAAACAAAAATTATAAAGTGCACTCACTTCTTTCTTATCATCCTCAAGACAACCCCAGTGATAGGAAACTACTCAGTGACAGGGGTGACTGATGCCGCTAATGTGGCCGGGATAGTGGGGACAGGTGTGTTGGATACCTGTGTATCCCCTAATGTCGCAGCACTATCTGATGTATCCGGAGTATCAAACTTATAAGAATAGGGTGGATGACGCCTCGATGTAGACATCTACGAAATAATTAACATATAATGAATTAAATAAATTAACATGTTATATGATTAATAATTAACATACTAATGAATTAAAATTTAATAAATAACATACAAATTAATTAATTAAAAAATATTAAAATAATAAATTTAAATACAGTAAATTAAAAAAATTAACAAGTTATTTAATTAAATTTTACCAATTAACATACTATTAAATTAAAAATTAATTAACAACATACAAATTAATTAATTAATTAACATTAATCTAATTAACACTAAATTTTATAAATTAACATACTAATGAATTAAAAATTAATAAATAACATACAAATTAATTAATTAATTAGTTAACATTAATCTAATTAACACTAAATTTTAACAATTAACGTACTAATGAATTAAAAATTAATAAATAACATACAAATTAATTAATTAATTAGTTAACATTAATCTAATTAACACTGAATTTTAACAATTAACGTACTAATGAATTAAAAATTAATAAATAACATACAAATTAATTAATTAATTAACATTAATCTAATTAACAATAAATTTTAACAATTAACATACTAATGAATTAAAAATTAATAAATAACATACAAATTAATTAATTAATTAGTTAACATTAATCTAATTAACACTAAATTTTAACAATTAACGTACCAATGAATTAAAAATTAATAAATAACATACAAATTAATTATTTAATTAACATTAATTTAATTAACACTAAATTTTAAAAATTAACATACTAATGAATTAAAAATTAATAAATAACATACAAATTAATTAAATAATTAACATTAATCAAATTAACCCTAAATTTTAAAAAATAACATACTAATGAATTAAAAATTAATAAATAGCATACAAAATAATTAATTAATTAGTTAACGTTAATCTAATTAACACTAAATTTTAACAATTAACATACTAATGAATTAATAATTACTAAATAACATACAAATTAATTTATTAATTAACAGTAATCTAACTAACACTAAATTTTAACAATTAACATACTAATGAATTAAACAACAATAAATAACATACAAATTAATTAATTAATTAGTTAACATTAATCTGATTAACACTAACTCTTAATGATTAACATAACAATGAACATAATAATTAACAAAACACATAACAATTATCATAATTATTAATCTAAATCATAACAATTAACATAATTCTTAATCTAAATACATAACAATTAACATAGTATAATAATTAAGATATTAACTATTCTAAATACATAATAATTAATCTAAATCTATACCAATTAACATGAAATTTATTTATAATTAACTAATTAAAAATAAATAAATAGAAACATACTGTTCACCGAAGTTTTGACTTGAATTGAAAAAAATATGTAAAGAATTTGATTTAGGAAGAAAAAAGGAAAAGGAAGAAAAGAAAAAAGGGAAGAAAAGAGAACGGGGGAGAGGCGGAAACGGGGGAGGGAAAGATAGAAAAGAGAAGTGAGGGAGGTAGGGGTAGCAACGCATTTCGCCGTTAAGGGAAATGAAAAGACATCAGGTAGGCTCGAATTCTCCAAAGCACGTGTTATTAATTTCACTTTAGCAACGAAATGTGTCGCTGAGGAACTTGAATTTTTTAATGAACCGCCATTAATTTCAGTTTTAGCGATACAATTCATCGCTAATGTGAGTGAAAATTCAAAATAGGTGCCTTTTCATTTCCCTTAGCGACGTAATGTGTCTCTATTATTGAAAAATATCAGTTGGAATATTTGATTTCCATATAGCAACACATTGCATCGCTATCAAGAAAACTATCTATAGAGGTAATGATTACCCCATTAGCCACGAAATGTGTCTCTATACATTGAATGTTCAGGAATCATATTTCTTTTTAGCGATGAACTGTGTCTGTATATAGTGAAGCTTCTGGAACCATACTTCCCCTTTAGCGACAAACTTCATCGCTAATATCCTCATTTTTTTTTCATTTTCTTTTTATTTCCATACGAGTTTTACAATTCATTGATACTTTAATCAATATATTCAAACTCATCGGTGTTGGATTTAGAATTGTTGTCCTCAGTATCTTCTTTTTAGGTGACAAATCATCAATAAAAGGAATTTCAATATATAAGTCGTCGGGATCAAACAACATTTCTGCTATGTTATTTAACGGTCGAGCAGTTTCAGAGTTTATTCATTCATCTATTTTGTGACTCTACACCTCTTCTTCTTGGAAAGCTACAAAATCCTCGCTATCTGTATCCGGAAGACTTTTGTCTATGTGACATAGCCTCACTTTGCAAACCAGTAACCAATCATTAAATTGTCTAGAAGACGGATAAGGCAGAAAATACGTTTAAATCGCTTGTTGTGCCAATACAAATCGATCATTTGTGCGCATATGTTTTCTCTTATTTACCTCTAAAATATGTAAATGTGGTATCTTTTGCATCCCACCTTGCCGCATTGTCTCAAACCATGTGTAGTTAAATAATACGATACGCTTTACACTCCCTCCTGCATATTCAAGCTCAATAATTTCATCAATGACTCCAAAGAAATCATCTTCACTGTTTCTGAACACTTGACCCTTGATGCATACGCCGTTGTTGTCTGTTGCTTTGCTCTATTAATGAGATTTTGTTTGAAATTTGTAGCCCTTCCCTATATAACCAGAGTATAATTTCGCAATTCTAGCATGTCCTTTTGCTAATAGTATTATATGATTGTTTGTAACTGGTGTCGTGGGTGAATCAACCTACACGACAGTGAACTTGGATTGAGAAATTACATCATTGAAGTTAATATGAACAAATGTAACACATAATCATACTCACGTAAGCATAAAACCATTAACAGAAGTCTCTGTCAATTATGATCCCCTACCCGACTGCGTTGAGTCCATGATTAGCCGGTCATAAGAATAAATCAACGAATAACCTATTATTGAAAATAATATATTATGAACATGAAAAGGAAATAATATAACTGTTTGACGTATTAATTTAGTTCATCTGTAATGTCCCGTTACTTTTGAGGTGAAATTTTTATTATTATTATTATTATTGCTTTACTTAGTATAATTATAGTAGTTGGTGATTGTTTATTTTACTTACTTAGAAGTTAATTTAGTATTTTAATTTTAGGCTCGAATTCGATCATTAAGTAATTTCCGTTAGAACGTTTAAATATAATCGGGTGAAATAATGTTTATTCACGGGCCAATTACTAATTGTTATATCACTTTAAGTTAGATTAGAAGTGGTTAAAGTGAATTGGAATCGGAACTGTGCAATAACGAGAACCTGGGCACTTTTTACTAAAGAATTAGAAGTCGAGACATAACGGTCATTTGGAAAATTAATATACATGTTAAATAAAAACCTTCAGCAAGCAAATTCATTAAAAAAAAAGAGACAAAAACGAAACCAAAACCCTCCCCACCCGTGAGCAAAGAAAAAAGAGAAAAATCGGGGTTTCGTCGCTGTTTCTCTACTGTTTTCGTTGATTCTCGTCCCGATAGAAAGATCTCTACGCAAGCTTTCATTTTATACCATCAATCGAGTCGATCCGTTCCAGATCCAGGAGATAATAGGTGAGAAAGAAATGAGTTTTATGTTTTTCTTTTTCCCGATTTTGCGATTAAGCTTCGATTCGTTTTTCTCTGATGTCGTTGATGATTTCTAGTTTGGGAAAATCATTTTGGTCGAGGTTATGGTTTTGAATCTAAACCCGATTCGAATGGAAAACCCGAGCCCTTTGAAATATTCTAAATTGAGGGTTCCGTAAATTGAGTTTTGTTATTTTTGAAAGCGTTTTCTTTAAATATTAATCGGAAACCGGAACTCGATCTTTTTCTCTTGCCTTGGCCGTGAGCTTCCTAGAATTTCCAGGATTAGTTTGACGTTTAATTTAGCTTTTGGCTTTTCATTCGTGGTTTAGAAATTAATATGTTTAGTTGTATATTTTACTTTGTAGGTTTGAACCACGAGCAACCGTTCACGCATCCAACGAGCGGTGTTTCTTTCATGCATTTTAGAGGTGAGTTTAAAATGAGCTTTAGTGTTTTAATGGCTCGGTTTACTTGACGATCTAGTTGATTCGAGGTTAAGGGTTGTGGATGTTTAGGAAGAAAATATTTTGGAAAGTATGTTTGGGCTAAGGAAAGTGCATTGAGATGAGATTCTCGTCACTGAATGGTATTAAGATTGAGGGCTAAAGTGTGGTTTGGGTGTAATGGATTTGAAAGTAGAGATAGAAAGTGACGGCTTGGACTCGGGAATTTTCAGGAGGGAAAAATAGCCTAGTATGCTTTAGGTTTTCTCTTAGTAAATATCCTTCGTGCTTAGGAAATAGGATAGAAACCGAGGTGACATGGTGACTTATATTTACGGTGACTATGGTGACTAATGGTGACTTATATTTATGGTGACTTATGGTGACATGTACGAACGGTGACAATGGTGACTAATTGTGACAATGGTAACTATGATGACTATGTATGAATGGTGACAATATAATCACGGTGACAATATAATCACGGTGACTATAGCATTGTTATACACGAGGTGACAAGGGAAGTTGAAATGTGTTATGGTAGTTGAAACTGTCTTTAACCGAGCTAATTATGTTTACTTCCCTGCGCATGTAGTTCTGAATATAAATGTACATTTAGCCTTAGTATTGATGTGCTCGGTGATTAGTGAATGGACACTTAATAGAAATGTTAGACACTATTTCCAATAAGGACTACGGTCCATATAAACACTTGATTTCATTTTACTCTCACTAGCTTTACGCTAATGTTGCTACACTACAATTTTACAGGTACATCCCGTGGGAGAGGTCAGGGTAGAGGTCGTGGTGCTGCTTGACTGACCGTGCGATGAGCCTAGGATATGGATTATAGTATTGCGAAATGCTAGACTTTTAGTTGTCTGTAAATGTTTATATAGTTGGTGTCCTGAGCTCGAAAGAGCGTTGTTTTGTGTTTAACGTTTTATGTTGCTGTTTATGTTTTCTTAAACATAGAAAATGCGCATTTCCCGTTTTTCTCTTATGTGAACATTGTTTACAGGTTTTGGCATGTTCAAAATATAAATGAAACCACGCAAATTTTATGTAAAATTGTCGTCTTCCGCTGCGTAATGTAATATGTGTTTTTTTAAGGAGTCGAGTCGTCACATCATCCATACTCAATATATGGTTCCACCTCCGGAAAATTACACAACAAGTACGTCTGTTCGATGTGATACTCTTCCTCGTTTAACGGTCTCCGCACGGGCTTTCCAATAGGTCTACATAGTACTATAAAAATAGTCAAATCATTTAGATCAACTCCAAAAGGAAGTGAATCTTGAACAAAATACGACTTCACTATTATGTATTGTTCTGCAATTCGTTGATCAAAGTAATATGAACAGAAGGTGGTCGTCTAATGTATTTGGTATGCATTGCATATAAATCCTTCCACTCTAGCCTTGTTTCCTATAGTTCTTTTTAGCCTAAGCAAATATCTTACATAAAAAGAATCAGTTAGAACAAGTGATTTAGGACACAATAAAATTTAAATTATTTACCTTTCAAATGGATACATCTATCGGTATTGAACTAGGCTTCCTATATATGCCCCGTATGATATATTCACTGGTAGATGCTCCATTGAGTCGAAAAGAATGGTGGAAACATTCTCTCTAACTTGCAAATTATGACAGCAATCTCACTACTCAATGACTCGACAGTGGCTTGGGACAGTTCTACACATGTTAACTCCCTGGAGAAAACACTCAATTGAGCCGACGATTCCCAATATTTCTGCTCAAGAAATGGTCTTAATGCACCAGACATTAGTCGTTGCATGAATACGTGACAATCATGACTTTTCATCCCAAACACAATATGACTGTGCAAGTCAATGCACCTGCTCAGATTTGATACATATCCATCTGGAAATTTAATCGATCGCATCCACTCGAACAATGTTTTCTTCTGGTCCGCTGTTAGCATGTACTTTGCCTTCGTGTATTTTTTTCTAGTTTCATCCGGTCGATGACAAATTTCTCGAATGTAGTAACGTGATCTCAGATTGTCTTTTTTTATTTTTTTTGTATATTTAGAACTGTGTTAAAGACATCATCGAAAATGTTATTCTCGATATGCATGACATCTAAGTTATGCCTGATCATTAAATCTCTTCATCCGGTGCTCCCAGAAAATACTTCTTTTCTTCCAACCTGTATTTTTCTCTGCCGTCTTATTCCAAGCCTCACCACCAATCTCTGTAGCACTTAACATGTCAAGCGCATCTAACCATTGTAGTATTTGGTATCCATTGATAACCTCAAGAGGTCCTTCGTTTCTTACACTCTGCCATTTATACCAGTCAGTTTTGTTCAATCAAAATGAATGATTGAGTGGTAAGAACCTTCTATGGTAGTCAAACTAACACGTTCTTTGTCCATGCACCAACGAGAAGGCACCAGTATTGTTTTTAGCAATGAGGGCATGCAAACTTTCTCAAAGTGCTCCACCCTAACGAATTTAGTTAAGGTAGTACATTCGTTATGTTGGGCGTAAACCATAAACCTTAATCTAATTTAAACAGTAAAAAAATTATAAAAGAACAAAAAAATTAATTTCAAACGAATTCTTTTACAAACGTACCTGATAACATTTAATATGCCGAGAAGGCACTTATGGTCCAAATAACTGCTACTCGCATTACAAAAAAAATAATTGTGAAATATTATATGTCATAACTCCTTCGTTCCATAAACCATAGAGCTTAGCAATTAATGGTTGGAGGTACACATCAAGCTTCTACTTCAGACTTTTTGGGTCTGGTATAATTACCAGAAAATAACAGGATCTTTCATGCACATCGATGGAGGCAAGTTATACGGCGTTAACATAACTAGCCATAATGAATATTGAGCTCCCGAAGCCCCGAAAGGGTTAAACCCATCAATATATAAACCCAATCTAATGTTTATAATTTCTTGCGCAAATTCTGGATGACAACGATTAAAATGTTTCCATGCCTCAGCATCGGAAGGATGCTCATTACTCCATCATCCTGAGAGTGCTCGTGATGCCACCTCATGTGAGAAGCGGTGACTTCTAACGCGTACAACCGTTGCAGACATTGTGTGATCGGTAAATAAAATATGCGAGTATGTTGAATAAGACTTTTTTTTACCTTATTTGTATCTTTTATGATTGCACATTTTACACATATGAAGACTTAGACCCTCCACTGGAAAACTGAGACCCTCCACTAATTTCTTCGATCTTCTCCACTGGAAAACTGAGACCCTCCACTAATTTCTTCGTATAATACAAACTCTTTGCAGGAGTGCACCGATAAAACCATTGTGAAATCGAGTTGAATCCTCTTTTTGGGATGTGAAAGTCTGCCTTGATATTCAATAGTTCGGTTGCAGCTAGGAGTTGCGTGACCTCACAACCTGCGTACAACTGCTTACTCGCTGATTCTATCATCTGAAACATTTTTTGCGCATCTGGATTTAAATTTTCATTTAATAAATTAAGAGGATCATCTCCTTGATAACTGCATCCATCAAAAACCATCTGTTCTTACTGACCGTACTGATGTTCAACGTTTTCAGAACTTTCATTCACATTCGAATTGAACTGCGAGCTACATTCTTCATTTTAAAATGACTCGCCCTTCGCTGCATTGAATATTCCTTCAAATTCGCCTGATACACCTAATGATAATAATTATCTACGAAACCACGACTGTACAAGTGTAACCTTACATCATCTGTGGATAATATTTTCTTATTTCTACACTTTTTATATGGACATTGTATCTTCTATCCGTTGTTATAAAAAATCAATGTGGATTGAGAAAATTCAACAAACTCTTCGACCTCGGCTACAAATTGGTCGTTGAGAAACCCATAAACCAAACAGACGTACATCCACTCATGTATTTTCTCTCTCTCGGGAATTTGTTTTAATGCAATTTTCTTTCATATGAAGTGATTCTGCACATCTATTTATAATTTTTATGCTGTCTCTTTTAGTGACGAAACGTCTCTGATATTGCGGGTCCTGCCAAGTTTAGCGACTAAATGTGTTTCTAAAAAAAAGAATAAAATTCAACAGCAATAGGCTATGTCTCTGAATAAGGAGATAACTATTAATGTTTAAAACTATAAAATAGTGACACATTTCGTCGCTAATATAGTGTCAAAATGAGTAGCTATTCTGGCGGGAAACTTCGTGCAATATCTTGAGACAAAACATTAACGATGGACTTTCTTAAGACGCTAAATAGCGATGCAGTTCATCAAAAAAAGTCAAACTTAGCGTTAATGATGCATTTCATTGCTAAATTAGCGTCACATGTATTGTGTCTCTAAAATTAGATAGCTAATTCAAGTTTTCTTGTAGTGTAGATGAAACAGGCTATGAGTGTTATTATATGAAAAAATCAAGATATTATGTGATGTGATCTTGGGACATAATGGATTTATAGATGAAATAGGCTATGGGTGTTATTATATGAAGAGATCTTAGGATAAAACGAGTTTATGACATGAGCAACCCAACTTGTTTGATGTTTGTTATAGGGTTGGAAAGATATGTTTATCTCTTATTTAAGTGTAATGATTGTGAATGAAATACTATTGGTGGTTCGATCTGTAATTAGGATTGGAGTTATGCTAAGTTGTATCGAGAATATAGAATGGGTAGTAAAGAGCATGTTAGACGTTTGGACACAATTTCTGATATGGAATTCGGCCAAGGATTTACTTGACTCTATTTTATTCTCACCTAGCATTTTTATGCTAATGTTGCTACACTTATACTTTTTAGGTACCCAAGTGGTAGAGGGTGTGTGGTAGGGGAGGTGGTGTCGCTTGACCAAGGGGCGATGAATTCTGGACATGGACATGAATTTTTGGAAATTCTATAAATGCATGGCATCAAACATTTCACTTTTGCTCTACTGTATTTCGCATTTTGAGATATTTTATTTTGGGATCATGAGAGCACTTTGAACTTGTTTTCTTTACGTAATATGTTTTTGTTTTAAAACTTCATTATAAAAGGAAATGCACATTTCCATTTTCTATCTAGTTGTGAAATTTGTATTATAGGTTATAGCATAGTCCAAGTTTTAAATGGCACCATGTCGATTTCCCTATAATTCTAATTCTTCCGCTGTGTTTGAATTTAAATTATTTAAAAGGTATTGGGTCGTTACATTTTACCACCTAGCAGCCCACAGTTTTGGGTGTCTCAAAGGGGACGAGTTTTTATTGATTTTGGAGTCTAGGGCTAGGGAAAACATACACTGCTCTTAAATGAACTTCCTTAATTGAAATCTTCAATTTTTTTTTTTGGAGAGAAATTGAAGATTTCAACTCCTGAATTCCATTTAAATTTCAAAGGAAATGGTTCCCAATATATTTTAGAGATTTCCTTACTTTGATGCCTCTTGAAAACGAAAGAAAAAGCTTCAAAGGTAGGAGGAAATGAAAGCTTGGAGCGAGAACTTTCCAACGAACCAAGAATCAGAGCGATCAGTTGAGAAATGACAAAACTCGAAGATTCTTCCCCCTTCTTTGAGACCCACGGTTTTGTAGATTGAAAAGGAGAGTTGTTCTCTCTTTTTTTTTTTTTTTTTTTTTTTTTGGCTTAGAATGAAATGAGGAGAAGATGATGACTTTAGGTGCTTAAAGGAGTTATTTTCTTTTTGCTTAAAGTCCCTCTAATTTCTTCCCTCTTTTCAAATAAACCTCGTTCTCTTGGAACTAAAATGACCATAAAAAATTTAACCCAACACACTAAACTAGCTAAAAAGGTGATCAATAATTATTTGGTCTGTTA
Organism: Gynostemma pentaphyllum; assembly: GCA_028015215.1. Lineage (NCBI taxonomy): Eukaryota > Viridiplantae > Streptophyta > Magnoliopsida > Cucurbitales > Cucurbitaceae > Gynostemma > Gynostemma pentaphyllum. The sequence continues at coordinate 17,116,926 of CM051349.1, forward strand.
ATAAATATTAATGCGCCTAGTCCTAAATTAAGTTTCTAAAGAAATAAATGACAAGTAAACGTATGTAACTTCTAAATCTAAATTATTAACTATAAAATTAATTTTAAATACTTTAGCTAAATAAATAGATAAATAATTTATCTCGAAAAGTAACGGGACGTTACACTTGCCTACCAAAAGACACTAAAATAATATATTTTAACACGATTAAGAAAAGTTATAAAATAAACCCGTTTGATCCTGCCATTGTAGGGCGCTCGATCGAGGTGTTTGAGAAAACTAACCTATTTTAAATTACAATTGAGATTTGAGAAAGTTTTGACAGACTTTTGAAAACTTCAATTTCAATTTTCAAACTAAGTTCCCAAATTAACTACGAAAATTAAATACCTAGATTGAATATCGAAATCAAATTTTCAAATTTAACCAAATTGAATATTTGAATTTTTTTTTCAAAAAAATTTGCAAAATGTTTTAAATAGCCATAACAATAACCAAAAAACACAAAAATACCCAAAAGTTTAAAAATTTAACACTTAAAAAACTGGCACAGTAAAAAAAACTTAAATAAAATCACAAAATAATCATCAATTTTTCACCCAAATTATTCAATTATAACAAATAATAATCAATCACAAAAATTAAACTTAAAAACACAAAATGCCAAATGCCAAATTTTATTCACATTACCTAAACACTGAAATTCCTAAATCTCAACCATTTTTAATAGGGGCAATTACTGAAATAGCATATTTTTGCATGCTAATTACTGAAATGTTAGAACTTTTCAAAAATTACTCAAATAGCATAATTATAGTTCAATAATTTATTGAAATATAGTTCAATAATTTATTGAACTAAAAAATTAAATTTTTTAACAAATTTATTGAAAATAATAATAAAACATGATCAAATAGTTCAATAAATTCTTGAACTTAGAACTTAAAAAACCAAAAAACAAACAAATTTATTAAAAATAGCTATGAAAAATAGTTCAATAATTTATTGAATTATAGTTCAATAATTTATTGAACTATAATTATGCTATTTGAGTAATTTTTAAAAAGTTGAAACATTTTAGTAATTAGTATGCAGATTTATGCTATTTGAGACAAATTCTTTTTTTAATATAAAAAACCCCGGACTTGAAACAGAGGAAAAAGACTTCAAATGGCCTGAAAACAAGCAGAAAATGAGAGAAAATCGATACGGACGTCAGCTGGACGAGGAGGAGAAGAGAAAATGGAAACGGCGACGATGAAATTTGGTGTTTTCCCAATAAAATTTAACCGACTAAGTAAATATTATTGTTGTGAATATTATTATTAAACCATTTGAGATATGTCCATGTTAGAAAGTTATTAAATATATATTTTAACTTAATTCATATAAAATATAAAGGGACTCTTGTAAAAATAATAAAATTAGGTCCAATATTTGTAAAAATAGGAGTAAAAAAAGTTACTTGCAAAAATAACAAAAAAAACTCAAATTCGTGTATAAAATATTATAAAATTATCACTAGGTTTGTATGAGTAATCAATGATTTTCTCATAAGTAATCAGTGATTTCTACACAGATAATCATTGATTTTACTCATGTCTTAATATTTTATGCATGAATCACTGATTATCTAATAGTTATCACTGATTATCTTACAAATTATCACATATATCTCTGATTCATATGAATTAGAGTTTTTAATAATCTGTTATATATTTGCAAATACTTTTTAAAAATGATATCCTTATAAATATGGCAGAAAATTCTACTAAACATTCAAATTTTCCAAATATATAAAAAGTAGACTAAAATTTTCTTTTCAAAATTTTTTACTTTACGCCCCACTTCATGAAAAGCGACTGTAACTTCCACCAATGGTAGGTTTTTCCAGAGGAAAAAAAGAAAAGAAAAAAAGTATTTATACAAAATATAAACGTGCTTCAAAATTTTCTAAAGGTGTGGGAATGATATTGGCCTGGATCAATTCTTTTAGTAGGAGTTAAAATATATTAAAAATGCAGTCAATAATCACCACCTTAAAACGTGGTTGATTTATGAGCTTCTTGGAATTTACCAAATGAAATAATTATAACACTTTTTTTTTATGCAAAAGAATATTATTTTATAGTTGTGGTGCAGCTTTTCATAAAACTACCCATAATGATAAACTTAAAATATAGAAATGAAAATGCATGGAAATGCAAACAGATCCATTCTATCAGTATATATATTAGGATTTGATTTATCACTAAAAATCAATCTAAAGCAAAATTTGAAAACATCGAACTAGTTTTTTACCAGTCTTTCTCTTTGTCCATAGAATGTGTAATCTTAAAGATAATCAAACCACTGTTCGACGATCTGCAAATTATCAGCCTCCCATTTGGAAACATGAGTTTCTCCAATCATTAACAAGTCAATTTATGGTATGGTTATCTTTTATTATAACAACCTTTTAGAAATATTTTATTAATTTATTTTGGTTTCTAATTCAAATTTGATGTCATATAAATACAGGAAGAAACACATACAATACGTCTGAATCAGCTAAAGATAGAGATAAGAGCCATAATGGGTCAAATTATTGATGATCCTTTGAAACAACTCGAGTTAATTGACACTTTGCAAAGGCTTGGAATCTCATACCACTTCGAGAGTCAGATTAAGGATATGCTTCAAAATATATACGAAAATCGCGACATCAATAAGGATCGGTTGAAGAACGAACTCTATGCAACATCTCTTGAATTTAGACTTATGAGACAACATGGATTTAAGATTTCACAAGGTTTCAATTTATAGATTTTGTCTCGAATAACATAAATCAGTATATTAATTACTAAAGTGTCAGATTTTTTAAAAAATTACTCAAATAGCATAATTATAATTCATTAAATTATTGAACTATAGTTCAATAAAATTATTGAACTATTTTTCATGGGTATTTAACGAATTTGTATGTTTTTTTTCTTTTTTAAGTTCAAGTTCAATAATTTATCGAACTATTTGATTATCTTTCATTATTATTTTCAATGAATTTGTTAGTTTTTTTTTTTTTACTTTTTTTAGTTCAATAAATTAATGAATTATAATTCATTAAATTATTGAACTATTTTAGTCATTTTTTAAAAGTTCTAATATTTCAATAATTAATATGCAAAAATATGCCGTTTCAGTAATTACCTCTTCAGTTTATCATTTTTTTGTTCAAAGAAAACCATCATTTAAAATTTATTCTTATTGCGGAATCGAAACTTTAATATTTTCTTAACTGCAGAAGTTTTCAATGGCTTCAAGAATGAGATGGCAAATTTCGATACACGCCAGTGTGACGTTGCAAAAGGAATGTTATGTTTATATGAAGCTTCATTTTTATTGATTGAAGGAGAAAACATTTTAGAGGAAGCAAAGTGTTTTACAGTAAATTATCTACAAAACTACATGAATTGGAGCAAAGATGAACGTCAGTTGACGATTGTTAAACATGCTTTAGAGCTTCCTTTGCATTGGAGGATGCCAAGATTGGAGGCAAGATGGTTCATTGATATGTATGAGAAAGAAGAAAATATGAATCCCGTTATTCTTGAAATGGCTAAATTAGACTTCAATATTGTGCAATCTATCCACCAACAAGATCTTAAATATGCGTCTAGGTAAGAGCTTGAGGCCAATGGCATCATTAAAACATGCATTTTCCTCTTATTTTAAAGCTATTAAAAAAATCATTAAATCTATTTTCTTTTATAATATTTACAGATATGTCATTTTTGGTGGACATGTCAATCATTAATTTATCGTGATATATTTATTATCTATGAATATCAATATCAAGCACTGGGATAAGTACATCAATGAGTTATATCATAGTTAATCAATTATTTTATATAGTCAATAAGGGATTGAATAATATTTTTTAAAGGACATATTTATAAATATTTTTAAAACTTAATAAATTTGTAATAGAGAAATTTTGCTACCCAGATAATTAAAATATATATATATATATATATATATATATATATATATATATATATTTATTCATGTATAGCTCACTAAAAGCAATTTTATTATTCTCCATTTAAAAAAAAAAATGGATTTTCATTTTCATTTATATCTAATGTAGTTAAAAAAATTATATTAAAACGCATATGTTTCTTGTTAATATATATATATATATATATATATATATATATATATATATATATATATATATATATATATATATATATTACTTATTACTTATTACTTCCAACAAATTTTTTATTAAAAAAATAATATTTATATATTAAAAAAATGAAAATGTAATAATAATTATTAAAAAAAATCTGGGTCATCTCGAATCATAATTTGATGGTCAAAATATTTAAGTTGAAAGGTTTTCAAACGATTGAATTATTTAACAACAAATGACTTCTTTTATGGTGATATAAATATAAAACTAACAACTTCTATGGTACATGTAAAGTTGGTGGAAGAGCACTGGGCTTGGAGAAAAGTTGAGTTTCGCAAGAGATCGATTGATGGAAAACTTTTTATGGACAGTAGGTGCTGGGTTCGAACCGGAATTTGGATATTTCAGAAGAATGACAACAAAGATTGCTGCATTGATAACAACAATTGATGATGTTTATGATATCTATGGCACATTGGATGAACTTGAGCTCTTTACCAATGCTGTAGAGAGGAATTTAATAGCTAATGATATGCTAGTTTTATTTTTTTGCTTTTGAATTTTATAAATTACTTTTCACTCTTTAATTAATTTTTTTTTTTATTTAGATGGGATATTGCTGCAATGGATCAACTTCCAGAATATTTGAAAATATGCTTTCTTACCCTTCATAACTCCATAAATGAGATGGTTTTTGAAGTACTAAGAGATGAAGGAGTTAATGTCATCAAATATCTTAAGAAAATGGTATATATAGTTTATAACTAGATCTTTTATTTGGTAAAACATCATTTTGGTTTCTGAACTTTCACTCGAGTTTTATTTTCGTCCCTAAACTTTCAAAAGTTACATTTTTCGTCCGTGAACTTTACAATTTGTTTCGTTTTAGTCCTCTCGTCTATGTTTTTATGCCTAGGACATTATTGGAGAGTTTATATAGCATGTAATTGATGATATATGACATTATAAAAATATGCAATGAAGTTAAATGTACTTGAAAAATGAATATACAATGAGGTTAAATTTCATCATCTTCTCCTTAATTGCATTCTTAAACCTCACTATATATTTGTTTTTCCACGTCATTTAACTTCATTGTCTATTTTTATAATGTCAAATTATCAATTACTTGTCACATAAGCCCTAAGGTAGTGTCCTAGACGGAAAAATACGGATATAAAGACTAAAATGGAACAAATCGTAAAATTCAAGGATGAAAATGTAAACTTTAAAAATTTAAGGACGAAAATGAAACCTGAATGAAAGTTCAGGGACTAAAATTATTTTTAATTTCACTTATTTGATATCAATCAAATTAACTCTCTAAATTTACTTGATTAAAAAATTTGATGGTACAGTGGGTAGACTTGTGCAAATCTTATCTATTGGAAGCAAAGTGGTATCATGGTGGTTATAAACCAACACTTGAAGAATACCTGGACAATGCATGGATTTCAATAGGAGGATCACTTGTACTAGTTCATGCATATGTTATGGTGACATCTCCTGTAATAATTGAGGATTTGGAGAGTTTGAAAGAATATGTAGATATAGTTCGTTGGTCATCAACAATTTCACGTCTGGTTGATGATTTGGCAACATCATCGGTATGTGAATAGTGAAATTTTTAATACAAATAGTAAGGGATGTTATCATCCTTGCACAATTGATTTTGTCTACATTAATAAACTAACATGTGTTTATGATGTTTTATTTTTCCATTCAGGATGAATTGAAAAGAGGTGATGTTCCTAAATCAATACAATGTTACATGAATCAAACTAGTGCTACAGAGAGTAAGGCTCGTGAATATATTCGACATTTGGTCGATGAAACATGGAAGAAGATAAATAAATGTGAAGCTGAAAATGTTGTCTTCTCTAAAGTCTTCGTTGAGTTGTCTAAGAATTGTGCTAGAATGGCTCAATGCATGTATCAATATGGAGATGGACATGGACATGGCATAGAGCATAAAGAAACAAAGGACCGCGTGTTATCTCTACTTGTTCGGCCTATTCCTATCCATGAGTAAAACAATTCATCGATTGTCAATTTATCTAATATAGATAATCTTTTTATTTGGAAAAAACTTAAAGTTGAAATGTGTTGTATTGATGTAATCTTTTCATTCTCTTTTATGCACCTTTTTTGTGACAAGTTAAGATCGTCAATGAAAATATTTCTCATTTGAAACTTCACATCCTTAATTTTAGCTGACATCTTCTAATTTTTTCCCCGTATGATATGACTACGATTATTATGATTATAAATACAAATAAAAAATAACATTGTGTTTTTTTGGGATACTAAATTATAGTGGTAAGCTTGATTGATTCAAAAATAAAAGCAAGAAAAATTGTTAAATGAGTTAATGCAGAATCTTTCTTTTAAATCAACAGAGGCGAAGAAGAAAGAAAGTTGAGATACAAATTTAGCCATAGATTAAATTTTTTCTGCTGTAAGAGAGAATTTTATCACGTGGGTATGCGTAATAAATCATTTGTATTGATGAATTTGAATAGGTACAATCTCTAATAAATATTCCTTTGATATTTTCTTAAAAGTATAAAGTTCAATTCGAGATTAATTGATGTATTTTTGGATCAAAGAATTGATTGGTTGAAATCTTTTGATTTGAACACAAAAAATCTTCGGGCTTGCAAGGATGTTTATCTTAAAAGAATTTGTTTTTAAGTAGTCCTTCAAGTTGTCTTGGATGTTTATAGTTTTCAAATTGTTTTGGATATTCAGAGTCTACTTCAAATTATCTTGGATCGTCAGAGCCTTCGAGGTTGTCTTGGATCTTCTTAATCTCCAAAAATAGTTTTTCTTGAATTATGAATGGCCTACCTCTATTTATAGAGTTTTCAATGGCTTATTTTGTGGGTTGGGTTTAATTTGATAATGGGCCTGGGTACCACATGACACAATTAGTTGGGCAAGCTTACATAATCAAATTACCATGGATAAAGACGCTAATGAGCTTATATACAAATGTACAACTCAAAAAGAGAACATGAAATAAAATGAGTCCATGGACTATAAAACCATCTCTAGTCCATCTCGCCATCATCGTTATCCGAATCGGGTAGCACCATCTCCGAGCGAAACCCAATGAAGATAACGGAAAGTAAAGTAACATTAGACTGCAAACTCGTATCTGGATTTATGTCCAAATAAAACTTCATACTCTTTACCACTCAACCACTTCAAAAGGGTTTTACATCAAGTATTCAACTTTCACTTATAAGATTTCCCAAATAATCAAGAAACTAGCTCTCAAGCATTTAGAAGAATATGTTTCATAACCCACATACCATTCTTATTTCTTTCTCTATAGTATCAGAAACTATACATAAGGTTTACATTCCTTTATCTTTAGTAGTTCATGCTACGCTTACTAGGTCTTAACATTCTCAAATAAAATAACTCGCAATTAATGTCAATAATGTTAGTACACGCAGTCTCAACATTATTCATTAACTCGCTCAACACATGTAAAGTACACTCGACCTTTACATTAATATAATCATCAACAATGCTTATAATGACAGTATTGAAAGCACACGCAGTTTAACAATACTTCATTATCTCACTTTCTAAAATAAAGTATACAAAGCCTTTTATAAGTATCGTCCCACCTCTAGTGAAGAATGACGGGTAATGAAAGCTCACGCAGTCTAACCATTTAACTCATTATCTAACCTACCAAATGCAAGGTATACTCAGCCCTTGCATGATCTCATATATGTATCACAATGACTATGGATAATACTAGATAATGTGAGCACGTGCAGTCCCAATATTATCTCATTATCCACCCCCTAAATCATGTATAGTACACACAACCTTTAGCATTCCTCATTATTCCTCCCAAATACGATTATGCAAAATAAGCATAAATAGGGTCTCAAGTGCGAGTAAACATAAATTTAACTATTGAAAGTAACCGAAAGAAACATAAATGATCAATGATACATGAATCATTAATTACCTTTTCAGAAGATCCATAAGTTCAGCCAACTCAAATTTAGAACTAACTCACAAGCCTAACAAGTTAGTTCACTTACTTTAATTCATTCATTTCAAATCTCAAACTCAACTTCCGATCCTACAAGTCGTTCAACTAGTTCGGTTTCTAAGTTTACATTAAGTTCTATTTATCCTCACCTTGGTAAAAGTAGATTAGCTTTCAAAGTTCCAAAGGATAGTTCAAGCGGCGGTCCAACAACACCTACAATTAAACTACATCTAACACTCATTAATTAACCAAACCTCGTACAAACGATACCTAAACGCATAAAACGAAGAAAAACCCAGAAATGGCCCAAGGGTGCTTTCGGCCAAGAATAGGGGTGGGTCGAATCCGCCTTTTAGGCAGTTTTGAGGCGTTTCGAGTAGTTTGGAAGATTGTACTTTCAATGGGTAAACTTAATTAGGGTTTTTGGATAAGAGTTCCTTCCCCAAATTTAAATACAATAAAAAATTAATTAATTATAAACTTTCTAAAATAGCCCATGGTTTGGGTAAATCAAACGGGACGAGTTTTGGTTCGATCCCGAGTCTAGGGTTAGGGTAAATTCCTAAGTATCTAAAACAACCTTAATTAAAATCTTCAAGTTTCTTGGTGTGAAATTGAAGATTTCAACTATGGATATCATTAAAGCATCAATTGGAACAAAACCCTAAAAGATTTAGAAACTTTGTCTTACCTTAAGGCCTCTCGAAAACAAAGGAAAAGCTTCAAAGGTAGGTTTAAAAGGAAGCTTGGAGCAAGGGCTATCCAATGAACCTAGAATCGAGACAATCCGTCGAGAATTGAAGAAAACCAAAAAAAAAACTCCCAACAATGGAAGCCCCACGGCTTGAAGGTGAAGAGGAGAAGAAGAATCTTGTCAAATTTTAACTTTTTGGGTTTTTAAGAAGATAAGTGAATATTAATAGATATTTTAAGAATTCAAGAATTACGAACTCATCCCTTGTTTGCTTTTAGCTTTTAAGGGACATGGAATCAAGAAAACAAGCAATCCATTCCTGCCACATGTAGTAATACGTAAGAATACAGGAAATGGAAAACTCCAATTAGAATACTCCTAGATGATTGGAAATTTTCTTTTGCAAAAAAAGATAATTGGAAGTTTGATGTATATAATGAACTGCACGAGGCCACATACAGCCTATGCAGTTTATATAAAATAGATATACAAGTAACCCAATAGCTAAACATTGAAATGCAATACTATGAGTTTCAGGGTTCCTAAAACGAACAAAAAAAGTATTCATTGCACTATGGGAAGTATTCAGTCGTTCTATAAGGCTATAGAAACACCAATTGGATATCTGATTCAGATGAATCAAAATCAACAAGTGGCTATGTTTTTAAACTGGCTGTTAGAGCCGTATCTTGGAAATCATCTAAGAAAATGTGTATAACTCGTTCTTTTAGGATTGTGGCCTCTATAAAAGAGTTCTCATGTGGAATTCCCAAGGATCTTTGCTTGCAGTATAATATAATCAAAAGTAAATGCATAAAACGAATGACTAACCTTATAGAGAAGTGTCTGGCTCTTCCTCCTCATTCTTGGTTACGATCCTGGGACCACCAAAAAGACCTTCCTCACTAAGCACAAAAGAGAATCGGTGCGTGGGCACTATCCTCTTTGAAAAAAGGAAAAGGGAAGAAAAAAAATTTCTTCCCTTACCCTAGGGGCGGTGGAGGCAGAGAGAGAGGGAGGAGAGGAATTTTCCTGAGTCTTATCTTTTGCTCTCTTAGCTATGTGTTTTGGGGTCACCCAAAGGTTCCTATTTACAGGAAAACTAAGGTCTCAGAAAATCTTTGAATATCTTTTTAATTATCAAATAATTAATAAAAATATTATAAAATATATTTTGAATAATTAAGATATAATATCTTATTCCATAATAAGATATTCCCATATCACTATTTAAATTAATCATTATTAATTTAAAATAATTATTCCATATCTTACTCATTTAAATTAATCATATTAGTTTAAATTAAGTTATCATAAATAAAATAAAATGTAAAAAATTTGTTAATCCTTAACCAAGGTGGCGTGTGACGCTACCCATGGGTCACACGCCCACATCATCATCTCCATGACAATATTGAGCATTTTATTTTCCTTTTTATTAATAAAAAAATTCCATTAAATATATAAATAAATAAAACTCCTTTTATTTATTTCCTTTTTAATTTGATTTCTTCAAATTAAATATTTAAATAGACTCCTCTATTTAAATCCCCATTAATTTAGACAACTGTAAAATTAATTTAATTAAATAGACTCTTCTATTTAATCTCTCTATTAAAATAATTAAATAGACTCTTCTATTTAGTTTCACCATTAATTAAATAATTAAATACTCTTCTATTTAATTTCATTTAATTAATCAAATAGACTCCTCTATTTGTATTTGCCTTAATTGATTTGACAACTTCAAATCAAATACTAAAAACTATTTTTCCAAAGAAATTAATTCATATTAATTTATGTTTTCAATTACATGTGTTAGCTTGGAGGACTTAATGGACCTATAGGACTAAGCTCCAATGATCTAGAATTACATTGATTAAATGTCTCCAATCAATTAATTCTTGTTCATTAACTCTTAGATAACTCCACAAAATATCTAGAGTTGCACTCTTAGTACAATAGACATAGTTATGTCCATTGGCTAATATCATTAACTACACTTTGATCCTTTAACCATAGTTATATATGGCTAGGTAATTTTACCGTTTTAACCTCAATGATACATGCATCTTGTTCCTTAAGCCCAACTGATTCTCTAAAGAACAACCTTATATAAATTATGTGTCTTTTCTTTTTCCTGGATCAGAGGAATATGGGGCCCCTCTGTTCAAGCACTGAATCAGTCCATAAGGGAACTACTTATCTATTTTCCTATATGGAAAAGAGTGAATTCCAATCTTACTGTGACGACCCGACTCTTTTAAATAATTTAAATCAGAATTTACAGCGAAAGTCTTTATAATTTAAGAAAAATTGGCGTGGTTATGTTTGAAAATTGGTTAGCCAAAACCTGTTTACATCCTAATTTCAAAATCTAATAAAATCACATGGAACTTTAAGTTCCAGTCAGGAGTTCAAAGATTTAATATCATAAAACAACGACAATAAACTCTTATGAGCTAAATACAAAATACAAATCATCAAAGTCTTTAAAGTTCACCAAAAATAAATACATAGACTTTACAACAACTGAGTCCATCTCGAGGTCAACATCCCTCGATCACGCAACACCATCTCCTCTCCCACGACCCCTTGCCAGGGCATTACCTGAAATTCTGTAATATCATGAGCTAACAAACTAAGCTCAGTGAGAATAATAAGAATAAAAAGTAAAGATAGACCTCAAACTCGTATTCCGATTTGTGTCCAAACAATCTGACACAATCAATCCTAAAGTTCTCCAAACTCTAGGTAATTTCATTCTAAACTCTCCAAAGGATGATACTACTAACACACGTAGTCTAAACCTCATCCATTAACTTGTTAGGACATAAATAAGAAAAATAAATAAAATTTGTATAAATATAACATCTCGATTCTCTATCCATGATATATATTTCCATCGATCATAAGCATGAATACATGAGGACATCCCGTAGGATTTCGCATTCGCCCTTTATGCATGAATGAAGATAATAGGTACATCCCGTAGGATACCCATTCAACCTTATGCATGAGAAGTAACGAGTACATCACGTAGGATACCCATTCAACCTTCTTTCCTTGTTTTACTTTCTTTTCTTTTTATGAAGGTGATGCGGACACTACCCGTAGGCTCCAACATTCTTCCCTTCCTTTCTTTTTCAATGAATGACACGAATATGTTATGGTGCAATATGATGCCTGCATATCCTTGTAAAAGTAAATAAGTAAAGTGCGGAATTAAAGTAGTCGATACAAGCATAAAGTAAAAGGCATAAAGTAAAGGACATAAAGTAAAATAGATAGGAAACTCCGGACGAACGATATGTCAATCGAACTCCGCTACCAATAATAAAAGTAAAACCATAACTTAAACGATTAACCTAAACCTTCAAGGATTCTAAACTTCCAATAATCCGAGGTTCTATTAACCGTTCTAAAAACAAGTTGGATCTTTTAACTTCCAATGATTCAACCTAAGCTTCGAAACGAATCTAACTTAGAATCTTCTAAGATTCAATACTTTCCTCGAGAACTCCTAAATTCTCACTTAAAGGATTCACTTCTAATCCTAAGGGCACCAATGTTAGGAATGGTGTCCTAGAACTTGTAATTATTTAATTATAATAATTTATTTAGAATAAATTAAATAAATAAACATAAGTTCTTTATATTATCTAGATTGATTCAATTAACGATATTAGGAATATATGGAAATATATTAATATCAAACATTCAAATAGTAAACCCTAAGTTACTCTTATGAAATCACGACTTAGTATGTGAGTCATACGAGAGGATTAAAGTCGAGATGAGTAACTTAAACGTGTCTCGATAAACGGATAACGTTTGGGAACCTTATCCTGGTAACACTTGTTGATAGCTTCGCATTTTGTTTATAGACAAATGATCTAATCCTGATCATTCATGTGGGAGACATGAAATGGAAGTATCATATGCAATGTTGATTGTATAAGACAGACCACGATATTCGATCAAATTTCTCATTAGTATCGTTTTACGAGAAATGATCGAATATCAAACTAAGTTTATCAACCGGTGATAGATCTCAATCCTGAGTGAAATGCGGACTCCTATTTGTGGAGTTATGTTCTTTGATTCACATAGTTGAGAGCGATCTGTAAGAACGCTCAATACACTCCTGTTTTGGGAACATGACTAGATAAGTAGATGGGAACTCATTTTCACGAGATGGAATTCATAACTTTCCTATAAATTAACGGTATCGGTCGATACCTAAACATTTTAGGAACTTTAGGAAACTCCCTTGATGTCTTGATTCGAGACATGAACAAGTGACGTCACGACTTCTATTGATCACCGAAGTATCTTATCTCTAGTTCGACTAAAGATAAAGTTCATTGGAGAATCAGTGGAACACAAGGATAAAGCGGTAATTAAGGGGCAAAACGGTAAATTTATCCGCTTGTAATTATGAGGGTTCCACGTGAAGGATATATCACAGATATAAATAAAAGATAAACTAAATGGACATAACTCATCTATAGTGAGGGGAGTTCACTATGAATCTATAGTGGAATTATTCATAGTTAGATAATAAGTAATTAATCGATTATGTGTTAATCACTTAATTGACTAATTATTAAGCCCATGATCTATAGGTCCATCGGGTCCCTATGCTAGCCCAAATATCGTAGTCGCGAAATCAAGTAGAAGAAATGAAAATTTTAAGTAAAGTGAATTACTTAAATAGGCAATATTAATTGTTTAAATATTGAGTATATTTAAACGGTAATTAATATAAACATTATTAATTGTTTATATAATGAGTTTATTTAAACATGAAATTAATAATGAAATATTATTAATTATACATTATTAATTATTTAAATATTGAGTATATTTAAATGGTAATTAATAATTTGAAATTAATTAACAATTATTAATTGTTTAAATAATTATATTTAAACGGAAATTAATAATTAAAATTAATTAAATTAATAATAAAATATTGTCAATAAAATTATTAATTTATGGAAATTAATAATTATTATATTTATTATTAATTATTTAAATAATGAAAATTATTTAAATGGAAATTAATAATTAAATATAAATTGGATAATATTTAGTCGGGAGAAAATATTAATATTATTTAAATAAAATATTTTATTTAAATGATAATTAATAAATAAATTAATTAAGTTGGACTTATTAATTTAAGAGAGAATTTCAAGCCCAATTGGATTATTGAACCCAATTGGAATTGGCCCAAAATAATTAATTAAATAAATTAGAATTATTTATTAATTAATATATGCATTTTCGGCTATATATGTATTTTTGGGAAGAGATAATTGCTTGAATTATATCCTAAAATAATTACATATTTATTTACCCAAGATAAATAAAAATAAAGAAAATAAAATAATCTCCTATTTATCTATGGCATTTTCGAAATTGCTAGATAAAGGAAAGAGATAATCTTTTTTCTTTTTGTATTTATCTCTATAGATTAATCCCAATGTGATTAGGATTCCTATTTTTCTATAAATAGGAGGGTTGGGTCATTCATAAATCACACAATTCAATTCCTTAGAAATTCGGAATTCTCTCTTCTTCCCTTCTCCCCCCTTGGCCGAAATTCCCTTAATTCATTGGGAAGAAAATATTTTTTTCTTCTTCCCAATTTCTTCTAAAGTTCGATTCCACAATCGGGTTTCGTTTGATCGATCGGGATATAGCATAGAAGATCTGGTGTTGCTGAAGATTTGAAGCTGTAAAGAAACTTCCAACCGATTCTCCATTAATCAGTCAATGTAAGTTCCGGTTTTAATTTTCGAAAATATAAGCATGAATCTACACGTTTTATCACAAATTGCATGATGTTAATAGATCCGTTATTAAATGTTAATAAGTTTACTAAATAAAATTCCGCTAATTTAGTAAATCATCCCTTCAACCAACTCACTTCCCTCTATCTTAGATTCGAATTCTAATCTTAGTTTCCAATTCTACAAACCATCACACTTATTCGCTTTCTATAATTACTTTAAATCCTAACTATTCTCACCTTAGCCAATTAAGACTTGCTCCAAGTTTTCAATTCCCACGAAACAACAACCGAGCAATCGCACCTACAATTCACCAATTGCACAACATATTACAACTCATAACTAAGATGAGAACAAGTGTGCATTTTCGGGTGAATAGTGATTTCGGATGAATAGTAATTTCGGATGAATAGTGTTTTTGGGTGAATAGTGTTTTTCGAAAATCCGGGCTCAAAATCATCAAATTCCATGATAGAAATTCATGATTTCAACTTCAAAACTCATTTATAATGAAAAACGAACAAAACCATATAAAAAGTTTTGAAAACTTACTTTTTGGGACTTCCTTTAGAGGACGGGAAACTCCGAAAAGGTAGGTTGGATAGGTAGCCCTCGTCCCTACCAATCCAACGCAACCGAATCAAGCCGATCCATCGAGAAACGAATGAGAAACGAAGAAAAGAAAATCCACTTCCATGGTGGATGAAGGCTACGGCTATGGAGAAGGGAAGGAGAAGAAAGATGTCAACTTTGTCAATTTTGTGATATTTAAAGAATAAATGAATAGTAATTTTAGATATTTTAAGAAATTAGAAATGACGGTTGCGTCCTTTTATGACTTTGGACTTATAAAACGAAACCCGATGCCCTTAAATAAATCTAAAGGTGATTAATAATTATTAATTGGCCTATTAATAATTATTAATGTCACCGAAGCAAATTTAAAATATTAAAACAATTAAAAAGGATTTCGGGCGAAATTAACTACTAAAATCGAAATTACAAAAATAATAATTAATCTAAATACTTAAATTGAAATAAATAAATTAAATAAATAACATTAAATAAATAAAAAAATAAAAAAATAAATAATAATAAAAAAAAATTTCACTTCAAAAATAACGGGACGTTACATATGTAATGATGTTCCCATCTATAAGCAAGATGTAATCCCCTAAGTGGGAGGCATATTGAGCGAACTATATCGAGTCACTCTTACGTATGCATATCAAAATTTTGTCTCTTGCGAACAGGAGTTCGTAATCCACTCAGGATTAAGATCAATTGTACATGATCAACTGATTGATATACGAAGTGTCTTTCTGTAACGGCTTTCCTAGAAGACAGTAAGTATATCTTAATCTAGTCTACTACAATCTCTATTGCAGTAACACCCTCACTCACATGTCCCTACATGAGCGATCCAGAAGAGATCATTTGTGTCAATTCACAAGTAAGCCGTGTTAGTGGTGTTATCAGAAATAAGACACTCATTCTTTATTCATATACCACAGACTATTTGAGTTATGACTTAAGTGAATATCCCCGCATCACATGCTCACTTTAAGTTATTATAAATAACTCTAGATCTTATGATGGATTACATTTATTAAACAATAATAAATGACAGCGTAAATATTACTTAATAATAATTTCTTTATGTATTTATAGTTTAATTAGATTACATAAGATTTAGGGCAGAAACTTTAGCCCGTTCCACAATAGAATCAGAGTTTATTGTGTTGTTTTAATTTGGAGAATAAGTTGAATGCCTTCGACATATTCTAGAAAATGTTCTAATATGGTCAAAACCTGTGGCCGCTATTTGCATTCACTGTGACAATCATGCTGCAATAGCTTGTGCACAGAATTTCGTATATAACAAGAAGTTACGACATATACATTGTCGACGTAATATCGTTAAGCTGTTACTCTCGAATGGAGTTACATCCATAGACTTTGTTAAGTCAAAATATAATCTCGCGGATCCATTTACAAAGGGATTATCTAGAGAGCGTATCGACTGCACATCGAGAGAAGTGTGATTAAAGCCTAAACCCAACAAATCATCTTAATGGAAACCTAACTAGGCGATTGGAGATCCCATGGACTTCGTTCAATAGGAAAACTAGTTATGAATGATTCACAAGTAGCACTTAGGAATAAAAATCCTTCCCATTTTTTATGCGCTAAAAGTATTGTCTACTAAAATTGAGGATAAGCTTTGCTTTTAATGATAATATATCTTGTTAAACAAGTGAAGTATAGTAGAATACTCTTGATATTGATCACTTATGTAAGCAAGAACATGGCCGATTTATGAGAATTATGATAAGCGAATTCTCTAAAGTGCTTACAGAACAAAAGTAGTTCATGGCTGAAATAATGAACACAATAGAGAACCAGGTTTGAATATGAAGTTAATTTGTAAAATTCATTGTATAAACTTACACTAAACGGTAAACAGTTCAAAACGTTAATTCACTGATTTACCGAAGTGAGTGCGATGCTTTACTAAAGAAGGTTCAAGGTGAAAGCTACCTATCTGGACAAGTTATCATTCAATAGGAAAATCTTTATCACTTTAAATCATCTTCTTCCATATGGGGGACTGTTGAAAAAAAAACATATTAAGTGGCTTACTTTGAGGCATAATAATTTGAACGTCCCATATGAGTTAATGTAATTAATAAAGTGAGAACTAATATTTAATGCAAGGTTATTGAATATGAACATTGCCTTAAATATGTTTGGGTTAATTGGAATAAGATTTCAAATTATCTACAATGAAATGTCATATATATGGTTTTGATAGTTGTCCAATATTGATAAAAACCAAAAAGTTCATCTTGAATATAAGTAAGGAGGTTCCTGACTTCTTCAATATTATGGAAAGTTAATGGTTGTTTGACCAATGGCTATCAGAAGGTTGTGCTTCGCGGGCGCACTTCACACGTACGCATCAAGGAAATTTGCATATCTGCTTGTCTCACTTCGTTTTAAATTTCTTTTGTTTATTTATTTATTTTATTTATTATTCTTACATGCAATTCTGCCTTCATCTATTGTAGCATCGTTTAGAATTTCAAACACATTGTCTATCAGGTTAAGGATAATTGCGTTATAGGCGACTTCATCCATTTATTTCTTCACATTTTCTATAAATGTAGCAGAAAGTGTGGTTGGATCGTCAAGGGCTCGTGAAACTTTCTGTTGTTCAAGAATGGCTATTATCTTCTTTCGCCATAGCCCGTAATCATCTTTTCCATCGAATTTAGCTCCGTCAAATTTTGTAGGCATTTTCATCAAAATTACAGGGAGTCTTCTTTAATAAATGTCCTGATACCAATTGTTGTGAAATTGGAATGATTCTTGAACGTACACATGCTCACTCTCAATATAATTAAGCAAATAAAATGCAGAAAAAGGATAACAATGGAGTCTAGCGAATAAGCAAGAGAGAGGTCTGATTCAATACACTCAAGTTGTAACTTGATCTTTTCCTGTTTTTTAAGGAATGTATATACTGGAGGACAGGTTGTGGTCAACGACCCCTTTGACTGTAGACTTTTCATCATCTACATTTTGTATAAACATTAATTCATGTTTATTAGAGGATTGATATAATTAATGTTGGAGCTCTTGCAAAAATAGCAAAATTAGGTCCAATGTATAAAAATAGCAGTAAAAAATTTATTTACAAAAATAGTAAAAAACTCAAATTTGCGCATAAAATATTACAAAATTATCACTAGTTTTGCATGAGTAATCATTGATTTCTTCTCAAGTAATCACTTATTTGACTGAAATCCTGATATTTTGTGCATGAATCACTAATTGCCTAATAGTTATCACGAATTATGTTATAAGTTATCATTGATTTTTCTGATTCAGATGAATGAGAGTTTTTAAAAAACTGTTATATTTTCAAATACTTTTTTAAAATGTTATATTTATAAATATTGCAAAAAATTCTATTACTACCCAATGAAATTTCCCATTAATGTTATTAAAAAAAAACATTGCTCTCGTCTATTAAGTCATACAAATACGTTAAGGTTTTTTAAAATTTTAACGACAGATTAAAATATTACTGAAATTTTTAAAAAATATTTATTATTAGTCAAATGCGGTATGTAGATATTTAATTAGCAAACTCCAAGTAGTACACCAAGTCCTGTTTGACAATTTTAGCACCACACAGGAACTAAACATTAACTTGTTAAACTATTTTTGCACATTTCTTAAACCGTTCAACGGTTTTTTTTGCATTACATCTTACGTAACGAAACAAATTGAATTGTCAAATACTAGTTTTTTTAATTTTATTTTTAAACTCTCTCAACTCCGCTTATATACGACCAGAAAAATCAACAAGGATTATAAAACTAATTGCCATTACTATTATTTGTCGTTGTTTACATTTGACAAGTTCCCCAAAAAAAATAATTAATAACTATGAAACAGTATATATTTACACGAATAAATATACAATTTGTGAAGTACAGCGCCTATAAACCATTTGTACATAAAAAAAAAAAAAAAGAAGAAAAAAATAATTAACACTTTTTTATAAATAATTTTAAAAATATAAAATATTCTGAAATATTTTCAAAATGATATTTTCTCATATTTCACAAATCTCGGTTTGAGATTAGACCCATCTCAATATGAAATTAGTTAATGTCGATAAGAAAAATGTCATTTTTAAAAAATTTCAAAACTTTTGTCATTTTTTAAAAGCCTGAAAAATAATTAAGATGGACAAGACGATTTCAAAGTGAAGGGTAAGCATGAGGAATTCCTCCACGCCCGACAATGCAGCTTCAGAATCTCTCTAACTTTATCTTTAGCTTTGATTCCACAGCCAACCCCTCCAAGCAACAAACAAAGCTTCGTCACAATTCCCAGCTGCAGCATTTCTTGTACGACCTTTGGGCTTGCTGAGAATTTTGCTATACAATACAATATTCCAACTGCCCTTTCACTTCCCAACGAAGACACCCTCATTATCTTCTTCGACACCACAGCCATTCCCGCCCCGTGATTTAAAAACTCCGCTCTCCCATCGGCGCAACCACACAACATCTCCAATGTCACTAATATCATCTCACAAATCCGCTTCTCCGATGCGCTATCGATGTCGAGAATAAGCTCGATTAGAACACCAACCGCTCCTGCTTGAATTGCTTTTACTTTATTTCTTCCACTTTGACAGAGAGTGATTAGTAGTTTCAATGCTGCTTTTGAGGCCTTAGGCGAAATTTGATCTTTCAATACTTGAACTAATTCGACGAAAAACACGTTGCTTACGCTAATCAAATGAATTTGATCCGCGACTTCGAAGATAGATTTCAAAAGCATTATTGCATAAGCGCGCGACCCGTAGCTCCCATTTTGCAATACTTTCGTTAAAGACCGGACAAATCCGCCATTGTTATTGAGTAAGGATTTTAAGCCGGATTCAGATATTTGGAGATTGTAAAGAATGCTCAAAGCCTCCCCACAAAAGTCAAAACCATAATCTGAATAAACTTCGGAATTCGATTCGACATCGATACAACTACATACAACTCCAGCCAAGAATTGTACTACACCGGCAGCTTCCATGCAACGTTTATTGGTTTGGTTATCGGATGAGATGGAACGGAGGCGGCGGAGGCAATTTCGTTGAGAAAGTGGGGAAATCTTGGCGTCTTCAAGAAGTTTAACAATCTCGGTTTTGTTGATCGGCGGTTTCGGAGTAGGAATTCTTTCGACGCCGCTAGAAGCATTTACAATGCACCAAGATTGAATTAATCGTCGAAGAGTATGGTTTGGAGTCAAGTCGGAGTCGGATAAGATTTTTTTGGTGACAGGACAGGTCATGTTTTTCTGAGAAAACAACCATTTTTCGATGTTTTCTCGGTCGTAGGTTATGCCGGAGGAAACAATTACAGGATCTTTCATTATTTGAAGAGAGATTGGGCAGAGAAAAAAGGGAGGAATATCAACTTCTTCCATTTCAAAAAGAAAAAAAAAGGAGTAGTTTTGTAAAATGGGATTTGAATTCGTTTGAGTAAAGAGAAAGAGAGAGAAGCCTTGATTTATATGAAGGTAATGAAATTGAGAAAGTCAAAATAGGGGAAAAATAAAGATAGAGAAGAAGAGAGACGACTTTTTCCTAGAAATTTGTTAAATAATGATAATAAGAGTTGTATTGCGGCTAGAGGTTATCAGGGGGCAGACTTTAGGTGGGTCAACAAAATAGATATCAAATATTATTATTATTTTTTAAACCTTAGACGCTCTGTTATTTCTTTGGTTTTTTTTGTTCTCGATTTAGCTCATGTTTTTTGAATTGTACAATTCAAGTAAGAGAGAGAGACGGCAAACAAGAAAATATAAATTAAGGATAAGGTTTTATATTAAGACATTTTTATTTTGCTTGGATCGTTTTATTTTAGTTTTAATTTTGGGGGCTTAAGTAGATATAGTAGAATTAGACATAATATTTATAAAATTAACCGTTTAAAAATTTATTTATAAATATTGAAGAAAAAAACTCAAATTCGCGCCTACAATATTATAAAATTATTACTAGTTTTTTGTGACTAATCACTAATTTCTATTTAAGTAATCCATGATTCAGCACATAGATAATCACCGATTATACTTCACTATATCAATTGATATTTTGTGGATGTAATCAGTGATTACCTAATAAGTTATCATTGATTTATTTGATTTATATGATTGTAGTTTTTGAAAAAATAATACTTTATTTTTAAACACTTTTTAAAAATACTGTATTTTTAAATAGAATAATTGGTAAGAAACTGTCAACAAAAATAATAGATATAAAAAGATTAAAAATAAATTATTGAGGAATTTCATTAAGACGGATCCATATTTCTTGTAATACTTCTGTATTCAAGATTTTAAAAAAGTGGCTTGAAAATATTTTTAAAATGTATTTATAGAGATGATATTTAGAAGAAAAAACAAGTTGATCACTAATTGTATGTTATATTAAGATAATTACTCCACATGCTAAATCAGTTTACATACTTATTGATAATAATTATAGTAAATCATTATTTGATGTGTGCAAGAAAATGATATCTATACAAATATTGCAAATAAGTTTTTAAAATTTACAATTATTTAAAAAAAAAAATCTATTTTTAAAAAAAATTATAAAAGATTGCTAGATTAAGGAGGAATTTTTTTTTGTAGGTTATAAAATTTATTAAAGAGTAGTTGTTTAATATAACACATTTTAGCATGTTAAACAATGGTTTACTGTTCATGGTAATAATCTCATGAAGTGATTACTATTGGTTTTTGTTAATCACGAATTAAGAAGCAAAAATATGTTCATAAATAGTTTTAAAATAGTGCGACTGATCGAATTATATGGCTCAATGATTATTGAGTAAAATGATTATCATTTATTAAAATGAATGCTATGTGATTAACTCATTTTTTATAATAAAAATTAAGTATGCTTTACTAACAATTTCTTTAATTTTAAATCCTATCTAAATTTTATTAAATATAAAAATCTGATTAAAAAATAGTTTCATGTTTTTAATATTTGAATTGAAAAGTAATAAAACTGAATATTGAAATAAATAAAAAAGTAGTAAAGCAAGCTTAAATTCTTAAATTTTAGATAAATTCAACCATATGATATTTCTGAACAACTGCTTTTAAAATTAACAAAACTTATAAGAATTTTAAAATATGACATATCTTTCAAGTTATAGATTGAGTATCACACTTGCTTAGGGTGAGAAAGAATAAAAAAAAGTATTTTTCAAAAGTTTAAAATCTTTTGTTATTTTAGAAAATTATTAAGGGGCCGTTTGTTTGCAAGGAATCTAGATACCCGGTATCTAAGATACTTAGAATCTCAGATGCCAGAAATCCAGATGTCTGACATATTTAGATTACTGTGTTTGTTTTGTAGAAATTTTTTAGATGAATGCTTAAGAATATTTGGGTAATTGTGCATCATTTATGTAGAGAATATATTATAGGGTAAAATGCAAAAAACACCCATGTGGTTTTCATCAAAAACAAACACACCCTCTGTAGTTTGAAAATGAATATTTATACCCTTAGAGTTTCAAAATTGTGCAAATTGACTCATTCCCTCTACGTCGTTGATTTTCTTTTAGACATAACTTTTTTGTTTGATCTCTGATTTTAATGATTCAAGATGTTATGAAATCCTCATTTCGAGTTCTACGTTGTAATCACTTGAAAACTTAGAAATCATCAGTATATAAAATAGTTATTATCATCAAAGAATTCGATTAGGTTGAAGTCGTAAACACTTTTATATACTGATGATTCAGAATTTTTTTTTTATTACAACGTAGAGCTCGAAACAAGAATTCCATAACATCTTGAATCAGTCAAATCAAAATTCAAACAAAAAAGTTATGACTAAAAGAAAATCAACGACGTAGAGGGAGAAGTCAATTTGCACAATTTTGAAACTATATGGGTATAAATATTCATCTTCAAACTACAGGGGGTGTGTTTGTCTTTAACCAAAACCACAGGGGTGTTTCATGTATTTTGCCCTTTATTATAATTACATGTGATTCTAATTATACTCTTATTTATTTACATCAACACTACTTTTGTTATATTTTTATTTGTATAGATGAATTCATGTGTTAATAAAATATTTAAATTACATGATTTTTATCATAAAAAATTTATTGTATTAATTTAACAAATTTTATTTTATTTTATTCTAGTTCTAGTTTAATTTAATATTGTACCGTTAATTTATATATTGCATAATTAAAATAAATTTTATTCTATAGATACATATAAATTAATTTATAGAGTGATTTATTATTAAATTATTACATTTATTTATTTTAATTAAAATAAAAATAGAAAGTAAGAGATTGATGAAATATAATTAAATAATAAAAAAATAAGAGTGTTAAAAATTTCAAATAAATTGATTTAGAATAAATTTAATTGATAAACTAGCTGAGTACATACAAATTATACGTGAATTAAAATTAAAAGAAAATTATTTTGATTTTAAAATTAAATATTGAAATTATATAAATTAAAGAAATATTTTATCCACAAAAAAATGTTTTAATTTGTATCCTACTCAATATAAATAGGGGCAATTACTGAACTAATTACTGAAATGTCAGAACTTTTCAAAAATTACTCAAAAGCATAATTTTAGTTCAATAAATTATTGAACTAAAAAAAATAAAAAATTTAACGAATTTATTGAAAATAATAATAAAAAATGATCAAATAGTTCAATAAATTATTGACCTTAAACTTAATAAACAAAAAAATAAATAAATTCGTTAAAAATACCTATAAAAATATAGTATATATAAAAACAAGACTCAAAAGTTTACTTGCGCTAATTTTCCTATTAAATATTTTAGAGGCGTCTACAAGTATTCATGCCCGTTTATCATTCATTATCAATACAAAAAACGTGCCAAAGCAGAATCAATTAAATATTCAACGTCGACGAATACATGTTGGCCACCGCATGTAAAAGGAAAAAAAACGACTCCCCAGCGGCGGCAGCCAATTAGTCTGGTTAATTTGTATTTTTCAACGGTCAAAATGAGTTTTGAAATTAACATTATATTTACTCTTTAGAATATTATTGGTAATATTTAATTCAAATAATAGATTAAAAAATGGAGAAGTTACAAATATAGCAATTTTATTAGTAATATTTATAAGAATATCAAAACTTAATTTATTTTTTAAATATAGTAAATTTTGATTCGATGAATCAGTGATAAACATTAAAATTATATATTTTTACTAACTAAATCACTGATTCACATATTAACCACTAATTAACTTAGTAAAAATTACTAATTTACAAATTGTTTTAAATAATGATATATTTATAAGGGAAAAAGACAATTTTGGTCCATGAGTTTTCATTTTATTTTCTAGGGAAAAAGACACTTTTGGTCCTGAGTTTTCAATTTGTTTACCATTTGGTCCCTGAGTTTTAAAAACCGACATTTTAGCCCCTGAGTTTTCATTTTGTTTACCATTTGGTCCCTGCTATCAAAAATCTGTTAAATATTTAACAGAACGCTGACGTGGCATTAAAATATTTTGTTTAATATATATTTTGTTGCTTATGTGGCATATTTAAATGAGGTGGCATGTTAAATGAATTTTATATTAATAATTTTAATTTATATATTTTAGATTTTATTTATCTCTTCTCTCTCCTTCCCCTCTCTCTCTCTCCTCTTCATCTCCTCCTTAGAACCACCACCACAAATCTCCTCCTTAGAACCACCACCACAAATATGAACACCTCTTCCTCACGGCAGCCATGGGAAGTCAAATATGAAGAAAATAGATAAAAACTTCAAGGAAATTCCTCTCTCTCTTCACGGAAGCCGTTGAAAAAGCGAGGGCTGAGAATCCCAAATCGTTGAAGTCTTCTTCTTCTTCATGATCCAGCAGCCACGACGCACCGGCTAGAGAAGATGAAGCCATGGGAGATGAAACTAAAGCAATCGAAGCTACAAAATCCAACGATAAACTGAAGCCCAGGAAGCAAGGTCTTCGTCCCCTCACTTCATCTTCTCTCTTCATTATTGTGAACCAAGAAAGTAGCAGATGAAAACTCCAAATCAGAAATCAAATTGGTGATTCATAGATCTCCCTGCTTCAGATCTCATCCCCAACGCCACCGTCAACCGAGAACAGGGGTAATTTTGGTGAAAAATCCAAAGTTATTTTCTTCATATTTGGGATTCTCACCCCTCTCAGCCCTCGCTTTTTTTTTTTTTTTTTTTTTTATCTATTTCCTTCTTTATTAAGAACCCAAACCCCCCTTTCCTCTTCGTCAACAAATCGTAAGAATCTCCCAAATTCTGCTCGTTCTGAAATATTTTTTCCTAAAAATTATCATTGATTCCAAGCTTTTTCGGGCGCCGATCCAGCGTCTTCGATCCATTCTCCTTGGAAATCGCTGATCCATTCGAAGGCTGGCCCAATCAAACTCTCTCCCATCCTTCCTCTAAGACGACATCGTTTGCTCACTCTCAGATCGATTGGTGAGACGGCACCATGTGGAGAGGAGTTTTGGTAAGTTTGGCTGCTGGAGAGTTAAGAGGGAGGAGATTTGTGGGACGACGGGTTCATTGTAATCGAAAACATCCATGGCCAGAGAGTTAAGAGGGAGGAGATTCGTGGTGGTGGTTCTAAGGAGGAGATGAAGAGGAGAGAGAGGGGAAGGAGAGAGAAAAGATAAATAAAATCTAAAATATATAAATTAAAATTATTAATATAAAATTCATTTAACATGCCACCTCATTTAAATATGCCACATAAGCAACAAAATATATATATTAAACAAAATATTTTAATGCCACGTCAGCGTTCTGTTAAATATTTAACAGGTTTTTGACAGCAGGGACCAAATGGTAAACAAAATGAAAACTCAGGGGCTAAAATGTCGGTTTTTAAAACTCAGGGACCAAATGGTAAACAAATTGAAAACTCAGGGACCAAAAGTGTCTTTTTCCCTATTTTCTATTTGGTTCTTATGTTTTAAAATCGAACATATTTGCCCATGAGTTTTCATTTTACTATCACATTGGTTCCTGCTGTCAAATAAATCTAACATGGAATTTTATTAGGTTAATATGGTATTAAAATATTAATTTTATATTTATTAAATTGCTTATGTGCTATGTTTAAATGAGGTGGCAGGTTTTCATATTTTTATTTTTTTTAAGGGAAATTTCATTGGGTAGCATAATTTTCTGCAATATTTATAAATATAGCATTTTAAAAAAGTATTTGCAAATATAGCAGTTTTTTAAAAACCCTCATTTATGTGAATCAGAGAAATCAGTGATAACTTATAAAATAATCAGTGATAACTATTAGGTAATCAGTGATTCATGCACAAAATATCAGGATATCAATAAAATCAGTGATTATTTATGTGGAAATCAGTGATTACTTGTGAGGAAATCACTGATTACTCATGCAAAACTAGTGTCAGTTTTGTAATATTTTAGCTGTGAATTTGAGTTTTTTGCTATATTTGCAAATAACTTTTTTTACTGCTATTTTTACAAATATTAGACCTAATTTTGCTATTTTTGCAGGAGCCCCTTTATTTATTTATATATTAAATAAAAAGGAAAATAAAATGCCCAATATTATCATGGAGATGATGAGGTGGGCGTGTGACCCATGGGTAGGGTCACACGTCACATTGGTTATTATTTAACCAATTATTTGCATTGCATTTTCTTTATAATATATGGAATATCTTAATTTAAATTAATATGATTAATTTAAATAAGTAAGATATGGAATATCATAAATTAAATTAATATGATTAATTTAAATGAGTAAGATATGAAATAATTATTTTAAATTAATAATGATTAATTTAAATAGTGATATGGAATATGTTATTATGGAATACAATATTATATCTTAATTATTCAAAATATATTTTATAATATCTTTATTAATTATTTGTTAATTAAAAAGATATTCAAAGATTTTCTTAGGCCTTAGTTTTCCTATAAATAGGAACCTTGGGATGAGCCAAAAAACACACCTCTAAGAGAGCAAAAGAAAAGGCTAAGGACAATTCCTCTCCTCCCTCTCTCTCTGCCGCTGCCACCAATAGGGTAAGGGAAGAAAAAGTTTTTCTTCCTTCTTCCATTTTCCAAAGAGGATAGTGCCCATGCAACGATTCTCTTTTGTGCTTAGTGAGGAAGAACTTTTTTTATGGTCCTAGGATCGTAACCAAGAACGACGAGGAAGAGCTAGACACTTCTCTCTACAAGGGTTAGTTTCTTTTATGCATTTAGTTTTGATTATATTATACTGCAAGAAAAGATCCTTGTGAATTCCGCATGAGAACTCTTTTATAGAGGCCTCAATCTCAATAATTGGTATCAGAGCAGTCTTGTATGTATAATATTTTCAAAATTTTATGATGGGAATTGAAATTGATTTTAAAAGGTTTTAAAATTATGGATTTTACGTTTTGGTTGTGTGACGACCCGTCACTTTAAATAAATTAAAATCAGAGAAAACAGCGGAAGTCTTGTATTTTAAGAAAAATGGCGTGATTATGTTTGAAAATAGGCTAGCCAAAAACCTGTTTACATCTTAAATTCAAACATCTAAAATCACAAGGAACATTAAGTTCCATCCAGGAGTTTAAAATGATCAAAATCATAAAACGACAACCATAAGCTCTTATGAGCTAAATACAAAGTTCAAATCATCAAAATGACATAAATTTCACAATTCAACCATGTACATGGATTTTTACATAACTCAAAGCCCATCTCGACAATCATCATCCCCTCGATCAAGCGCGCACCAGCTCCTCTTCCACGATCCCAAACATTACCTGAAATGTTTGTAATATCATGAGCTAACAACTTAAGCCCAGTGAGAATAATAAGAATAAAAAGTAAGAATAGACCTCAAACTCACATTTCGATCTGTGTCCAAATAACCTGACACAAACAACTCCTAAAGTCCTCCAAACTCTAGGTAAATTCATTTTATACTTTCTAAGGATGATATTGCTAAAATCATAGTCAATACTCATCCATCAACAATATTATGACATAAGTAATAGAAGTAAATAAACTTTGCATCATATTAAACATCTCAATTCTCTCTTTCATCGATCATATGTATGAATGCATGAGAGCATCCCATAGGATTCGCATACGCCCTTATGCATGAGGAGGTAACGTGGTCTATCCCGTAGGATCCATCATTCTCCCTCCTTTACTTTCTCACTTTCTTTTCTTTTTCTATGAAGGTGATGCGGACACTGCCCGTAGGCTCCAACATTCTTCCCCCTTCATTTTCTTTTTCACTTTCTTTTCTTTTTCTGAAGGTGATGCGGACATTCCCCGTAGGGTCCAACATTCTTCCCCCTTCCTTTCTTTCTCACTTTCTTTCTTTTTCTATGAAGGTGATGCGGACATTCCCCGTAGGGTCCAACATTCTTCCCCCTTCATTTCTTACTCACTTTCTTTCTTTTATGATGCGAGATGTTATGATGTAATATGATGTATTTGGAGTAAATAAATAAAGTGCAGAATTAAAGTAGACGATACAGACATAAAGTAAAAAGGCATTAAGTAAGGGTATAAGGTAAAAGATATAAAGTAATGGACACAAAGTAAATAAATGGAAACTCTGAACGAACGATAAATCAATCGAACTTCGTTAATAAAGTAAAGAATCAAACATAACGATTAACCTAAATCTTCAAGGATTTTAAACTTCCAGTAATCCGAGGATCAATCAACCGTTCTTTAACAAAGTCTTGGATCCTTTATCTTCTAATGATCCAATCTTAGTTCGAAACAAATCTAACTTAGAATCTTCTAAGATTCGACACTTCCTCGAGAACTCCTAAGTTCTCACTTAAAGGATTAACTCTTAATCCTAAGGGCACTAACTCACTCCCTCTAATCTTAGTTTGGATTCTAATCTTAGTTCCAAACTCTTCAAACCATCATACTTGTTCGCTTTCTATAGTTACTTTAAATACTAACTATTCTCACCTTAGCCAATTAACTCCAAATCTCCAATTTTCCACGAATCAACAACCGAGCAAACTCACCTACAATTCATCAATTGCACAACATATTACAACTCATAACTAAAAATGCGAACAAGTGTGCAATTTCGGGTGAATAGTGATTTCGGATGAATAGTGTCTCGGGTGAATAGTGTTTTCTGGTGAATAGTGTTTTTCGAAAATCCGGGTTCAAAATCGTCAAATTTCATGATAGAAATTCATGATTTCAACTTCAAAACTCATTTACAATCAAAAACGAACAAAACCACCTAAAAAGTTTGAAAACTTACTTTTTGGAACTTCCTTTAGGGAACGGGAAACTTCGAAAAGCTAGGTTGGATAGGTAGCCCTCGTCCCTACCAATCCAACGCAACCGAAAACACGACGATCCGCCAGAAACGAAGAAAGGACAAGAAAATTCTCTTCTCATCAATGGATGAGAAGCTCACGGCTTGGGGATGAGAAAGATGAGACAATTTTAGTCAACTTTGGTCAATGATAGTTTAAGAAGATGAAGAGAAGAATATCTAGATATTTAGGTGAAAAGGGAAATTACGAAAATGCCCTTTTGATGACTTTTAGCTTAAAAACAAAACCCGATGGTCTTAAACTATCCCGATGGTGATTAATAATTATTAATTGGCCTATTAATAATTATTAATGTCACCGAAGCGAAAAAAAAACTTTAAACGATAAAAAAATGAATTTCCGGGCAAAATTAAGTACTAATATCGAAATTACAAAATAATAATTAAACTAAATACTTGAATTGAAATAAATAAATACATAAACAATATTAAATAAAATAAAATAAAAATAAAAATTTCACTCCAAAATAACGGAACGTTACAGGTTGAATTAGGATTTATTGGCCTAGGTTTTCTTTCCTAGAAATTTTGTAAACCTATGACTTGGGTATAGGAAAAATTTGTAATCGTTTTACTCATGTGTAGATATCGATCGAAATGACGGAGGAAAGAAAAACAAACTGGATCCCGACCGATACCGAAGGAGTCAGTATCGCGAGCTGCAGAAGGAGGCACTACCACGGCAGCAGCGCTGATACCGCACAGTTGCTGCACAAAAAAAAATTATATATGGGTGGCGGCGTCTATTGTTAAAACCCTGGGTGCCTCCCCTCTGTTTTTCGTTTTCTGGATATCCTGGAGAAGTTCAAGATGAAAATTAATTTACATTTAGATATATATTTTAATTTTCATAGATTTGGCCAATATTATCCCACCAAAATTTCTTATTTATTTATTATATATTATATATTATATATAATTAAATAGTAATCATAAATAATTATTCACATCATAAATGCATAAATGTCATGATCATGCATCATTAATAGAGGTTATTGATATTACGCTCATGCCTTATATGAATATAAATGTTATATTTATTGTTCTAGAATTTTAATTAAGGGGTTAATTAGTAAATACTAGCAACATGTGTTATGTTTTAATTAAATTGGTCTAAAAGAAATTAGTAACCAATATTTTAATTGATTGTTTAGTTTTAAATTGGATTTGAAACTAAAACCTAAAAGATGAGGTGTCATTATTTTTAATTAAAGAGTTAATTAAAAATTAATGAAGTTGAATTTATTAATTTAAATATAACTCTAGTGAGAAAGCTCTGCCCTAAATAAGAGGTTATTTAATCATTCAATTAAAACGGGACCCCTCTAACTGGGAGCGATCTGGGAGTCATATTTTAATAATAAGTCTCTTCATTGAGACGGCGTGTTAGGATTAATAGGGATTAATCACTTGGCTTTCACATTAAAATCAATCTAACCAATCTATAAGAGCTATTATAAGTTAGATTGAACTTAGATATTAGAGGTAGCTTGGGTATATCTAAGTTAAAAGACTTAGCTAGCTATATGGAGTGGGAGAAGAACAAGTGACAACATGTCCTGCGGTCTCTAAGTTGGAATCAATGAGTGAGATTCATATACGGTTTCTGTAGTGTTAGAAACTCTTCACTCATTCCCTCCGAAAAGTAACCGTATGAATCAATACTCGGGTGATTCTCTTCAAGATAGGATTTTTTTAAAGCTTTTGATGTTTGACTCTCCCTTCAGTGACACTCATCAAAATAACTTTAAGCGATCTAAAACTTGGGCAACACTCAAAGGGATTTATTTAGAAAGACTCTTAAGAGTTTTGATGTTTGACTCTCCCTTCGGTGACATTCATCAAAATTAATATTTAAGTGATCTGAATGTTTCGCCTAACTAAAACATGGTAACTAAAGATGTAACGACCCGCTTTCCGTTAAATTCTTTAAATTCAAATGCACAGCGGAAGACTCGATTTTTCACTACAAAAAAAAAGTCTAATTGCAACCAGGAAATTGCGACAAAAAAAGTGACCAGACCAGGCGTGGCAAAAAAGCTGGTCATCCAAGACATTTGTGGGTCCACGTGGTCACCAAAATACGACCAATCGTATTTTGTCTCAAAAAAGTCAACATTTGAAAAAACGACCAGACAGTCGTGTAAAATAGTGACCATCTGGTCGTAATTTAAGTTGTAGACAAGTGACCAGTTGGTCCATAAAAACTGTGACCACATGGTCGTTTAAAATGGTGACCAAATGGTCACCTTCTTAAGTGACCATTTGGTAGTTTGAGCATCAGCCCAAGGCGACCATCTGGTCCTATAAATTGCGACTAGATGGTCATTTTATATTTTGAAAAATGTGACCATGTGGTCGCCAATGTAATTAATAATTTAATTAATTTCTAATTTAATTGTTTAAATTAAATTATTTAATTCGTAAATATTATTATTTGTTTAAATTAAATTATTTAATTTGTAAATATTATTTTTATTTTATTTTATTTTTTTTCAATTTATTTATTTATTTTAATTAAATAAATATTTATTTAAATATTTAATTATTTATTTAAATTAAATAATGAAAAAATGGAATTAAAATAAAAATATATATAAATAAATTTCCAAAAGAATGTACTATACAAGAAAAGAAATCTAAACTACTGCGGGGGAGCAGGGGGTGGTGGAGGCGGCACTGAAGATGATGAACCGGGATCTCGGGATCCGAAGAACGCGGCTGCTGCAGGTGCGACCTGGGCCTGCACCTGAGCATGAACATCCGACTGAATCGCAGTGACTCGAGCATCAAAGTTGCTACGCATATCGTCCAGCTCGGTGTGCAGCTGCTGAACCTCATCTCGCAGCTGCTGCTCAGTCGAAGAAGGATCTGAACTTGTGCTCGCTCCGCTGCGTTGAGGCCGAGGCACGTCGGCGTATAGTCGTCGCCCGTACGAGCCGAGCCCAGGAACTGATCCATCAGGCCGAACCCCTCCAGCAGCCTCCAAGAACGCCTCTCTACGGTCGTCCTGAGTCGGTTGCGAGTCTGGGTGTAGGCAACTGCTGACTCAAAGACTCCTTGAAACGTTCCTAAACATTTAAAATTCAGAAAATAAAATAGTTAATATATAAGTTAGAAAAAATTGCAAAGAAAAAATAATAATTGAAAAAATTATTAAATACCTGAACTTCTTTCGCCTTCCAGTCGACGATCGTCTCGTCCTTCTTTGTGTGAAGAATGAGGTGCAACTCATAGGGCGGGACAGGGCGACCGTGCTTCGCTTCCTAAAAATATTAGATAATGAAGAAGAAAAAATAATAAATTAATAACTAATTGAAAAAAGAAAACAAGAAAAAAGTACGTAAAAAAACAAAAAAAAACCTTACCAATCGACGATGGTGCTCGTTGTGGGTCCGGGCCTCGCCTGTGTGTTTAGTGGGATTCTTTTCGCGGTTGGCCTTATTCCTCCTTGACACTTCCTTGCCCTTGGGAGTGTTCAAGCTCACGATCAGCCGCGCGTGGTCCTCCTCTCTCATCCACACGGGTCAGTTTGCTGCTTGCTTTCTTCGCGCCCGATAAATGAGGTCCTTGAATCGATCCTGGACGTGATTGTCCCATAGGGAGAATAATCTACTGTCCATGATATCGGGATCGATAACAGGAAACTTGCCCTGAAAAAATTGAAATAAAAAATTGTTAAAGTAATAAAGTAATAAATTTATTTTTAAAAATTTCAAAATTAATTAATTATAAAAATAAATGATGTTTTTTACCTTCCAATTGTCGTACATCCGACGTTTCTCCGTCGTCGGAATCTTCTGCCAGCGAAGCTCGCTGGGTAGAGGCATGCTCTGGAGGACCTCGCGAAACCATTTTGAAACGGTTGTATGCGCCTGTACTCTGCAAAAACATAAAAAATATTGTGATATTAGAAACTATTGGTAAAAAAAAAAAAAAAACACTTTTAAAAATGTTTAAAGATTTAAAAATTAAGTAATTAAAACAATAGACAAAATTACTTACTTATTCACTTCAATCCGCAGGGTAGAGTCTGCGGTCCGAGGAGGCTGCGTGCCTGAAGTGGATGGTCCCGCTGGATCGGGCTGTGATGTAGACCCTGATGCTCCCGCGAAAGTCGTGGCCTGGGAGTCCTGCGCCAATCGTGGTGTCGCAGGCTGGGTCTCAGGGACTGCATCATCGAGAGTGGCAGCAACTCCGGGCTCGTAACCGAAGAGGATGTTGTCCAACTCCTCTGTAGTCAGGTCCGCACAAGGGGCAGCGGTAGTAGGCGGCTGCGGAGTCGCCTCGTCAATCTCCTCGTCAGGCTCGTCTGACTGGGGAGGACGTCATCTGCCCGTCATAATCCTACAACTAAACTAAACTAATTTAATACTAAGTAATTGAAATAATGAAATAATGAAATAAATTAAATTAATTAAAATTAGATTAATTAAACTAAGTAATTAATTAAAGTAAACTAAGTAATGAAGATTTAAACTATTAGATTAATTTAAACTAAAATTAATTAAATTTAACTAACATTAATTAATTAAAACTAAACTAAACTAATTAATTAAAGGGGCTCTTGCGAAAATAGCAAAAATAGGTTCAATATTTGTAAAAATAGCAGGAAAAAAACATATTTGCAAAAATAGCAGAAAAATTTAATTCACATCTAAAAAATTACAAAATTGCCACTAGTAATCAGTGATTAGTAATCACTGATTATTGATATCCTGATATTTTGTGCAGTAATCACTGATTACCACTGATTATTTTATAAGTTATCACTGATATCTCTGATAACATGAATGAGGGTTTTTAAAAATATGCTATATTTGCAAATACTTTTTAAAACTGCTATATTTATAAATATTGCTAAAAATTCTGCTACCCAATGAAATTTTCCTTAATTAATTAAACTAAATTAAAATTAGATTAATTGAACTAAAATTTATTAATTAATTAATTAAAGTAAATTAAGTAATGAAGAATTAAACTAAATTAGATTAATTGAACTAAAATTAATTAAATTAAACTAACATTAATTAATTAAAACTAAATTAAACTAAAGTAATTAATTATATTAAAGTAAATTAAAATTAGATTAATTAAACTAAGTAATTAATTAAAGTAAACTAAGTAATAATGATTTCAACTATTAGATTAATTTAAACTAAAATTAATTAAATTTAACTAACATTAATTAATTTAAACTAAACTAATTAATTAAATTAAACTAAATTAAAATTAGATTAATTGAACTAAAATTTATTAATTAATTAAGTGTTAATTTCATAGGTACCCAAAATAAATAGGTTTATTACATATAAATGAGAGTTTTTATATAAAAAGCAAAAATGTCCATCTACTTTCCACTCGCCGGTTACCTGTAGAACAAAATGACAACTGATGCCCTTATGACAAGAAGATTATGAAAATCACTAAAATCACGCCTACTATTATTATAACTGTCAGAATTTTTAAAAAAAGAAATCGTGTTTATTTTCAAAAAGGATATTTGTGATTTAAATAAGTAGAATAAATATTAAAAAAAAAGGGAAGAAACAGTGCGATTGGTATTTCAAAAGAAAGGGGGAGAATTTCATTGGAAAACCTAAAACGAAGAAACGGTCCGGCGAAAGGAAAAAGAAAGCAAACAGAAATCATAGATAAGCAATGGCGAGAACACGAGGAAATTTGAATGGAGGAAGAGGGGTAAGTTAGATGCTTTGATTTACAGAGTTCTGATATTTTTAAATACGATTTTTAGAAATGAAAAGAAATTTCTTTGTTTACAGAATCGTGGATCAGGAAGGAAAAAATTGGAGAAGCAATAGAGATGTTAGAACAGGTAGTGGAAGAAATATCTGAAGAAGAGGTATATTTAGAAAAAAAAAAAAAGTAACTTCGTTTTAGTTCTTGACCGGATAATGTTAAAAATAACATGCATGATGAACATTTGCAAAAAAAATTCAAGTATAAGATGAAATAGAAGAAGAAAGAGTAAGTTTGTTTAGATTATAATAAGAAAAAGAGATTTATGGTTTTTAATTTTTGAATGGAAGAAATTCATATGGAATTTTTGTACAGGAAACGCCATTGGAAAGGAATGCATCAGATATGGAGTATGATGAAGAAAATGAAAATGAAGAAGTTAATCAGGTAATTGTAGTTGTAATTCATATTTGAATATAGATATTTGCTAAAAAAAATATACTATTGATAAACAGTATGTGTGAATGCATTTGTTTACCAAAAATAAACATTTTGCTTAAAAAAAACTTCTTATTTTCAGGAACAATTGAAGAAAAAAAGTTGTTAGACAAAGCAGGACAAGAAACTCATTGGGAAAAAAAAGGAGTAAAGGGGGTGGAAGATCAACATCATATCCATAATGTTGTGCGCTATAAAATAGCAATGATTATATCAGGAATTCAGAAGGGAACTAATGTCTAATGACCTACTTGGATGCAATGATATGTTAAAAATATATTTCAGTATTTTTCCATGTTCATGATTATTAAAAAGTCAAAAATTCCATATGGATAAACAGTGATAGACTGCAAATAATAACACCTTTGATTATAATGCTGTGTGGTATTCGTATAACTAACTGAATCAAAAAGTTTTCGAAAAAAGATGTTTATAAAAAGTAAACGTTTATCAAAATTAAAAAGTTGCATAAATAGAAAAGTCTGGTAAAAGGAAATAAAAAATGTGGAATAACAAACTTGAAGATAAAAACATAATCCAGAAAAAAAATAGATTAAATGAGTCAATAAACATATGCTTCAGTATTTTCCCATGATCATGTTTATCATAAAAGTCAAAAATTTCAAATGGAAAAACAAGAGATAGACTGAAAATCATATAATCTTTGTTCATAAAGTTGTGTGGTATAAAATAGCAATGATTATATTTGTTAAACATGTATTCGTATAACTAAACCCTGACTTTAGAGTAAGTAACATCTTCCATCAACAAGCAATGAGAATCCGGATCGAAAGAGACTTTACGCCTCACCTTTTTGACAAGATCAATAAAAGATGTGTTTTGGAAATACATCATAGATTTGAGTTCATAATTTTTCGTACATGTGAGCATCGTTCCAACATCCATCGTAAATAAGGTCAATTGATGTTGATCTCATTTTTTCAGAATTAAAACGATGAGAAAACAAACACACAAGAAACAAAAGAAAACGAAGAAGGTGAAAGGAGGGAGCTGAAAAACGTATAATGGGAAAATCAAAACAACGTACAAATTTAGCAATAAATGAAGATACAAATCCCTTAATTAAAGGTGTAATTAAACATTAAGTCAAAAATGAAATTAACATTTATGATTTGATCGAAGAAAAAAAGCTGGTGAAGATCTTAGACGGCAAATCCGTAAACAGTAATTTTGAAATAAATGCATTTACAAATCCCTTAATTAAAGGTGGAATTAAAAAAATCAAAAAGGAAATAACATTTAAGATTTGATGGCAAGGGAATCTGATGGAAATTGAAAAGGGCAAAATCGTAAACGGTTATTTCGGAAACAACCGCAATCTCCTCCATTTCAGGTGGTTATTGGGTAAATATGAAATAAAAAAGAAACAACCATTAAAAGTGGAGTTGGATGATTTATTGTGGTTATTGGTGCAATTATTTCATTAATTAAAGTAAACGAAAATTAGATTAATTAACCTTAAGTAAACTAAGTACTTAATTAAACTAAATTACATTAATTAAACTAAAATTAATTAAATTAACAAAACAAAACAAAACAAATTAATTAATTAAAGTAAACTAAAATTAGATGAATTAAACAAAAGTAAACTAAGTAATTAATTACACTAAATTAGATTCATTAAACTAAAATTAATTAAATTAACAAAATTAAACTAAACTAATTAATTAAAACTAAAAACTAAAACTAAGTAAACTAAATTTAAACTAAAACTAAAACTAAAAACTAAAACTAACTTAAAATTTAAAATCTATACGAAAACTAACCTAGTAATAGAAACCGGGATTGGAGGTTTAGGGTTTTTAGGTTTAGAGTAGGAACGGGGAAAAAATAAAGGGGAACGGAAAGGGGGAAAGTGCGAAAAGAAAGAAAAAGGGAAAGAAAAAAGAAGAAACGGGGGAAGAAAAACGGATCTGCATTTAAATCAGAATTTGCGACCAGTTGGTCGCAAATATGTAATCATGACTAGAAACAAAAGGTCGCGCGTGCTGGGGAAATTAGGACCACCTGGTCGCATTTTTACACGTATTTGCGACCACCTGGTCGCATTTATTGAAAAAGTGACCATCTAATCGTCAATTTGTGATTATCCACAACAGCTGTCATATCACGCGTCCCATCAAAAATTGTGACCAGGTGGTCGCAATAATGAAATTCACCGCCAAGGATTGCAACCAGATTGTCGTAATCTTTAAATTCACCGCTATAAATTTCATGAAAATTTAAATTTACCGCTCAGATTTGCGAAATTTGGTCGCACTTATGAAATTAACCGCCAAAAATTTCATGAACATTTTAGAATTCCCTTTGAGTTTTGCGACCAACTGGTCGTAATTTAACTTATATTTTTGGAAAAACATAATTTTACTTTTCCACAAATGCGACCAACTGGTCGCTTTTCACTCTTAAATTACTACCATGTGGTCAC
Source organism: Gynostemma pentaphyllum (assembly GCA_028015215.1). Lineage (NCBI taxonomy): Eukaryota > Viridiplantae > Streptophyta > Magnoliopsida > Cucurbitales > Cucurbitaceae > Gynostemma > Gynostemma pentaphyllum. Next base: position 17,155,239 of record CM051349.1, read on the forward strand.
CTTTTCTGTTAAATTGCGACCATATGGTTGCAAATATTAATATATATATATATATATATATATATATATATATATATATATATATATATATATATATATATATATATATTATCATTCATTAAAAAATAGTTTTAATAAAACATACACAGTGAATCATAAAGTTACAAAATATTGTCGAAGAAATTCTTCTCGATATGCATTACATCCAGATTGTGTCTAATCAGTAGATCTTCCCAATACGGTAGATCCCAAAAAATACTCCGTTTCTTCCAACCCGTGTTTTTCCCTGCCGCATTGTTTGCACTCTCTACACCGTCCACTGTAATCTTCTGCATCCCTATAGTATCTATACCGTGAAGAATCTGCCTTCCACTATACATTGTCGGTGGGGTTTCTTTTCTTGCTCGTCGACCCTTCTTCCAGTCACTGCCGTTTGAACGGAAAGTGTGATTCAATGGCAAAAATCGACTGTGACAATCAAACCAACAAGTTTTCCGATCGTTTCTGAGATAAAATGCATCTGTGTCTAGCATGCAATGTGGACATGCGTATTTCCCTACCGTACTCCATCCTTTAAGAGGAGGAGATTGAGGTTCACACAATTAACTACTGACTAAGCAAAGCAGTAACAAAAACTAAACACATACTCAAAAATATATATGAAAGCAATTAAAGAACAACATACCTGACAACATTGAATACACAGGGAAGTCACTGATCGTCCAGATTAACGCGGCGCACATCAAGAAATTTTGTTTCTTCGAAATGTCGTACGTCATAACACCGTCAGTCCACAACCTTTTCAACTCTGCAACAAGTGGTTGCAAATACACATCCAGTTTCTGTTTTGGACTTTTCGGCCCAGGTACGATCACTGTTAGAAAAATCACTGGGTCTCGCATGGACATCGAGGGAGGCAAGTTATAGGGGGTTACCATGACTGGCCAAACTGAATATTGTGCCCCGAACGCCCCGAACGGGTTAAAGCCATCAGTGCATAAGCCCAATCTGATGTTTCTCGGATCTTGTGCAAAATCCGGATGACAATTATTTAAATGCTTCCATGCCGCAGCATCTAAGGGATGTCTCATAACACCTTCATCCTGTGAATGCTCGTGATGCCATCTCTTGTGCGAAGCTGTCACATCTGATGCATACAACTGTTGCAGACGTGGGGTCAACGGTAAATAGAACATGCGGGCGTACGGAATGAGGTTGCGTTTCTCTTGTTTATATCTTGGAAGAAAACAGAATTTGTAGTGATGCAGGTCCTCATCCACATCCCAGTAAAGCATGCATCTGTTCCGACACGAATCTATTTTCTCCACGGGTAATCCAAGTCCCTCCACTAGCTTTTTCATGTCGTACAAACTGTTGGGCATAATATTTTCTTCTAGAGCGCATCAACGAAACCACGATGCAATCGAATCAAATCCTCTAGCAGGTATGTTGTACTGCGCCTTTATATTTAAAAGTTCTGTAGCAGCAGCAAGTTGACTTACCTGACACCCATCGTACAATGGTAGGCTGGCTGTCTTTAGCATCTCGTGCTTCCGAATTCATTTCATCTTCAACAACTCGTTCATCTTTGTCTACGTTTAAACTTTCAAGAAAATTTTCATTGCCCCCATATCCCGCACCATCAAGTATCATTTGCTGCATCTGACTATACTGTTGTTCATCATTCCGTTCTTCGGCAACAACCTCTACATTCGAGCTGCTACCTTCGTATCGTCTCGATCCATGTAATGCAACGTCAAACATTTCCTTTGTTTCCCCCCTGAAACACCCAGTGATAATAATTCTGCACAAATCCCCGACTATAAAGATGAACCTTCAAATCTGTAACCGGTATGATTCTCCTATTATCACATTTCCTGCACGGGCAACGTAGCTTTCCACCATATTTTTCATAATAGACAGTTGTCATGCAAAACTCAACAAACTGTTCAACCACGGCCACGAACTCATCGTTCAAATACCCGTCTATCAAACGAACATACATCCACTCTCTCATTTTCTTTTTTCTTAATGCTAACAAACAATGGGAGGAAGGGATTTTATAATGGACTTCTCTGCTCATTTGTGACCAGATGGTAGTATTTTTGCTACCAACTGGTCGTAGATTCCAGCCAAAATTTCCCGCCATTTTCCTCACTACCCCGAGTCACATCAAGTCACAGCATTTACAACCACATGGTCACTTATTTTGGTGACCACTTGGTAGCTTTTCTCCCACTAAATTATTTATCTACCACTGGTCACTTAAAATCACAACATTTGCGACCATCTGGTCACTTAAAAATGTGACCACCTGGTAGCTTATTTCCTGCCAAATTTTTAAGCTACCAATGGTTACTAAAGGTCACCAAAAGTGCGACCATATGGTCACTTCATAATGTGAGCACATGGTAGCTTATTTCCCACCAAATGTTTAAGCTACCACTGGTCACTAAAGGTCACCAAAATTGCGACCATATAGTCACTTTGAATTGTGACCACTTGGTAGCCTTTCTCCCGCCAAATTTACGCGCTTTTTTTTGCTACTAAATGATAACTCGTGTCATAAAATCGCAACCACTTGGTCGTAATTTTGTAGTGACCATATGGTCACTTTCTTCGCGCCAAAAATTCGCGCCATTTTTTATGACTAATTCTTTATTTGGTCGCAAAAAAGTGACTATATGGTCGTTTTAAGTCAAATTTCATATTTACTACCAGAGTGGTCACCAAAAAAAACTACCCAATACTTTGGTCGCAAATTTCTGGTCGTAATTTAACAGTTTTTTTGTAGTATTTAAAGAAAAACGGCATGAGTTCGTTTAAAAATCGGATAACCAAAAACCTGTTTACAACAACCTATATTCAGAGAAAGCGATAAATCAGGAATGCGCATTCCAGCATATAGTTTAAACTTCCAAAAGAGATTTAAATCATAAAACATATGCAGATTTTAAACAAATACCCTTTTGGGCTCAAAAAGACACAAGTATGTAATTTACAAGCATTTCTAAGAATGCTAAACCAAAATATGTTCAACATTATCCATTCATCATCTCGACAAGTCACACAGCACCACCTCCTCTACCATGCTTCTTAGGACAGGGTTTACCTGAAAATTTGTAAGTGTAGGAACATGAGCATAAAAATGCTAGTGTGAGTAAAACGAAAGCAAGTAATCCTATGAACTAAATTTCATACCAGAAATTGTGTCCAAAGGCCTAAAATGCTCATTACTACCCATATCCACACTTCCAATTTCCATACAATCATACGATAGCAAAATACTACTCGCAATAGTCTTTCAATACCATGTAATTGAAATAAAGACTTAAAGTAAATGTAACAACTATTACTAAGTCTTACTACACAATTCTAAAGAATATGTAATGTAATATTAACTATCTTTGTTACCAAACAAGTTTCATCGTAACGTGCTATTGTATGGATCGAAATCAACATACCACGTACGGTTGTACCATATCACAAATCATCGCACCATGATACGTATGGATCCAAATCAACATACTATCATGTGCCGTATCACAAATCATCGTAATGTGCTCGTATGGATCCGAATCAACATACCACGTACGCTTGTACCATATCACAAATCATTGCACCATGATACGTATGGATTCGAATCAACATACTATCATGTGCCGTATCACAAATCATCGTAACGTGCTCGTATGGATCCGAATCAACATACCACGTACGGTCGTACCATATCACAAATCATCGCATCATGATACGTATGGATCCGAATCAACATACTATCATGTGCCGTATCACGAAAGGTTAAGTCCCCTAATAAGTTAGGTAATCTCGAAGAATTCTACTAAGTTATTAAAGAACCTAACTACTCAGATTACACGAGTCATCACTCAAGTGTAACTTCTAAGCTACTTTAATTTCCAAACAAGTCAAAGTAATTTAAACTTCCACTTTCATCTAACATCTCCATTTCACTTTACAATACTTCCAAACCACTCCGATGTTTCCTTTTCACCGAACTCACTATAATTCCAAATTCTCGACACTCACTTCCGAATTAAAGTCTCCAACCCAAACATTAATTCTAAGATGCTAGTTTCCTATTAACCTCGATAAACAATAACATAACAAAACTTAATTCATAAAACGACTAACTTCCATTTTAAACTCACCTTAGCTTGTAGAAAAGCTCCGATCAATCCGAGTTTGCAAACACACGAACAAATCACAATCCTACAATTGAATTACATCTAAATAACATTAATTAACCGGAAATCGTACAAACAACATCTAAACGCACAAAACGACGAAAAACCCGGATTTCCTCCCTATGGTGCTCTTGGCCATACAAGGGGAATTGGGGTTTGGGTTTGGTTTTCCGACTTTTATGCACTTTAGAGGTGTTTCGGGTTGGTTTCGGATACTTTGGGAGTTCGCAACAACAATGGGTATCCGTAAATTAGGGTTTTGTACATTAATCGATTTCCGAAAAATTAAGTAAATAGCAAAAACATAACAACCTAAACATTCTAAACATGGCCAAGTGAGGGAAAATCACACGAAACGGGTTTCCAGCTCAAACTCGGTTTTAGGGTTTAGGGGAAGTTTCTAAAATTACCCAAAACGACTTTCCCGATTGAAATCTTCAAGCTTCAATGAATGAATTTGAAGATTTCAATTCAAAACCTCCATTATTCACATCAAATTTTAGAAACTTTGGCATACCTTAAGGCCACGAGAAAACAGGCGAAAATCTTGATTGGTAGGTTGGAAATGAAGCTTTGACCGAGAGCTTTCCAACGGAAGTAGAATCGAGACGATCTACCGAGAAATAAAGAAAACACAAAATTTGGGATAAGGGTTTTGTGGTTCACGGCTTCAAGGAAAGAAAAGGAGAGAAAAATGATAAATTTTTCCTAAGCGTTGATATTTAAGAAAAGGTAAATAGTGATTTTTTGATATTTAAGAATTTGGAAAATGATGCCTACGTCCCTCTTTTGTTTTTACTTTAAAAACGAAACTCGAAGCTCTTAAATTAATCTAAAGGTGATTAATAATTATTAATGTCACCAAAAAGAATTTAAAGTATTAAAACGATTAAAAAGAATTTCGGACGAAAATAACTACTAAAATCGAAATTACTGAATTTAATCTAAACTTAAAAGCTTTAATTAAAAAATAATAAAAATTTACCTCAAAAAGTAACAGGACGTTACAAAAGAACTGTAGGATATGAGATAGCCTGGGGATGTTTATTAGTTGAGAGGAGTCTCATTTAGTGGGAGGGAACCTTGTCGTAGGCATCCTTCTTGTCACACTAATATACCATGATATTGAAATTGTGTTTAAAGGTTTTAGAATTTCATTAAATGTGCATTCATGCATCATGTTTAATAGATGCCAAAAGTATGAATGAATGGATATGTAAAAATATATTACTAAAGCCTGCGTTTATTTATTTACAGCAAATTATGTCGAACTCTCTAATTTCTATTCTTTCTACTGAAAAATTGAATGGTGAAAATTTCACCACTTGGAAAAACAACATCAATACCATTCTGGTTATTGAAGATCTCAAATTCACCTTTCTGGAGGAATGTTCTCCAGAACCACCTGCTAATACCGCTCAACAGATCGAGAGGCGTATGATCGTTGGATCAAGGCTAACGAGAAAGCTCATGTGTATATCTTGGCTGGACTTATTGAAGTCGTATCCAAGAAACTTGAAACTCTGCCTACAATATATGAGATGCTACAATCGGTATAAGAGATGTATGGCAAGCCACTGAGCAAGTAAAACATGAGGATCTCAAGTACATCATGAATGCTCGCATGAAAGAAGGAACTTCGGTTAGGGAACATGTCCTTAACATGATGGTTCTTCTTAATATGGCTGAGATGAATGGTGGAACTATATACGAGACTAGCCAAATCAGCATGATTCTTGAAACCCTTTCAGATAGCTTCTTATCGTTCAAGAGTAACTATATTCTGAACAAGGTGGGCATAACATGTCCCAGATTCTTAATGAGCTACAGACTTTCGATTCTATATAGCTGAAAGGCAAGAAGACGAAATCTGTGGAAGCAAATGTTGCTTCTGCTCATGGTGCCTCTAGTTCAGGTACTAAGAATAAGAAGCCAAGGTTCTTGAAAAAGAAGGGTAAGGGAGCTAACATGAAATCAAAGAGAGGAAACGTTCCCAAATGAAAGTGCTATCACCGTAATGGTGAAGAGCACTGGAAAAGGAACTGTCCCAAGTTCCTAGAAGAGAAGAAAAGGATAAATAAGATAAATATGATTTATTCTTCTTGGAAGGCTTTAATGTGGAGGATTGTAAACCCACCTGGATAGTTGATTCAGGAGCCACTAATCAGGGAAGTAATTCTTGGAGGAAGATCAAGCCTGGAGAAGTGTCTCAAAGGAATAGCGTGGGGCAGATGGTGGATGCGGAAGCTGTTGCGGATATAAAGTTATGTTTTAATAATAAAATGTTTATTTTTCTGAACACTATTTATTATATTCTTGGTTTAAACCGGGACATAATTTTTTTGGGTTGTATTCGTAAACAATCTTATACCGTAGATTTCGGTATTAATAAAGTTGATATTTTCAAAGATGGAAACTTTATTTGTTCAAGATTAGAATATAACAATTTATATATACTAAAACCGTTAGTATGTGCAACACTTTATAATACTGAGTTGTTCCAGACTGCAGAGTCTAGAACAACTAAAGGCATAATTTCTAAAGATGAGACCCTTCTATGGAATCTAAGGCTTGGCCATATTAACCTTAATAGAATTCAAAAACTGGTTAAAAGTGGACCTCTAAGTGCCTTAGAGCTCGGTACACTCCTAGTATGTGAATTCTGTATAGAGGGTAAGATGACCAAGCATCCTTTTTCAACTAAAGGAACTTGCTTATCCATTCAGACCTTTGTGGTCCGATGAATGTAAAAGCTGGAGGTGGATATGAGTACTAATGTGTCTTTTATAGACGACTACTCAAGATATGGGTACGTTTACCTGTTTTAATTCAAGTCTGAAACTCTCGAGAAATTCAAGGAGTTTAAAGCTGAAGTTGAAAAGCAACTTGGTAAATCTATCAAGACACTTCGATCTGATAGTGGTGGGGGAGTATATGGACTATGATTTCAAAGACTACCTGGTAGAAAATGGGATTACATCCCAACTTTCAGCACCTGGTATAACCTCAGCAGAATGGTGTAGCTGAAAAAAGAAATAGAACCTTACTCGAAATGACGAGATCAATGATGAACTATTCATCATTACTAGAATCTTTCTGGGGTTACGTATTGGAGACTGCGTTATACATCATGAATAGGGTACTTTCTAAAAGCATTTTAGAAACACCTATTAAGTTATGATTGGGACGTAAAGTTAGTTTGCGTCACTTTCGAGTATGGGGATGTCTAGCACACGTGCTAAAATCGAACCTTAAGAAATTAGAATCACGGTCCAAGGTATGCTTCTTCGTAGGCTACCCTAAAGAGACTCGTGGTGGGTTGTTTTATAATGATGAAGAGAATAAAGTGTTTATGTCAACAAATGCTACATTCTTGGAAGAGGACTATATGGGAAACCACAAATGAGCCAACAATTATTGTTTACTTTTCTAGCTCTTCAAGTAAGAAGAGAAATTCTAGTCAAATCCAGTTAAGTCCTTGTCGTAGTGGAAGGGCACCCAAGTTGCCCAAATGATATTTGGGATTAACTCGGATCTTTGATGGCCTTATTGACCTAGAGGATTCATTGTCCTATAAAAAAGAAATGGTGGAAGTTGACAAAGAAAAATGGCTAAAAGCTATAAGCTATGGATCTTGAGATGGAGTCCATGTAATCCAACTCAATCTGGGAACTTATAGATCAACCAGTTGAGGTAAAACCCATTGGGTGCAAGTGGATCTATGAGAGGAAATGAGGAGCCGATGGGAAAGTAGAGACTTTCAAGACTAGACTTGTAGCAAAGGGGCATTCCCAAAAGGAAGGGGTTGACTATGAAGAAACAGTCTCCCCTGTTGCTATGTTAAAGTATATTAGAACTCTTTTGTCCATCGCTGCCCATTTCGATTATAAAATTTAGCAAATAGATGTCAAGACAGCATTTCTGAATGGGTATCTTGACAAGAGTATCTATATGCTGCAACTAGAAGGATTCATTGTTCAAGGTGAAGGACAAAAGGTTTGTAAGTTGTTAAAATCCATTTATGGATTAAAGCAAGCTTCACGGTCTTGGAACAAGAGATTTGACACTACGATCAAATCATATGGCTTTGAACATAATGTTGATGAGTCTTGTGTCTACAAGAAGATACTCAACAAAGATGTAGTTTTTCTCATTCTGTACATTGACGATATCTTACTTATTGGGAATAATGTAAGGGTACTACCAGACGTTAAGAAATGGCTAGCTAATGAATTTCAAATGAAGTATTTGGGAGAGGCTCAATATGTTAATGGTTTCCAGATTATAAGGGATCGAAAGAACAGAACTTTAGTGTTGTCTCAGACATCCTACATTGACAAAATAGTTGCCAAGTATGGGATGGATAAATCTAAGAAATGAGCGTTACCTTTCAGGCATGTAATTTATTTGACAAAGGACCATTGTCCTAAAACTCCTCAAGAAGTTGAGAGTATGTGACAGTATCCTTATGCATCAGCATTTGAAAGTCCAATGTATGTGACGTTGTGTACTAAACCGGATATCTGATATGCAGTAGGAATAGTAAGTCGTTACCAATCAAACCCCGTTTATGAACATTGGGTTGCAGTTAAGAATAATCTCAAGTATCTTCGGAGAACGAGAAAACATGTGCTACTAAACGGTAAAGAGAATTTGATTCTCAATGGATACACAGATTCTGACTTCTAGGCAGATAAGGATTCTAGGAAATCCACGTCTGGATCAGTTTTCACATTTTGTGGTGGAGCCATTGTTTGGAGGAGTATTAAGAAAAGTTATATTGTTGACTCCACAATGGCGACCGAGTATGTAGCTGCTTGCGAAGCTACTAAAGAGGATGTCTGGCTTAGGAAGTTCCTAACCAATCTAGAGGTAGTACCAGACATGGAAACACCCATAACACTGTTCTGTGATAACAGTGGTTTTGTAGTCAACTCCGAAGAGCCTAGAAGCCACAAAAGTGGAAAGAAGATAGAGAGAAAGTATCATCTGATAAAGGAGATAGTCCAAAGAGGAGATGTTGTAGTGACAAAGATAGCCTCTGAGGATAATATTACTGATCCATTTTCAAAGACGCTTCCGGCTAAGGTGTTCAAGAGTCATATGGGTAGTTTAGGATTACTAAATAAATCTTATGTAATTCAATTAAACTATAAATAAATAAATGAATTATAAATAAAGGAATTATTAATTAGTCATTTATTATTGTTTAATAAATGTAATCTATCATAAGATCCCAAAAAAACTTATAGTGAGTAAGATTCACTTAAGTAGTAACTCAAATCGTCTGTGGTATATGAATAAAGGTTGGGGGCCTTATTTCTGGTAACATCACTAACACGGCCCGCTTGTGAATTGGCACAAGTGATCTCATCTGGATCTTTCATGTAGAGATATGTGAGTGGGGATGTTGCTGCAATAGAGATTTTAGCAGACTGGACTAAGATATATTTACTGTCTTCTGGGAAAGCCGTTACATAAAGACACTTTGTATATCAATCGGTTGATCATGTACAATTGATCTTAATTCTGAATGGCTTACGAACTCCTGTTCGTAAGAGATAAACTTTTGATTTTCATAGGTGGGAGTGACTTGATATAGTTCATTCAATATGCCTCACATTTTGGGGATTGCATCTTGCTTATAGCTGGGAACGTAATCCCACAAGATTGGAATTCACTCTTTCCATATAGGAAAATAGATAAGTAGTTCCCTTATGGACTGATTCAGTGCTTGAACAGCGGGGCCGCATATTCCTTTGATCAAGGAAAAAGCAAAGTCGCATAATGGAGATTATGTAAGGTTGTTTATTAGAGAATCAGTTGGGCTTAAAAAACAAGGTGTGTCATGGAGGTTAATACGGTAAAATTACCTAGCCATGGATACGAACTACTTGTGAATGATCAAAGTATAGTTAATGATATTAGCCAATGGACATAACTATGCATATAGTACTAAGAATGAAACTCTAGATATTCAGTGGACTTATCTAGGAGTTGATGAATGAATTAATTGATTGAAGGCGTTTGGTCAATGTAATTCTAGATCATTGGAGCTTAGTCCTATAGGTTCATTAAGTCCTCTGAGCTAATGCGTGTAATTAAGAACATAAATTAATATGGATTAATTTCTTTGGAAAATGATTTTTTGTATTTAATTTGAAGTTGTCAAATCAATTAAGGCAAATACAAATAGAGGAGTCTATTTGATTAATTAAATGAAATTAAATAGAGGAGTCCATTTGATTATTTAATTAATGGTGAAATTAAATAGAGGAGTCTATTTAATTATATAATAGAGAGATTAAATAGAATAGTTTATTTAATTAAATCAATTTTGTAGTTGTCCAAAATTAATGGGGATTTAAATAGAGGAGTCTATTTAAATATTTAATTTGAGGAAGTAAAATTAAAGAGGAAATAAATAAAAGGAGTTTTATTTATTTATATATTAAATAAAAAGGAAAATAAAATGCTCAATATTGTCATAGAGATGATGAGGTTGGCGTGTGACCCATGGGTAGGGTCACACGCTACATTGGTTATTATTTAACCAATTATTTGTATTTTATTTTAATTAAAATATATGGAATATCTTAATTTAAATTAATATGATTAATTTAAATAAGTAAGATATGAAATATCTTAAATTAAATTAAAATGATTAATTTAAATGAGTAAGATATGGAATAATTATTTTAAATTAATAATGATTAATTTAAATAGTGATATGGAATATCTTATTCTGGAATAAGATATTATATCTTAATTATTCAAAATGTATTTTATAATATCTTTGTTAATTATTTGATAATTAAAAAGATATTCAAAAAATTTATGAGGCTTTAGTTTTCCTATAAATAGGAATCTTGGGGTAACCCCAAAACACACAACTAAGAGAGCAAAAGAAAAGGCTCAGGAAAATTTCTCTCTTCCCCCTCTCTTTCTCTACCGTCGCCCATATGGTAAGAGAAGAAAAAGTTTTTCTTCCCTCTTTTTTTCCCAAAGAGGATAGTGGCCATGCACCGATTCTCTTTTGTGCTTAGTGAGGAAGAACTTTTTTGTGGTCCCAAGATCGTAACCAAGAAGGAAGAGGAAGAGCCAGATACTTCTCTACAAGGATTAGTTTTCTTTTATGCATTTAGTTTTGATTATATTATACTGCAGGGAAAGATCCTTGGGAATTCTACATGAGAACTCTTTTATAGAGGCCTTAATCTCAACAAAGAGAACTTAAGATTCGGTTGGAAGAACTTTTTGATCTTGGTTTCATTCCTCCTAGCATCCTCACCATGGAGAGCACTATTTCTCTTTGTTAGAAAGAAAGAAAGAAAGATGGGTCATTGCAATTGTGTATAGATTACCGGGAGCTAAACCGGGTGACAGTTAAGAATTAATATCGTCTCCCTAGGATTGAAGTTTTGTTTGATTAGTTAAGTGGGGCTACGATATTTTCAAATTTTAATTTATGATCACAATACCATCAGTTGAGGATAGCAAAGGATGATATTCTGAAGATAGCTTTTTGTACACGCTTTGGCATTTTGAATTTGTAGTTATGTAATTCGGGATAACAAATGCTCTTGCAAGTATTCATGGACATTATGGATACAATATTCAGAGAATTTCTGGATATGTTTGTAGTAGTCTTAATCGACGACATACTTTTGTACTCGAGGACTAAAGAGTTACATGCCATTCACTTAAAGAAAATGTTATCTATTCTACGGACCGAAAAACCCTTTTCCCAAATTCTTGAATGTGAATTTAGACAAAGAAAGTTGAATCTTTTTGGGTATGTCGTGTTTAAAGAAGGAATATCGGTAGATCCATCCAAGGTGGAAGCAGTCAGGAGCTGGTCTCGGCTGGCCAATGTAGTGGAGATTCGAAGTTTTCTAGGCCTTGCACAATGTTATTACCAAAGATTCGTACAAGACTTCGTAAGAACTGCTACACCCTTGACTTATTTGACAAAGAAAGGTGTGATCTATCGATGGACTAATGAATGCGAGCAATGTTTCAAGGATTTAAAATTAAAATTAGTAACAACACCAATCTTGATATCTCTTGAACATTATGGTGATCTTACAGCGAGATGGGACGTGTGCTCATACAAGATGGAAAGTAATAGCATATGTGTCACGATAATTAAAAGAACACGAGAAAAAGTACCCCGACACATGATGGTGAACTAGCTGCCGTTGTCCATGCATTGAAGATTTGGAGACACTACATGTATGGTGAAAAAGTAACGATTTATAGTGATAAAAAAAGTTTAAAATAATTTTTCACTTAGAAGGAGTTAAATATGGACTAGCGCAGGTGGTTGGAATTGGTAAAAGATTGAGATTGTGACATATAGTATCGCCCTGAAAAGGCAAACGTGGTAGCTGATGCTCTTAGAAGGAAGATCACGCATTCCTCAACGCTTTTAACATCCCAGCTCAAGCTTAGATATGACATAGAACAGGCAGAGATATCCATATTGACAATTAAGGCTATGACAACTCTCTAACAGAAGATGATAGAGGCTTAGTGCGAAGAGAAATATTTGGTAGTAGGATTTAAGGAAGCAAAAACAGATATGCCTAGACATTTTATATTCTCTGAAGACAGTTGGTGGCTCATTCAAACAAGAGTTGTTGGAGGAAGTTCATCACTCTATCTTCTTAGTGCATCCCAAAAGTAACAAGATGTATCAAGATCTACGATGACATTACTAGTGGCCAGGGTTGAAGAGGGATGTGGCAAAGTATGTCAGCAAAAGTTTTGTGTGCCAATAGGTGAAATCTATTAAGAAAAGTCCTCCATAATTACTTCAACCATTAAGTGCACTTGAGAGGAAATAGGAAGATATTTCGATGGACTTCGTTGTTGGTTTACCAAAGACTGCCAAATGATTCGATACTATATGGGTAATAGTGGATCGATTGACCAAGAACACACACTTCATTCTTGAAAAGATAATGTATTAAGTTGAAGCTTTGGCACAACTTTATCTAAAGAAAATTATGAGACTGCATAGAGCGTCGGTGACAATTAATTCAGATCGCGATACACGATTTGTCTCTAAATTTTGATAGACTTTGCATGATGTAATGAGTACAAGGTTGGATATTATAAGCACTGCCTTCAATCCTCAAATAGTTGGGCAGACAGAATGAGTAAATCAGGTTTTGAAAGACATGCTGAGGGTGTATATTCTCGACTTTAAGGGAAGTTGAGATATACATTTATATTTGATTGAGTGTTCTTATAACAACATTTATCAAGCTATGATCAAAATGGCTCCCTTTGAAGCACTTTATGGAAGGAAATGTCATTTTCAAAGGCACTGGGATGACGTGGCTGAAAGAATCTGTTAGGTCCAAACTCAGTTTAGATGACATGTGAAGCAGTTGGCTTAATTAGAGAACATATTCGAATTGGTGAGAGTCGAAAAAAGAGTTATGTTGATGATCGTCGAAGTGCTTTAGAATTTGATATTGGAGAATATGTATTCATAAAGTTGGTACCTATGAAATGTATTATGAGATTCAGACAGAAGGGTAAACTGAGTCTACGATTTATCGAGCCCTTAGAGATTTTGGAATGAATAATGGCATATAGATTAGCCTTACCCCTTATGCTTTCAGTGGTACATAATGTGTTCCATGTGTCAATGCTCAAGAATATATGACAGATCCATCACATGTCATTGATTACACTCCAATTGAAATGGATGCCAACCTGACATATGAAGAAGTGTCGTAGAGATATTGGTAACAGAACAAAAAGTGTTGCGAAAAAAAGTGATCAGTCTTTTAAAAGTATTACGGAGGAATCAGATGTTTGAAGAACACTATAAAAAAAAAGTCAAAATGCGACCAAGAAAAAGTGGTAGTTTTTTGGTGACCATTTGGTCACTTTTTTTGAAGGTTGACTCAAAGTGACCATCTAGTCACTTTTTTTGCGACCAGATTGCGACCAAAATCATAAGTAGTCATAAAAAATGGTGCGAAAGAAGCGACCATTTGGGCACCTGAAAAAACGACCAAGTGGTCGCATTTTTGTGACTTAAAATATGACTTGGTAGCAAAAAATGGCGCGAAATTATGGCACGAAATAAGCGACCATTTGGTCACATAAAAAAACGACCAAGTGGTCGCATTTGTGTGACTTAAAATATACTTTCGTAGCAAAAAAAGGCGCGTAATTTTGGTGGGAAGAAAGCTGCCATTTGGTCGCCTAAAAAACGACCAAGTGGTCGCATTTTTTTTGACTTAACATGTACTTTGGTAGCAAAAAAAGGCGCGTAATTTTGGTGGGAAGCAAGCTACCATGTAGTTGCCTTTGGAAGTGACCATCTAGTCGCATTTTTTAGACTAGAAGTATACTTTGGTAGCAAAAAAAGGCGCATAATTTTGGCTGGAAGAAAGCTACCAAGTAGTCGCCTTTGGAAGTGACCATCTGGTCGCATTTATTGTGACCAAAGGTGACCACTTGGTAGTAAAAAAAGGCGGGAGAAATACGACCAGATGGTAGTAATTTTGAGACCATAGGGTCGCAATTAAGCAGAGGAATGCATTATAAAATCTCCTCCTCCCATTGTTTTGTAAAGATAAGAAAAAAGAAAAATGAGAAAGTGGATGTATATTCGTTTGATAGACGGGTATTTGAGCGATGAGTTCGTGGCTGGGGTTGAACAGTTTGTTGAGTTTTGCAAGACAACTGTCTATTATGCGAATTATGGTGAAAAGCTAAGATGTCCGTGCAGAAAATGCGATAATAGGAGAATCATGCCGGTTCCAGATTTGAAGGTTCATCTTTATAGTCGGGGATTTGTAGAGAATTATTATCACTGGGTGTATCATAGGGAGATGAGGAAAATGTTCGACGCGGCAGTACAGGAAGTGAGACAGTACGAGGGTAGCAGCTCGAATGCGGACATTGTCGTCGAAGAACCCAATGAAATACAACAATATAGTCAGATGCAGCAAATGATACTTGATGGTGTGGGATATGGAGGCGGAAATGAAAGTTACGCGAAAGTTTGAACGTAGACTACGAAAGAGAAGGGGTTGTTGAAGAAGAAATGAATCCGGAAGCATGTAAGATGCACGATCTGCTGAAGACAGCGAGCCGACAGTTGTACGAAGGTTGTCAGGTTAGTCAACTTGCTGCTGCTACAGAACTTTTAAATATAAAAGAGCAGTATAACTTACCTGCTAGAGGATTTGATTCGGTTGCATCGAGGTTTCGTCGATGCGCTCCACAAGAAAACCTGATGCCGCAAAGTTTGTACGACACGAAAAAGCTAATGGAGGGACTCGGGTTACCCGTAGAGAAGATAGATTCGTGTTGAAACGGATGCATGATCTACTGGGATGTGGATGCAGATCTGCATCACTGCAAATTCTGTTTTCTTCAAAGATATAAACAGGGGAAACGCGCGATGATTCCGTACGCCCGCATGTTCTATTTACCGTTGACCCCTCGTCTGCAACGGTTGTATGCATCAGATGTCACAGCTTCACATATGAGATTGCATCACGAGCATGCACAGGATCAAGGTGTTATTCGACATCCCTCAGACGCTGCGGCTTGGAAGCATTTAAATAATTGTCATCCTGATTTTGCACAAGATCTGAGAAACGTAAGATTGGGCTTATACATAGATGGCTTTAATCCGTTTCGGGGCATCCGGGGCGCAATATTCAGTTTGGCCGGTGATGGTAACCCCGTATAACTTGCCACCCTCGATGTGTATGAGAGACCCAATGATTTTTCTCACAGTGATCGTACCTGGCCCGAAAAGTCCAAAACAGAAACTGGATGTGTATTTGCAACCACTTATTACAGAGTTGAAGAGGTTGTGGACAGATGGTGTCATGACGTACGACATCTCGAAGAAACAAAATTTCTTGTTGAGCGCGGCGTTAATCTGGACTATCAGTGACTTCCCTACGTATTCAATGTTGTCAGGTATGTTGCATTCACGTTCATTATTTCTTGAGTATGAGTTTTGTTATTGTTTTTCTTAGCGTTCATTAGTTAATAATTGTAAATAATGATCCCCATCCTCTATTAAAGGATGTAGTACGGCCGGTAAATACGCATGTCCACATTGCATGCTAGACACTGATGCTTTTTACCTCAGAAACGGTCGGAAAACCTGTTGGTTTGATTGTCACCGTCGATTTCTGCCGTTGAATCACGCGTTCCGTTCAAATGGTACTGACTGGAAGAAGAGTCGGCGAGTAAGAAAGGAAACCCCCCGATAATGTACAGTGGAATTCAGATTCTGCACGGTATAGATGCTATAGGGATGTGGAAGATTACAGTGGAAGGTGCAGAGCTTGCAAACAATGCGACTGGAAAAAACACGGGTTGGAAGAAACGGAGTATTTTTTGGGATCTACTGTATTGGGAAGATCTACTTGTCAGACACAACCTGGATGTAATACATATCGAGAAGAATTTCTTCGACAACATTTTCAATACGGTTATGAACGTTCCTGGCAAAACAAAGGACAATCTGAAGGCACATTATGATGTACGGGAGATATGTAACCGTCCTGAGTTAGAGCCTGACGACAATGATAATTATGCAAAAGCAATGTACATGTTGACGACGGATGAAAAGAAAATACTATTTGAGTGGATCAAATCCATCAAATTCCCTGACGGATACGTTTCGAATCTGAGTCGGTGTATAGACAGTAAAAAACATGTCATGTTCGGGATGAAAAGCCACGACTGTCATGTATTAATGCAATGATTGATGCCCGTTGTGTTCAGACCATTCCTAGAGAACAGACATTGGGAGCCGTTTGCCTAGTTGAGTGTTTTTTTCAGGGACTTGACTTGTACAGAGTTGACTGAAGCTACTGTCGCTACAATGAGTTCGGAGATCGCTGTTATTATCTGTAAGCTGGAGCGAATGTTCCCACCTGGATTTTTTTGACTCAATAGAGCATCGTCCAGTGCATCTTCCATACAAGGCATTCTTAGGGGGTCCGGTCCATTATTGCTGGATGTACCCATTTGAAAGGTTAGCAAACTTACTTTAGATATAGTTCAAGTTTTTTAATGTTAAACTTATCAGAGGTTTACTTAATTGTTTGTACCCACAGATACTTACGTCGGTTGAAAAAAACGGTCGGAAATAAAGCAAGAGTCGAGGGATCTATCTGTAGTGTGTACCTGACGCAAGAGACTACCACGTTTTGTTCATATTACTTTGATCAACACATTGCTGAGAAGTTTCGTCCAGCGACACGAAACGTTGTCGAAAATTTACTTGAAGGTGTTGACGTAAACGATATGTCTATATTTACTGAACCTGACATGACAGTTGGAAGATCAGTGCGTAGGCCGTTGACCGATTCTGAGTATCACGTAATGCAGAGCTACGTGTTATGCAACTACCCAGAAGTCGAGCCTTACATCGAGTGTGTTCGCGTAACGTTACATTATTCCTTTGACTTAACAATCACAACTGTTTAAAATATTTTCTTACTATTTTCGTAACATACAGACTATTTCTGAACGTATACGTTCGAATGACACGAGTCGGTCTTACAGCCGCTGAGGAGGGGTCAATAATCGAGAAGGAGTTTCGTTCCTGGTTCAGTGTATACGTGAGTTATTTGAAATTTTCAAAAATATCATGTCAAGTTATTTGTTGAAAAATACTATATCCTTCTAATTATACTCTATGTGTGCTGAATGACAGGTGGACTCCCCTATTACCAGTAGATGATCCTTGCATTATTTCTTTGGCAAAGGGACCTGCACGGATTGCAAGGTCATATACTGGATACGTCGGTAACGGATTCAGATTTCAAACGAAGGCGCATTCTGTTAATAAGGCAACAAACAACAGTGGTGTTTGCATAAAAGGTCAAGTGTTCGGCACCGAAGACGATTACTTTGGAGTAATCGATGAGATTCTTGAGATTCAATACGCAAGTCCGACTCTAAAATGCATTGTTCTATTCAACTGCACTTGGTTCGAGACAACCAGACGAGGCAGAGTCCGTAAGATTGATCATTTACAAATCGTTGAGGTAAACAAGTGCAAGCATATGCGCACCGCTGATAGGTTTGTTCTGGCTTCACAGGCGATTCAAGTTTATTACTTGAACTATCCGAGTAATAGATGAGATCTGATAGATTGGTTAGTTGTTTGTAAAGTTAAACCACGCCAGGTAGAAGAAAACCTGTCTGAGAAAGACGACCATGAAGACGAAGCCGGTGCTTTTCAAGAAGATAAGATAATATGTCGTGCAGTAGACGATGGCCAGAATGCAGGTACCACACGTCCTTTGAACGATGGAACGATAACATTGCATGATGACGATACAAATGCTTCCACTTCTTGTGAACGTGACATTGATGCTGAATTTATTCGAGATGATGAAGAAGAAGAAGAAAAAGAAAAAAAAGAAGAAGAAGAAGCAATGACTGAAGAAACTGAGGATGAAGAATAATACACTTTGTAAATTTATATGATTCACTGTATGTTTTATAATATCGTCATTGTTGTGTTTCATTAAACAATATATATAAATATGTTTTAATCTCTATTAATTTATATATATTAAAAAAAATATAGAGGTATAATTACGACCATATGGTCGCAAATTTAAAAATAAAATGCGACCATATGGTCGTAACTTTGAAAATGTAGACTTAAGTTTTTTAAAAATTTGTATTAATTTACGACCATTTGGTCGTAATTTTGTGACTATCTGGTCGCATTATTCAGCGGTAAATTTAAATTTTCATGAAATTTTTTGCGGTGAATTTGACAATTACGACCATTTGGTCGCAATTGTTGATGGGAAGTGTGATGTGACAGCTGGTTGTCATAAGGACACACTTACGACCAGTTGGTCGCATTTTTAAGAAAATACGACCATCTGGTCGTATTTTTGAAGCAAAATGCGACCATCTGGTCGTAATCGAGCGACTTTTCGTTTTTCGTCATAATTACGAAATTGAGACTAGATGGTCGCAATTTTTTATTTAAACTTTCCACCCGAATTCTTTCCCCTCCCCCACCTGATTCCTTTTCTCTTTTTTTCTTTCCTTTTCTCTCTTTCCCCCATTCCTGTTCCCCGGTTGCTTTTTTGCCTGTTCCCCTCCCCCGTTCGTTCTTACCTTTCCCGTTCTTCGTTCTTTCACTCATTCCCGTTTCAAAAACCTCCAAAACCCGGTAGCGTATTCGAGGTTAGTTTTCGTTTTCGTTTTAATTAATTATTATAAATTGTTTTAGTTTCGTTAAATTTAGTTACATTTAATTGAATAGTTTAGTTTAGCTTTAAATTAGTGTAATTAATTACTTCATTAATTATGTTTAATTATTTACTTTAATTTGTTTAGTTAAACTTAGTTAAGTAATTAGTTAATTAATTAATTTAGTTAAATTACTTTTAGTTTAATTACTTAATTAAATTTAGTTTAATAAATTATTAATTTCATTTAGTCACATTATTAGTTTAGATTACATTTTTTAAATTAATTTAATTTAATTAGGTTGATTAATTAGTGTAGTTTACTTACTTTAATTAATTTAATTTACTTTAGTTTCATTAATTAATTAATTTAATTTAGTTAAATTAAATATATTAGATTAGTTTAAGTACTTAATTAACTATTTTTCTATAATTTAATTAATTAATTTAGTTAAATAATTAGTGTAGTTTACTTACTTTAATTAATTAATTAATTTAATTTAATTTAATTTAGTTTAGTTTATTTAATTAATTATTTTAATTTAATTTAATTTAATATACTTAATTAATAAATTTATATTAAATAATAAATTATTAATTAATTAAATTTAATTAGTTTGATTAGGAAAATGGCAAGCCAACGTCGTCCTCCGATGTCCGGCGATAATGCACAACACCGCACCGATTCGCCGCCAGAGGATGACGCACCTGAGTTGCACAGTTCTCCAGAGGAGGAGGACTGGACGCATGCTGACCTGGACAATATCTTACGGTTGGACGACAATCCCAACCCGACATATCCCTCCATAGTACCCGAGTCGCAGATTGCGACACCGCGTTTGGGGGAGGACTCACCGGCTCCAGCCACGACTGTAGCGGGAGCATCCACTTCTGGCTCTGGCCGTCCTCGGGCCCCCGCCAACTCGACCCTTCGGATAGAAAGGGATACGTAAGTAGACAAGTATTTTTTTTAATTAAATATTCATGTTATTATAACCTAATATCACTAATATTTTTAACTTTTTTTTTTGCAGAATACAGCCGCATCAAACCGCTTCAAAGCGGTTTCGCCAGGTCCTCCAGAGCATGCCTCTACCCAGCGAGCTTCGCTGGACGAAGATTCCGACGGCGGAGAAGCGTCAGATGTACGACAATTGGAAGGTAAATAACTTCACTTATTTTTATAATTAATTAATTTATAAATTTGTAACAATCAATTTATTACTTTAACGTTTTCTTATTTCAAATTTTTTCAGGGCAAGTTTACTATGATTGATCCCGATGTCACGAACGGTCGGATGTTCCCCTTATGGGACAGGCACATGCAGGATTGATTCAAGGACCTCATGTACCGGGCGCGGCAGAAGCAAGCTGCAAACCGGCCTGTGTGAATGAGCGAGGAGGAGCATGCCCGGCTCCTCGCGAGCTTGCAGTCTCAAGAGGGCAAAAAAGTGTCGACAAAAAATAAGGTCAACCGGGCCAAGAACCCGAGGAAACACACCGGTGGCGCGAAGCCTCACGACGAGCACCATCGTATATTGGTAAGTAATTGTCATTTTTCTTTCACGTCATTTTTTTGTTTTTTTTCAATTATTTATTAATTTAATTTCTGTCTCTTTTTATAATATGTTTAGGAAGAAAAGTACGGTCGTCCTGTTCCGCCTAATGAGCTGCACCTGGTCCTTCACACGAAGAAGGACGGGACGATCGTCGACGAACATGCTGAATAAACTCAGGTATTTAATATGTTTTTTCAATTATTAATTAGAATTTGTTCATCATTTTCTAACTTTTACATATTTTCTAAATTTTAAATATTTAGGAACGTTTCAAGGAGTCTTTGAGTCAGAGGTTGCCCACACCCGACTCGCAACCGACTCAGGAAGATCGTCGTCAGGCGTTCTTGGAGTCTGCTGGAGGCGTTCGTCTAGATGGATCCGTTGCTGAGCTCAGCTCGTACAGGAGACACCTTTACGCGAATGTGCCTCGGCCTCAGCGGAGCGGAGTGAGCACTAGCTCCGGCCCTTCTCCGGTTGAGCAGCAGCTGCGCGAGAAGGTTCACCAGCTTCACACCGACATGGATGCTATGCGCGACTACTTCGTTTCTCGAGTCGCTGCGATTGAGGCCGACATGCAAGCACTTGTCGAGGCCCTGGTCGCAGCATCTTTGCCCGCGTACTTCAGATCCCTAGACGGCGGCCATTCATCATCGACGCCGCCTCCGCCACCCCCCGCCCCTCCGCAGTAGTTCTAGGATGATTTCTTTTGTATAGAACATTTTTTGAATATTTGATTTATATATTTTTTATTTTAATTCCAATTTTTTATTATTAAATTTTAATATTAATTAACTAAATAAATTATAATTAATTAATATTAATTAAATAAAAAAAATTATTAAATACGACCAGATGGTCGCATTTACCCTAGAAGATAAACGACCAGATGGTCGTATTTTATCCCTAAAAAAACCGATCACCTGGTCGCATTTTGTCTGAGTCCAAAAGTGACCATTTGGTCGCTTTTAAAAACGACAACGTGGTCACTGTTGCATGTGTCCAACTGGTCAATTATCTTCAACTTAAATTATGACCAGATGGTCACTTTTTTAAGCGACCATCTGGTCGTTTTTTCAAAATGTTGACTTTTTTGCTACCAAAAATGTTTGGTCGTATTTTTGTGACTATCCGGTCGCCCAAAATTTCGGAACGACCAGATTTTTTGCCACCACCATGTTGGTCGCTTTTTTGGTCTCATTCTACAATAAAAACAACCTTTTGGTCGCAAATTTCTGGTCGCAAATTGACTTTTTTTTTGTAGTGGAAGCAACCTAAGAACGGGAAGATCAAATGAGGGAACGATATCAGTTGTTGTTCCAGGAAGTTTAGCTTTGGGAGGACGCAAAGTTTTCAAGGAGGAGAGACTTTAAGGTCTCTGATAATTAGAAACTTTTAAGATTTAATTTAAATAATTATTTTATGTTAAAAATAATTATTAGAATTTATATTATGAATTGTTTTTTATTGTTTGTCAATTTATGCCTTAGGGAAAGTTTGATTTATTTTATTTTCATTAGTTGTGTTAGCTAACTATGGTTAAGTTAGGATTTAACCATGGTCAGTTTAAACCATAGATAAGTAAGTGGGAAATGATTTAATTTCAAGGAAAGCATGGAATTGGGCTAAAGAGAAATTTACATGTCGCCATACACTAATTAGTGCTAAGAGATGGATTAGAAAGATATTTTCATGGGGCCATGCATGTTTCTAGAAAAAAGGTGGTGGACTAAGTAGCGATTAAGGAGAGAGTATTTATGGTAATTTCTTGTCTTCTTCATTAGAAAAAAAAAAATCAAACCAAACTCTCATATCTCTCTCGGCCTTGGCATGGAAGGAGGACCATCAATGGAGTTTTCTATTTTCTTCATCAATTTCTTTCATTTCAAAGCCAAACTTGAGTAGATTTGCAAGGAGAAGAAGAATAAAGGAACGATTTCTCTTTTCCTCTTTCTTAACCGTCTCAAATTTGTAAGTTTACTGTTGAGTTTGTTTTTTATTCTTGTGGTTTTCTCTCATATGGATTCTAAGCTTTATAGGTTTTTGGGATCTAAAAGAATTTGAGCAATAATGGATGAAGTGAGTTTTGAAAACCAAAGTATTATGTTTTAATCTTTTGGTTTCAATTTTTATTACAAAATCTCGAGTTTATTGAATGAATGCTTGGTAATGTTAATGGAATTAGGTAAGAACCAAATAGGTCCATTCATATGTTTTTGGGGTTGAATACATCTTATTTCTAAATAGTTCAATTCTAAGTTTTTGAACTAAGTTCACCTATCCATGTTATAGTTAATGATTAAATAAAGTTTAAAGTAAAAACCAACTAAGAGGCTGAACCACACCATTTTCCTTTTTGAGGCCACTGATTTGGGGGTGATTTGGGATCATAGGATGTAGGTTTAGTTGTGTCTAAATTAAACTTGTGTATATATTTGTTTATTAGTTTGATTTGTTGTAGGTATTGCTCTCCTTTACACCATAGCTTAGGTGAGTGCTAAAAGGAAGGTTTGAAAATCTTATTTGATATTAACATGACTATTATCTAAGGATGTAATTGTAATATTCTTGCTTGATTATCCATGAGTTATTATTATCCATTTACGTGATGTTGACATTAGCATGAACTACTATATAAGCATGTAAATGTTATATTCTTGCTTGATTATCCATGGGATATTATTATCTATTTACATGATGTTTAAATTAGCATTAAATATTATAAAAAAAATGCAATTGTTATTCTTGCTTTGATTCTCTAATGAGTTGTAACTATCTATCGACTATGAATATTGAATATAAGAATTGTGAATAGTAACAAGAAGTGAAGAAAGGTTATGAGGTGTTCACCAAAGTTATCCTTAAGATACTAGTAAGTTGAGTATGCAAGGGCATAAAGAGAGTATGAAGCATGATGGAAGTATGCAGGGGCATAGAACGGGATGTTCAACTACGGTTTAAATATCCAAACTATTTGTGTACTCACTTGATAACTTATGTTTTAACGCTTTGATCGCAGTCAGGATCATAGCGGTTATGGTCGCTGATGGACTCGAGAGCGGAACTTCAAGCGAACATACTTTGGAAGGATGATGCTCAAGCTAAGGGAATGACAATATTTTGTCTAGAGTTTAGAAGTATAACTCTAGTTATTATTGTAATAATACAATAGACTTGACTTGTGTTAGTTAGATGTCTCGTCAATAGTTTGATAGGATTGGTAAGTGACATCAATGACTTTGTGTAAACTCTTATTTTCATCTAT
The DNA here is from genome assembly GCA_028015215.1 of Gynostemma pentaphyllum. NCBI lineage: Eukaryota > Viridiplantae > Streptophyta > Magnoliopsida > Cucurbitales > Cucurbitaceae > Gynostemma > Gynostemma pentaphyllum. The sequence goes on from CM051349.1 coordinate 17,179,486, forward strand.
GAAATATATGCTCTTTTCTCTCATAAGCATAAATCTGTTTAATATTTGACCGTTTAGCTTTTGAAAAACGGGGTGATGTGTCCAATGATTGCATTTTTTTTCTTCAGGATTCTTTAATGGGATGCGCACCCTAGCGACGTATTACGGTTTTGGCCGAAATTGTTTTACTTGTGTTTTTAAACTTAAAAACCTTTGTCTGTGTTGATCGATCATTACATGAAAAGCATATTTAAAATACAAACTTGACAGTAGGGATAATGCTTTCGACACTTTTGTTGAATGTACTCTCAGTATGAACCAAGTCTCCGTGTCAGGTCGTTACAGAGGAAGAGTTCAGGATTTTCTTGTAAATTGCTTGGAGTTTATGGCAGAAAAGAAATCAGAAGCTTAAAAACCAAACTCCTTTGGCAAATTCCAAAATCATAAACATGACTTACAATTAACTTGATGTAAATGTAATTAGGCTGACAGCTTATTGATTAGTTGTAATAAGGAGTTAGAGAGTTAGTTAGTTTGTTACTAATTACACTCCTTGTATAAAAGGCATTCTAAGTCCTTGTAAAAGAGAGTTCTTCAATTCAAATAGAAAATTTGTTTCTCTCTATTCATCCTCTCTCTCTCTTCTTCTTCGTCTTCTTCTATACACTTTGACTGTAATAACAAAACTGATTATTGGAATTGAGGCAGTAGTGTTATTCAAGAGGAAGCAAATTTGTAGATCCTGGAGTAACAAATGGTATCAGAGCTGGGATTCCAAGACACGAATCAAGAATTGTTCAAGAGTGTGTGAAACCTTTCGTACGAGATCCGAGAAGAGAAATCAAAGAATCTTGAAGCGTGCTTCAATGGCTGCCAAATTTGAAATTGAACGTTTCACAGGAAAAGGAGATTTTGGCTTATGGAAGAAGAAAATGAGGGCATTGCTGGTTCAGCAAAAGGTTGCAAAAGCCCTAGATGATCCAACAACTCTACCTGCTACGATGACTGCGGAGAAACGAGCTGAAATGGCTGAGATAGCATATAGTTTGATTATACTATATCTCTCAGACAATGTACTCAGACAAGTTAATGAGGAAGATACAGTATCAAAGCTATGGGAGAAATTGGAGAAATTGTTCCAAACCAAGACCCTGTCAAACAAAATTTTCTTGAAGGAGCAATTTTTTGGTTTCAGGATGGATTCTTCTAAGGTGCTAGAAGAGAACTTAGATGAATTCAATAGAATTTGTGTGGATCTTGCAAACACTGGTGAAAAATTGGATGATGAAAACAAGGCGGTTATTCTTCTCAATTCTTTACTAGAGGGCTTGAAAGAAATCAAGACTGCCATTAAATATGGCAGGGACACACTCACACTTGAACTAGTGCTGAATTCTTTGAGATCAAAGGAACTGGAGATGAAGAGTGAAAAGAAGGAAACAGAAGCCTTATTCGTGAGAGGAAGACAAGATTCGAGAAATGGCAAGACTGACAGAAATAATAGAGCAAGATCCAAATCAAGGGGGAAGGGCTACAAGTGTTTTCATTGCAATAAAGAAGGACACCTAAGGAGAAACTGCTTCCTTCTAAAGAAACAAGGTAACAATGGTGGAAAGAAACATCAAAAGGAAGAAGACCAAGAATCAGCAAATGTTCTTGAGGGATATGACTCAGCTGAGGTATTAATGGTCACAGATTCAAATCTCAATGATGAATGGGTTTTGGATTCTGGATGTTCAAACCACATGACACCACATTCACACTATTTCACAGATCTGAAGCCTCTAGATGGTGGAAATGTGAAAGTGGGAAACAACCAACCTTGTGCTGTGAAAGGGATAGGCTCAATTCGTTTGAAATTGGATGATGGAATGGAAAGAATTCTCCCAGGAGTGAGGTATGTTCCAAGCCTATCCAGAAATTTGATCTCTATGGGCACCCTTGATGCTGCTGGATACACTTTCAAATCAGAAAGAGGAATTTTGAAAGTATATAGAGGCTCTCTGTTAAAATTGAAAGGAACATTGAAGAATGGTTTATATTTTCTTCAAGGAAGAATTATAATTGGAGAAGCAAATGTAGTTTCTGATAAGGCTTTAAAAGAGACAGAGCTATGGCATAAAAGAATGGCCCATATTAGTGAAAAGGGGCTACAACAACTGCAGACCCAAGGACTTTTGGGAAAAGAAAGGATAGTAGATTTACCTTTCTGTGAACATTGCACATTTGGAAAGTCTACAAGAGTTAGATTTGGGAAAGGAGCTCATAGTACATCTGGTATTCTTGAATACATTCACTCAGATATATGGGGACCAGCAAGACAAGAAACACATGGAGGTTGCAGATACTTCCTCTCCATTGTTGATGACTACTCCAGGAAGCTGTGGGTAATTCTACTAAAGAACAAATCTGAAGTGTTCTCAAAATTCCTTGAATGGAAGAAATTAATTGAGAATCAGACAGGAAAGACCATCAAAATCTTGAGGACAGATAATGGCTTAGAATTCTTGAGTAAAGAATTCAAGAACATGTGTAATGAAGCTGGGATTCGAAGGCATTTGACAGTCCCACATACCCCACAGCAAAATGGCCTGGCAGAAAGGTTTAACAGGACACTCCTTGAGAGGGTGAGATCCATGCTATCAGATGCAAGACTTCCAAAGTCTTTCTGGGGAGAAGCTTTATACACTGCAGCATATATCATTAATAGAAGTCCTTCATCAGCCTTGAAATTCAAGACACCACAGGAACAATGGACAGGTAAACCTCCAAACTTATCTCATCTCAAGGTGTTTGGGTGCTTGGCTTATGCACACCAGAAGCAAGATAAGTTGGAACCTAGAGCAAAGAAATGTATTTTCATTGGCTATCCCTCAGGAACAAAAGGATACAAATTATGGTCTTTGAAGTCAAAAGGCATTAGATGTATCATAAGCAGGGATGTAGTGTTCAATGAATCTGAAATGGGATGGAGAAAAGATAAAACTACTGTTCCTGACAAAAGGCAGCTTGAAAATGAGCTTGACATTACTGTTGATGAAAACAGTGAAGGCCACAACAATGTTCCTGTTACAAATCCTGTTGAAAGTTCAGTCCCATCTACAGCAGAAGCTACTGAAGTAGATACATCTCAAGAGCCATCAGACTATTGGTTGTCTAGAGATAGAGATAGAAGGGAGATTATGAAGGGATGATTTACTAAATTAGTGGAATTTATTTAGTAACACAAACTAACACTTAATTTAGGATCTATTAATATCATGCAATTTGTGATAAAAACATGTAGATTCATGCTAGTTTTTCGAAAATTAAAACCCTTTACTTACATTGAGTAAAATATGGAGAATCGGTTGGAGGTTTCTTTACAGCATCAAATCCTCAGCAACACCGGATCTTCTACGCTATATCCCGATCGATCAAACGAAACCCGATTGTGGGATCGAACTTAAGAAGAAATTGGGAAGAAGAAAAATATTTTCTTCCCAATTTTGAATAGAGAATTTCGGCCAAGGGGGGAGAAGGGAAGAAGAGAGAATTCCGAATTTCTAAGGAATTGAATTGTGTGATTTATGAATGACCCAACCCTCCTATTTATAGAAAAATAGGAATCCTAATCACATTAGGATTAATCTATAGAGATAAATATAAAAAGAATAAAGATTATCTCTTTCCTTTATCTTGCAATTTCGAAAATGCCATAGATAAATAGGAGATTATTTTATTTTCTTTATTTTTATTTATCTTGGGTAAATAAATCTATGTAATTATTTTAGGATATAATTCAAGCAATTATCTCTTCCCAAAAATACATATATAGCCGAAAATGCATATATTAATTAATAAATAATTCTAATTTATTTAATTAATTATTTTGGGCCAATTCCAATTGGGTTCATTAATCCAATTGGGCTAGAAATTCTCTCTTAAATTAATAAGTCCAACTTAATTAATTTATTTATTAATTACCATTTAAATAAAATATTTTATTTAAAAAATTAATAATATTAATATTTTCTCCCGACTAAATATTATCAAATTATATTTAATTATTAATTTCCATTTAAATAATTTTCATTATTTAAATAATTAATAATGAATATTTTAATTATTAATTTCCATTAAATAAACTCATTATTTAATTAATAATTTTATTTGATAATATTTTATTATTAATTAATTAATTTTAATTATTAATTTCCGTTTAAATATAATTATTTAAACAATTAATAATTGTTAATTAATTTCAAATTATTAATTACCATTTAAATATACTCAATATTTAAATAATTAATAATATCTAATTAATAATATTTCATTATTAATTTCCTGTTTAAATAAACTTATTATTTAAACAATTAATAATGTTTATATTAATTACCGTTTAAATATACTCAATATTTAAACAATTAATATTGCCTATTTTAAGTAATTCACTTTACTTAAAATTTCCATTTCATCTACTTGATTTCGCGACTACGATATTTTGGGCTAGCATAGGGACCCGATGGACCTATAGATCATGGGCTTAATAATTAGTCAATTAAGTGATTAACACATAATCAGTTAATTACTTATTATCTAACTATGAATAATTCCACTATAGATTCATAGTGAACTCCCCTCACTATAGATGAGTTATGTCCATTTAGTTTATCATTATTTATATCCGTGATATTATCCTTCACGTGGAACCCTCATAATTACAAGGGGATAAATTTACCGTTTTGCCCCTGTAATTACCGCTTTATCCTTGTGTTCCCGCTGATTCTCCAATGAACTTTATCTTTAGTCGAACTAGAGATAAGATACTTCGTGATCAATAGAAGTCGTGACGTCACTTGTTCATGTCTCGAATCGAGTACATCAAGGAGTTTCCTAAAGTTCCTAAAATGTTTAGGTATCGCACCGATACCGTTAATTTATAGGAAAGTTATGAATTCCATCTCGTGAAAACGAGTTCCCAGCCTACTTATCTAGTCATGTTCCCAAAACAGGAGTGTATTGAGCGTTCTTACAGACGCTCTCAACTATGTGAATCAAAGAACATAACTCCACAAATAGGAGTCCGCATTTCACTCAGGATTGAGATCTATCACGGTTGATAAACTTAGTTTGATATTCAATTATTTCTCGTAAACAGGTACTAATGAGAAATTTGATCGAACATCGTGGTCCTGTCTTATTCAATCAACATTGCATATGATACTTCCATTTCATGTCTCCCACATGAATGATCAGGATTCGATCATTTGTCTATAAACAAAATGCGAAGCTATCAACAAGGTTACCAGGATAAGGTTCCCAAACGTTATCCGTTTATCGTAGACACGTTTAAGTTACTCATCTCGACTTTAATCCTCTTGTATGACTCACATACTAAGTCGTGATTTCATAAGAGTAACTTAGGGTTTACTATTTGAATGTTTGATATTTATATATTTCCATATATTCCTAATATCGTTAATTGAATCAATCTAGATAATATAAAGAACTTATGTTTATTTATTTAATTTATTCTTAATAAATTATAATTATTAAATAATTACAAGTTCTAGGACACCATTCCTAATAGATTAGACTACCAACAAGGTTCAGGGAAGATGATCAGGCAGATTTTGTTGCTTATGCTTTAAATTGCAACTTGAAGACAAATGATATAGAACTTGAGACTTATGAAGAAGCCATTAGTTCTAAAGACTGCATTCTATGGCAGGCTACTATGCAAGAAGAAATACAATCCTTGCATAAGAATGACACCTGGACTTTAACATCTCTCCCTAAAAATTGCAGCACAGTTGATTGTAAATGGATTTTCAAAATCAAACCAGGCATTGCAGGTGTAGAAAGACCAAGATTTAAAGCTAGGCTTGTGGCCAGGGGCTTTACACAAATACATGGGATAGATTACAATGAAGTTTTTTCCCCTGTTGTCAGACATACCTCAATCAGATTGCTACTCTCTTTAGTGACTCAATACAACTGGGAGCTACAACAACTGGATGTTACCACTGCTTTTCTACATGGTACTTTGGAGGAAGAAATCTATATGAATCAGCCTTTGGGTTTTGTAGAGCCTGGAAAGGAGAATATGGTATGTCTTCTAAACAAATCCATCTATGGGCTGAAGCAATCCCCCAGGCAGTGGAACAAAAGGTTTGATGAATTTGTTGTGAACAAGGGATTTGAAAGGAGTAAATTCGATAGTTGTGTATATGTTAAGAGGGTGTCTGAAAATATATCAGTTCTACTGTTACTCTATGTGGATGACATGCTTCTAGCTTCATCAGATTTGGGGGAAATTGAAAGAACCAAAGAGATTTTGAACAGTGAGTTTCAAATGAAAGATCTTGGCAATGCTAGCAAGATACTTGGCATGGAGATTTCAAGAGACAGAACTAAAGGCAAGATGGTTATAACTCAGAAGGCTTATTTTGAGAGTTTGATTAGAAGATTCAATATGCTAGCCTCAAAACCAGTAAAAATTCCTTTAGCATCTCACTTCAAGTTATCTGCTAAGCAAGCTCCAGACAATGATGAAGAGAAGGAGGTAATGAAGCACACACCATATTCAAATGTTGTAGGTTGCCTCATGTATGGCATGATTTGTACACGACCTGATCTTGCACCTGCTGTAAGTATGGTTAGTCGTTTTATGGGAAATCCAGGTAAAGCACACTGGGAGGCTATGAAATGGGTGCTGAGGTATGTGAAGGGCAATGTAAATAAGGGACTGATATTTACCTCTTCAAATGATGTTTCAAAATTGTTAGTAGGCTACACTGATTCTGATTATGTTGCTGATTTAGACAAACGAAGATCATTAACAGGGTATGTGTTTACTTTGTTTGGCAATACCATAAGCTGGAGAGCAAGTTTGCAAACTGTTGTAGCATTATCAAGCACAGAAGCAGAGTATATGGCTCTTTGTGATTCTGTAAAAGAAGCCATTTGGTTGAAAGGTATTATTGAAGATATGCTGTCAAAAGGAAGTGTTGTTGTTTTGCATTGTGACAGCCAAAGTGCTTTAGCACTTTCGAAGAATCCCTCATTCCATGATCGCACGAAACACATAGATGTTAGATTTCATTATGTTCGGGAGATGATCAGAGAAGAAAAGGTGAAAGTGGAAAAGATCAAAACTGAAATTAATCCAGCTGATATGCTTACCAAGTCTCTTCCAGTCAAGCGTTTTGATCTATTGAGTAATCTGCTGAAACTTGGAGTTGGATAAGTTTGTGAAATGTTACAGTGATTGTTGTTTTCTAAAATCATGTCTGTTTCTAATTTTTGATTGTTTTTCTGCTTGTTTTGATGTAGATCAATCAGTGTCAAGAGGGTGATTTGTAAATGTAATTAGGCTGACAGCTTATTGATTAGTTGTAATAAGGAGTTAGAGAGTTAGTTAGTTTGTTACTAATTACACTCCTTGTATAAAAGGCATTCTAAGTCCTTGTAAAAGAGAGTTCTTCAATTCAAATAGAAAATTTGTTTCTCTCTATTCATCCTCTCTCTCTCTTTTTCTTCGTCTTCTTCTATACACTTTGACTGTAATAACAAAACTGATTATTGGAATTGAGGCAGTAGTGTTATTCAAGAGGAAGCAAATTTGTAGATCCTGGAGTAACACTTGAAGAATTTGATTGTTGCTTCATGGGCCCCCAGCTGTTCAGTGACCAAACCCATCGATAACCAGCAACTTCTCCCTTTTAGTAGATGGATTAGCCTCGAAAATGGCTTCAAATTGATCTTCGATGCAGCGGTTTGCTAAAGTCTCCTCTTCATGGCATTGGTATGATTTTTCGTGACTCAGATGGTCAAGTCTTGGAAGCTATGTTAAAATCACTTACAATTTCAAGATCGGTTCTTCTGGCTGAAGTCCTTTCTATTTGAGAAGGTTTCTTTTTTGCCAAGTGTTAAAAGTATATTAGGTTGACACTATTATGATGATTTGTTGTTTCCTTATTTACATTCGTAATTGTCTATGATTTACTTAATTAGCTCATTTACCTTATTTGTCCAGATTAGTCTTTCTATTTAAACTAGTGTAATAGTCATGTACAATTGGACAATTCAATGCAATGTAGCGTTTCCGCTAACATGGTATCAGAGCCTTGCTCTTTAATCTGTCTTCTGCCTGCTTTCTTTCTTCCTCTCACCCAAACCTCTGTCGCCGTCCTTTGCCCCTACCTCTGACTTTCCAAATAGCTACCATAGCCCTGTTACGCGCCCTGATTCGCCAACCAAACCGATCTTCCTCCATCACCGTCCGTTTCTTCAAACTCGTCCATTTGACCATTGCAAATCGAAGATCTAAATCTTCGATCATCGTTAGCAAAATTCGTCCCTCCACCGCAATTCGAAATTGTTGTTCAATCTTTCATCTGCCTAGTTCCACGAAAGCAGATATCCTTTCTTGTTGAGATCTCAGATCTATTGCCATGGCCGTTGTCGTCTCCACCATCCCACAAATGCCCCAATCAAATTTACACCTATCCTCCACTCTATTTAATTCAACCCCTGCCCACCAAATGCCCCAATTAAATTTAAGCCTTAAGTTGCTTTTTCTTCATTATTTTTGTCTTTAAAATCGTTTGAAGACTCAGTTTTCCATGTTTTGTGTTTTTGCTATTTGATCATAATTTATTCTTGCTTCATTCGTCAATTTCATTCACCGAATTATCTGATCTGGATTTGTTTACATTCACTTTTAGTTGCCTCTGCTAGCACATTTGTGGTGCTCTCAGTCGGTGTTGTCCGACATCTTTGTTTCGATATTGGTTCCGTCCAATATTTCTGTTCGCAACTCGGTGGAATTCTCAACGTCTTTGTTCAGATGTCGGTTATGTTCGATGATTGATCGTCTTTACACTAGCTTTAGTAAATTCAAGTTGACCAACTTGAGTTTGAGAGGGGGTGTTAAAGTATATTAGGCTGACACCATTATGATGATTTGTTGTTTCCTTATTTACATTCGTAATTGTCTCTGATTTACTTAATTAGCTCGTTTACTTTATTTGTCCAGATTAGTCTTTTTATTTAAACTAGTGTAATAGTCATGTACAATTGGACAATTCAATACAATGTAGTGTTTCCACTAACAAATCTGGGCATCTCCAATTTCTTGCTTGAATCCGATTCAGCTGTGGTGACAAAGTTTTTGGAAGACCCTTGAATAGATGTCTCTGAGACTTGAGCAATTATTCAAGATTTCTTGGATTTAGGTGAGGAATTTGGTGTTCTCTCATCCACAAAGATGCCCTTGATTGGCTAGATCCCCTCATCTTTGAGGAAGCTTAAAGCTCGCATGCGGTTTCCTGATCGCTTTTTGTTTTTGTTCTGTTTCTTTTTGTCTTTTGTTTTCTGGTTCTGTTATTTTGGCCTCGTCTTTAAAAAAAAATCTAAATATAATCCCACTATTTTTTTTTCCTGAATTTGTCAGAATCAATTTATCCCATAAAATATATAATTAATAGTAATATGTGTATATATATAATGAAAAAAAAAATAAGATATTGAGTTTTGGGACGGATCTGGTTTTAGTTCGGCCCTATTGGGTTTCGAATGGGCAATCACGCGGATCGATTCGAACACTATATATAGGGTACTTTTTGTCCTAACGTGTTTTGCGATATGGAGCCGCCGACGTAATCTTTTAAGAAAAAATGAGTTTAGAGTCGCCACCAACCATATTGGATGTGATTGTGTTGTTAAAAAACAGTTAACACATTTTTTTTTATATCATCGTAAAATTAAAAAATGGTCCTTTATTTTATTTAAGAAAACTATTAGTTTTATTTTAGGAAACAAATGTGTCCCATGAATTGAAATAAAAATGTATGGGGTTATGGCCATTTATGAAACAATATTGGAATTGGAAAAATTCACCTTAAGAAATTGAGGATTTTACCTCTCAAAATCCATCATAGGATTGTAATTATTATTATTTTTTAAATTATTTAATTTTGAAATTCCATTATTTAAAAAAAAAATTGATTTTTGGCTTATTTGATTTTATTATTATTTATTTAAAAAAAGGCTACGTTTTTATGTTTTTTTTTAAAAAGAATCTTTTCTATTTTTTTTCAAAACTAAAATATTTTTTTTAACTTTTTTTGTTTATCTGTTAACTTAAAAAATTTCCTTCTTCTTTCCTTTTTTTTTTACTTTTTCTTTTAAATTATTGAACTTACTGACTAAAAAAATCCTTTTTTTTTTCAATAAAAAAACTATTTTTTAAGGGTATTTGCAAATCAAGTAAATTTTTTTTAGTAATATTTGTAAAAATAAAAGCTCAAAAAAATATTTGTAAATATAGCAAATTTTGATCCAATTTATCAGTGATAAACATTGAATTATATATTTTTACACTAAGTTTATCACTGACACATAAATCACCGATAAACATGATAAAAATTGCTATATTTACAAATACATTTTTGAGTTGGTATTTTTACAAATATTGTATAAAAATCAGTCACCCAATGAAATTTCCCTTTTTTAAATTTGGCAATTTCCATACTTTAACAGTTTTTTTTTTTTTTCAATATCTTCACTAAAAATAAATCATCTTACTTCAAATAAATTAATTTTAAAACAATGTTTTCGATTTTATCATTTGTGAAAAGTAATGTTAATAAAATAAAGAAAGAAAGAAATGCATGAGCATTAAGATTGTCAAATTTAAAGTCAAATTTCAAAATATATGAATATGGACTTTGATACTATTAAGGAAAATTTAAATAAGCATGATCTTAATTAATGACATGATAGTTATGTCATTAATTTAAATTTAAATATGAATAAGGTGAGCATAAATTTAAATATGACAATGCAAATAGGCCGGACGAAATACGGTTTCTACACTTTTCATATCCAATTCAAGGGATTATAAGGACGAGTTTGGGGCGGACCCATCAAACCTTTGGGTTGTCGGGTTTGATTTTATTATAATTTAGACCCTTTTACTACTTACATTTAAGATGATCGGCTTTGACCGTTGTTAAATTTGAATTTTTTTTTTTTTTTTGTATAAAAATTACAAACTACTTTTACGTGGCTTTGGTAATCCAAATCCATTACTAATTTATTAATCTATTTAAATTTATTATTTTAAATTTAATAAATTATTGAAAAATAAATATGCTATTGAGTTAAAAAAAACTAAGTATAAGGATATAATGGAATTACATATTTAAAAGATACACTTGCACATATAGCATGTTCACAAAATAGCATTCCAAAAACTTACGTGTAAATAAACTAAAAAAAAAAAAATTCAAATTCATGCATATAATATTACAAAATTACCATTAGGTTCGCGTAAGTTATCACTGATTTCCACACATGTTATCACAGATTCAACACATATTTAATCACTAATTTTACTTATTCACTATTGTAGAAGAATAAAATTCAGCAAATTACAAATTACAACGTAATTATTCAAGCCAATGAAAAATTACATGTCATTAAATGAAGACTGATCAAAAAATTGACATGTGTCTTTAAATTAAATTAAAAGACATTAAATTGGTAAATCCAAATAATGTCATATATCTTTTTTGTGGCCGTATGATGACTAAAATCAGTCCAATGAAAATACGCCACATGGCGATTCGGCTCAAATCAAATAAAGCCTATATCAACCAAAGGTCCACAGAAAACTCTATAAATCGATTAGACCATACATTCATTTGAGGTCAACAAAAGAAAATCCAGAGGAAAATGTAAAGACTCGAATTTTCACAAATCTTTAAATCAGAAGTAAAACAGCGGAAGACTTATTTTTACAAAAATTTGGCGTGGATCCGTTTAAAATACGAACTCTCTAAACCTGTTTTTAAGAACACATCTCAGAGAATTTTAATCACATATATTCCTACTCCAGAATATACTCAAATCAGAGAAAGTATCTCAAAATATACATACAACCGACTTTAGGCTCTCATGAGCCACAAAATACAAGTTTTAAGACTTTTTTTCAAGTTTATATGTATATAATGCATTCCTAAAATGCTCCAAACTTAGATTTACTAGTCCAAATATCCATAAGCATTCACTCGAGATCACGCGAAGACCACCTCCACGACCTCGTCCTCTACCACGAGTATTATCTGAAAATAAAGTGGTGTAGCACCATTAGCAAACAATGCTAGTGAGAATAAGATGGATGCAAGCACTTTTATGAACCAAACTCCATATCGGAGAATGTGTCCAAAATAAATCTAACTACTCTTGCACTACCCATTCAATAATCCGAAGTACTTTACATAATAAGATCAATCCATTCTACTAACTCGTAAATTCGGAAAGTAAATATTCAAGCTCGTAAAATAAAGTAGGTACTAGTTCTTAACAAAGTAAATGACAAAGTAAATAACAAAGTAAATAACAAAGTAAATAACAAAGTAATTGACAAAGTAAATAACAAAGTAAATGAGAAAGTAAATAACAAAGTAAATAACAAAGTAAATAACAAAGTAAATAACAAAGTAAATGACAAAGTAAATGACAAAGTAAATGACAAAGTAAATGACAAAGTAAATAACATCCGTGACCACTTATCACCAATCATAACCATTCCGTGACCTCCGTGCATAACGATAATATGCATGCATAACGATAATATGCAAGTCACTGTGACATCTATGCATAACGATAATATGCAAGCATAACGATAATATGCAAGCATAACGATAATATGCAAGTCAACGTGACATCTATGCATAACGATAATATGCAAGAATAACGATAATATGCAAGTCAACGTGACATCTATGCATAACGATAATATGCAAGCATAACGATAATATGCAAGTCAACGTGACATCTATGCATAACGATAATATGCAAGCATAACGATAATATGCAAGTCAACGTGACATCTATGCATAACGATAATATGCAAGCATAACGATAATATGCAAGTCAACGTGACATCTATGCATAACGATAATATGCAAGCATAACGATAATATGCAAGTCAACGTGACATCTATGCATAACGATAATATGCAAGTCAACGTGACATCTATGCATAACGATAATATGCAAGCATAACGATAATATGCAAGTCAACGTGACATCTATGCATAACGATAATATGCAAGTCAACGTGACATCTATGCATAATGATAATATGCAATTCAACAACCACAACCACTAAAATAACGTACTAACATGATTCTACACAAGAATCTCTCCCAAGTCCTTTTAACTATTCTAACACTAGTCAAGATAAAAGGAGTACATAATACTCTTCTCCAAGTTCCGGAATCTAATTCTCCTCGAGAATAATAACATAATCCACCAATAACATCTTACTTTAAACAACAACCAATCTTATTTCATTCTCTTTAATACCTTATACTATACATAAGGTTTACATCAAAAATTACAATCTCCAATTTCAAGATCTTCCAATTAAATGAGAATCTAGTTCTCTCATATATACAATTCAATCTCATTCTTCTTTCCTATGGCTCTCGGTTATATATCAATTGCATTTCTTTTCTCTATAGAAATGTATGTTAGACATAATGGTTCAATTCTTTTCTCTATAGCATCTTAGGCTATCAAAAGTTTATATAACCTTTACCAAAGCTCCCGAACTCAAGAAACTAACTCCCAAATAACATACATTCTTGGAAAGTTCTCAAGTCTATTAACCCTCTTAACTTCGATCGAACATAATCGTCAAGTAATTTGAAAGCATAAAAGTAATCACAACCATTTTAAACTCACCTTAGCCAAATTAGTTTTGGTCCAAAACTCCGATTTCCCACAATTCAACAACCGAGCAATCGCACCTACAATTCATCAATTGCACAACATATTACAACTCATATCTAATATGAGAACAAGTTTGCATTTTCGGATGAATAGTGATTTCGGATGAATAGTGTTTTCACGTGAATAGTGTTTTTCGAAAATCCGGGTTCAAAATCGTCAAATTCCATGATAACCATTCATAATTTCAACATCAAAACTCATTTACAATAAAAAACGAACAAAACCACCAAAAAAGTTTGAAAACTTACTTTTTGGGATTTCCTTTAGAGAACGAGAAACGGCACAAGGGTAGGTGGGATAGAAAGCCCTCATCTCGAGCAATCCAATGCAACCGAAATCAAGCCGATCCATCGAGAAACGAATGAGAAACGAAGAAAAGAAAAAAACACATCCATGGTGGATGAAAGCTATGACCATGGAGGGAGAAGAAGAAGAGAAAGATGATAGTTTTTGCTTAATGAGGAAGTCTAAGAAGATATTTGTAAAATAAATATCTAGATATTTAGGGTTTTGGGAAATTACGGTTTTGCCCTTTTTGACCTTTTGCTTATAAAACGAAAACCGATGATCTTAAATAAATCTAAAGGTGTCTAATAATTATTAATTGGTCCGTTAATAATTATTAGAGTCACCGAAACGAATTAAAACGATAAAAAGGATTTTCGGACGGAAATAACTAATAAAACTGAAATTACTAATTTTAACTAATTTTAAAAGCTTTAAATAAATAAAAATAATAAATTAATAAAATAAAATAAAATAAAATAAAATAAAAAAATTTACCTCTAAAAGTAACGGGACGTTACAGAAAAACTAAAGACTTTGAAGTTCAAAGAACTCGAAATCGATATTGAAGACTTTGAAGATCGAAGTCTTGAATATCAAAGAATTCTCAATGACCAAATACACTTTAAAGATCAAAGACTTCTCAAAAACCAAATACACTTTGAAGATCGTAGACCTTGAAATCGAGATTGAAGACTTTGAAGATCGAACCCTTGAAGATCAAAAACTTCTCGAAGACCAAATTTATTTTTTTGAAGACTTCTTGAAGACTGACAGACAAACTCTTGGAGATGGCGCAATTTTTTTTAAAAATTAAAACAAATATAGTCTACAGAACCCTTAAACCTAGGGCTCCGATACCAATTGTAACGACCTGACCCAAAATAACCAATAAATATATAATGAATCATTTAAAACATAATTAAAACAGAGTTAAACCAAATAGTAGCGGAAGTGTTTATTTATAACCCAAAAGATATTCAAAATAAAACCATTATTCTGGCACCATTTTTTTAAAAAAATAAAACAAATAAAATAAGTAAAAATGAAATTCCATAAAAATAAAGACTAACAAAAAGTCAATAAAATAAAATATTCAAAAAGGAAATGAAACGAATAAATATCAAGTCCTAAGGGCTCTCAGTGTAGCGACATCCTCGTCAATCGTCATGGTTCCCATTAACCTCAATGTTACCTGCAAAATAAAAGTTTGCAGGGCCTTCGAATACCGTGAGTTTTTAGCTCAGTAGATTAAATCCAAACTCAAATAAGCAAATTGTAACGTCCCATGTTCTCGTAAGTTTTAATCTAAATAAATATTATTTTCTTTTAATAATATTTATTGAAATTAAGAAAAGTGATGGTAATTAATATTTTAATTTCTTTTCAGGAATTTAATATTTTTACCTTTTCATTTATTAGAGATAAAGGAATAAAAAAAATAAAAAATAAATAAATAAAAAGGAAGGGAACGTAAAAAAGAGGAGGAAGGGAAAAAAAAAGAGAGGAGATTTTCTTCTCTTCAGAACGTGAAAGGCAGTGCAGAAAAAAAAGATAGGGTTTTTTTCTTCTTTCCTTCTTCTTGATTTTTCATCGATTGGAATGTTCCGAAAGAGTTTTCCTAATCGATTTCGATTAATTTTTCTCTTAGGATTGAAGTGTGGTGGTGGATCTTTGGGAGAGAAAGTTGAAGGTTCCGGTTCGATAACGAATTGAAGGTAATTAGTTTTCTTCTCTCAAATCAGAATTTCTTTTTCGTTATCGGAATTCAAAACCCTTCCAAGACAAATTCACTCCACTTTTCTTAAAAAATTCCATTCAAATTCTTCAATCATTCAAACCCTAGAAACCCTAACTTTTCTATCTCTTGAGAAACATTTTACCCTTTCATTCTTGTGTAAACCAAAAAGGTTATCGGAACCCCAAAATTCTTCCCCCGTCATAACCGTCCTACGTCTATCCTACATACGTCCTACACCCGTAGCCCTCTATCATAACCGTCCTATGTCTGTCTTATGTCTGTCCTACGTTTGTCCTACATCCGTAGCCCTCTGTCATAACCGTCCTAACACGAAACCAAACTCGTAGCCCTCTGTCATAACCGTCCTAACTCGAAGTCGAACCCGTCACTCTCCATCCTAATACTGTCCTAATTGTCCTACCATTGTCCTACCATTGTCCTACCCCGCAATCCCTTAGTGTCGGTTGCCCCGTGTATTCATTTTTGTTTCCTCTTATTTGTGTGGTATTTTTAGTATAGATATTAAGTAGTTATAGGCTTGTTCAGGTTCTTGAAGTTCTTGGAACAAAGGCTAAAGTTTAGAACTTTGGAAGTTAGAGGTGAGTAGAAATTTGTTAAACTTTAAATTATGACTGTTTGTATTTTCTATTCTTTAATAGTTAAACCTCTGAATTGTTAAGCATGATATTGGGTGATTTTAAGTATGATTAAGAGGTTTAGGGGCTGTTTTAAAGAAAAATATATTTTGGAGTTGAAGTATGTGTAAAATTGGAATTGAAGCATGCTTTAAGTGACTATTGATATTGGTTTATGCATAAATTGTTTCCTTGTGATCTTTGACCTTGAAACTGAATAATTATGCATGTTTTGGATGTTTAAGGATGTTATTATATGGCTTGTTATGAATTACCTTATTTGGAGATTAGTGCCCACTAAGCCAATAATTAAGTCTAGGTGGTTAGTTAGTTTTTATTACATTGCTCTGGACTTTTGGAATGTTTTTTTTCTTCATGTTTTAGGACTGTTTTGGGAGTCGTTTTATAAGCATTACTCCGCCAAATTTTAGTTAGAATTTTATTAGTTTTAGATTACCCGAAAAATGAGCGAAACTACACTAGTTTAGGCTAGTTTCGTTTTCTAGACTTGTAAACCGTTGAGAGTTGTTGGAAGTGACCCAAAAATGATATGTTGGGTGATTTTGGGTTATTTTAGAGTGATTTAAAGGTAAAATTTTCCAGAATTTATTCTTAGGAAAATTTGGCCAAAAAGTGGTGTTTTTGAGAAAAGTAAGCTTTGGCTTTCTGTGAGTATTTTGGTTGTGAAGAGTGAAATCATATTATTAAATACCTCGGTAATATGATAGTAGGTTCTCTTTAAGCAAAGGCCTTTCTTAAAGAAGAATATTGCCGTTAAGGGGGATTATACAGTTGTGCACAACTTTATAACACTTAACGGGGCAGGTTCATTCCATCCATACAATGAAAAGAATATTTCTCATAAGGATTTAAATTGAGAAAAGAGGGTTTAAATTCCTTACTGAGCGTAGTCTCTCTTTGTTCGCGGGCAAAGAGGAGATTAGTCTCTCTTTAAATCAAAAAGTTTTAAATTGAGAAAAGAGTGTTTAAAACTGTTTCAAAGATTTTGTCTCGAAAATATGAGGATTAAGTGATATATGTATTTATTGGAATGTTGTGATTAAATTATGAGTGTTTGGAGTAAGTGAACTTTCGGAAGACGGTGAGGCCGATTATGGACTTAAAGTCTTAGAAAAACCTCTCATGGCATGATTTTTATTTTAACATTTTTCTTCTCATCGGGCATAGCCTCATGATGCTACATTTATTTTTTTTCAGGTAAGGGAAAGAAGAAGCTTGGTGGCTGATGCGGTTTGATGTGGTGACCGGTTGGCATGGATTTGCACGCTAGCGAATCGGTCTTTCTCTTATTATATTGGGACGGTGAAAACTTTAATTGTTTTCGTGTTTTGTTTTGATTTTAAATAAGAGAAACTGTTAATTTTTTATTTTGAGAATTTTAGGCAATGATTGAGATTGTCTTTTCTTTCAATGTTTTATTGTTTTAAGTAAAACCGATCGGTTGTGAACTATTTATGACTTTGATTTTTGATAAAAAAAAAAAGACTCGATGTCTTTATTTAATTGCTTCCGCTATTGTTTTATGTATTTCAATGTGTTTTGAGATTTTCAGGTTGTTACACAAATTAAATTCAACACATTATCATATAATTATAAATTTATGGATACTCGTCCATTTACACACTTTATAAATAATTAGTAGGTACTTAGCCTCCGTCATCTCCTTGTCATTATTAAACTTGCATGGCATGCTATGCGCTTGAAAATATGATCATGGTGCCTTATAACCCACCATGATACGTGTCATAGCATCCATTATTAAATTACTATTAAATTTGCATATATGTATCATAATGGGGTATAGAGCCATTAATGATACGTGTCATACTATACTCTTGAAAATATGATCATAGTGGGGGTATAAGGCCACTAATGATACGTGCCATAGTATACGCTCTACAAATTTAATACATGTTATTTGTTAGGTTCAACTCAAGTTGTAAAACCTAAAGGCTCTAACTAAACCACTTATCAAATTAACGTACATAATAAATAAATAATATAAAAACAACATACAAATACAATATTTGAAAATCAAACAAGCACATAATAATAATAAGAATAATAATAATAGCAATCAATAAAATATCACAATAATCACACAATAAACAAGCAAGCACAAAGTATTTAATTTAACATCTAAGTAGGAACTAACCTACCTTATTCGCAAATCGAGCAAGTAATCGAACTCAAAATAATGCCAAATAAAATCCTAGAGATGCCCAAAGCCTGTATTGATATCAATTTAAAGTCAATTTAATGAAAACCAGAAAAACGGGATGAAAACCTGCTCGAATTGGCTGAAAATGGGCCCTGAACCGGTCTAGACCAGCTGAACCGGTTCATTTTTTACCTCCAGCCAGCGCACGCACAAAGAACACAGCAACATTTTTTTTTTAATTTTTGAATCAAAATGGCAGTAGTTTACCTGAAACTCCACGAAATCGCTCAAACTTAATCTCGGATCATACGTAGCGAAGAACCCAATGAAAAACAACTCAAACTTGAGCAAAACCTGTGAAGATCAGCCCAGATTCTGGCAAGGGGAGAGACAGTCCGACGAGGCTCTATTTGGACGAAAAATCAACAAAATTCTCATTCGATTAGCATCAAATTAACTCGAGATCGATAACTAATCAAAGAAGAATGAAATCAACATAGATTACCAAGGAATTCGGAGATATTTAAGGTTAGATTTCTTTAAATTTTCGGTGAGTAACAGAGCTCGAAACTAACCTTAAATGGCAGGCAAAAGGATTAGAAATTGATTCAGAAAGCAATGACAAATCAAACGATTGATATAGATCGATCAATTACCTTGCGAGACTCAAGACGAACACCCACGGGTAGGGAAGGAAAACTAACGTGAGGAAGAGAAAAGAAATATGATATTTGACCTAGGTTTTAGTGTCCAATCGTTGCTCCAATTTATGATAATATCCCTAAAAGAAATATTATAAGTTAAGGATGTGAACGGTATTCAGATCATATCTTTTTGCTCAGAACTCGGAATTGAGCGTAGTCAATTTCGTTGGACTCGTAGCGACGTGAGGGTTAGGGAAAACTAAAGATAATGTTATTTGGATCAAAATTGGTGAAAAGACTAAAATGCCCTTATACGAAAAACTGGGTTGTTACAATTTTCCCTCCTTAAAAACTTTTCGTCCTCGAAAAGTGTTCATACTACAAGAACAAACACGGTACTAGCTAAAGTCACACCCTTGCATTCTCAAATTGTCTCTTCGAACTTCTGGTTTCACTTATGAAAATTTAGCCATCCCAACTTCACGTTTCAAGTCTTACTATCCACAGCTATAACGGCATGATTGGAAACCAGTCAATCCATGCCAAGCATTACAACAAAATAACTTATACGAATGACTATCAAAGTTACACTTAGCTTGGACCACACAACAAAATTAGACAAGACCTAGCTCTTCAACTGGCTAATATAGATACCCCAGCTGGTGTAAACAATGACATTCAAAGTTAAAAGGTTCTAACTCAATAACAAAATGTCTCACAAACAAACAAGACATATAAAAGAATAATCAGAACAAAACAATTAAAGAGTCGCTCACTATTCGTAATAAAATCTTACCTTCCTAGGGATTTTTTTGTGGCGGAGCAGGCAGAATTGCCTTAGAGTTAGAGCACTGAGCTGCGATGTGACCTTCTTTATCACAAGTAAAACATTTCCTCTTCGTGCATGGTCCTAGATGATACTTGAAGCAATAACGACATTGAGGATACTGACTCTTATGATTTTTTGGTTGATTATTCTGAAATTGTTGGTCATCCTTAAACTTTCTCGGGTTAGAATCCTGATTTTGTTGACTCTGAGGCTGATCAAACTTCCTTTTCTATCTCGAAGACTGCCCTTGAGATGTTTTTTGTTCGGTCTTAAAAGAACTGCCCTTATCCAGAAACAAGGCAATACTGAGAGCCTGAGTGTAAGTAGTGGGAAAGTGAGCTTCCACCTCTCCTTGAACATCTTCCCTAAGCCCCATAATGAAAGCCTCCATCTTCTTAGCTTCGAAATCCACATGATTAGAAGCAAAACGAGATAATCTATAAAAGTCCCTCTCATATTCAGCAACTGATTTCGACCCCTGAGTCAAAGTCAAAAACTCCCTTTTCATCAGATGCTTATAAGCTTTAGGATAATACTTGTCAAAGAATTTTGTTTTGAAAATTTCCCAAGGTATAATGCCATCGAAGCGGTCTATAGATCTCGCAGTAGAATCCCACCAATAATGTAACGTCCCGTTAATTTTGAAGTGAATTTTTATTTTATTTTATTTAATATTTTTTATTTATTTCAAATTAAGTATTTAGTTTAATTATTATTTTTGTAATTTCGATTTTAGTAGTTAATTTCGCCTGAAATTCTTTTTAATCGTTTTAATACTTTTAAATTCGCTTCGGTGACATTAATAATTATTAATAGGCCAATTAATAATTATTAATCACCTTTAAATTAATTTAAGAGCATCGGGTTTCGATTTAGGAGTCAAAAGTCATAAATGGACGCAACCGTCATTTCTGATTTCTTAAAAATATCCAAACACTATTCATAATCTTCTTTAAATAACCAATTGACCAAAAGTCTTCATTTTTCATCCCAAAACCGTGGCTATCAAGGGGGGAAGGAGCTTTTTGGTTTTCCTTCGTTTCTCGACGGATCGACTCGATTTCGGTTGCATCGGAAACCCCTCGAGTCTAGGATTCATTTCCACCTAACCACCGTGCTTTTCTCTCGAGATCCACGGAGTTCTCGATAAGTTTATCTTGAAACCCTAAGCTCCAAATAGTGTTTTAATGGAGTTTTCTTTGATTTCTTTCGTTTTCTTGTCGTGAAACTCAGTGTTTGTAAATACGGGAGTTATTTTAAGAGTTTTTGGAAACTTTTCCATAACCCTAAAACCGAGTTTCAGTCGAAACCCTTCCCGTTTGAAATTTACCTTTTTGGGTTTGATTATGGGTTATTTATTAATGAATTATTGTTTATTTAAATTCGATTCGGGAAATGGCATAATGTTCATAAACCCTAATTACCGATACCCATTGAAATCGGGTATCAAATTTGTTTGAAACCAACTCGAAACACATCTAAATTGCCTAAAAGCCGGAAAACCAAAACCAAAACCCTTTTATGGTGGGGGGGGGGCCGAGAGCCTCATAGTGGGGTTTATGGGGTTGTTCGTTGTTTTGAGCTTTTAGATGTTAATTGATCGATGTATGTTTATTTATTAATTATTAGATGTAATTAATTGTAGGTGTTTCGGATCGTTGTTTGATCGTGCTTTCGGAAACTTGGAGCAAAGCAAATTTTTTTGGCTAAGGTGAGAATAGTTAGGATTTAAAGTAACTATAGAAAGCAAATAAGTATAATGGTTTGTAGAATTGGGAACTAAGACTAGAATTCGAATCTAAGATAGAGGGAAGTGAGTTAGTGCCCTTAGGATTAGAAGTGAATCCTTTAAGTGAGAACTTAGGAGTTCTCGAGGAAAGCATTGAATCTTAGAAATTACTAAGTTAGATTCGTTTCGAGCTTAGGTTGGATCATTGGAAGTTAAAAGATCCAACTTGTATTTAGAACGATTAATAGAACCTCGGATTATATTGGAAGTTTAGAATCCAGGAAGGTATAAGTTAATCGTTTAAGATAGGTTTTACTTTTATTATTGTAGTGGAGTTTGATTTACGTATCGTTCTTCCTGAGTTTCCTATTTATTTACTTTATGTCTTTTACTTTATGCCTTTTACTTTATGTTTGTATCGGCTACTTCAATTCCGCACTTTATTTATTTACACCAAAACATATCACATTGCATCATAACATCTCGCATCATGGAAAAGAAGAGAGAATGAGAAAGACATGAATGGGAGAATGATGGATCCTACGGGATAGACCACATTACCTTCATAGAAAAAGAAGAGAAAATGAGAAAGACATGAATGGGAGAATGATGGATCCTACGGGATAGACCACATTACCTTCATAGAAAAAGAAGAGAAAGTGAGAAAGAAAAGGAGGGAGAACGATGGATCCTACGGGATAGACCATGTTACCTTCTTCATGCATAAGGGCGTATGCGAATCATACGGGATGTCCTCATGCATTCATGCTTATGATCGATGAAATAGAGAATCGAGATGTTTTATTTTATGCAAAGTATATTTATTTTTCTTATTTATGTCGTAACAAGTAAATGGATGAGAATTAGACTACGTGTATTAGTAGTATCATTCTTTGGATATTATAGAATGGAATTACCTAAAGTTTGGAGAACTTTAGGATTGATTGTGTCAGATTGATTGGACACAAATCAGAATACGGGTTTGAGGTCTATCTTTACTTTTTATTCTTATTATTCTCACTGGGCTTAGTTGTTAGCTCATGATATTACAAACATTTCAGGTAATGTTTGGGGTTGTGGAAGAGGAGCTGGTGCGCGATTGATCTAGAGGATGATGACACGGTGATGGACTAGATATTCTTTTAAAGGACCATGGTCTCATTTTGTCAATTTGAATCTTATGTTATGAAAATTTGTATTTAGCTCATAAGAGCTCATTGTCTTTATTTTTATGATAATCGTCTTTTTGAACTCCTGATTAGGGACTTGAAGTTCCTTGTGTTTTAAATTTTTGAATTTAGGATGTAAACTGGTTTTGGCTAGCCAATTTTCAAACATAACCACGCCAATTTTCTTAAAATATAAAGACTTCCGCTGTGTTTTCTAATTTAAATTATGTAAAAGTGTTGTGTCGTCACAAATAATGAGCTTCTTCTTTCAACATTGCAGCTCCACAATGAGCTTTCAGCCCACTATAAGAAAAATGAGATTAGGTGACACTACACATTATTTTAGGTGACGCTTTTTTAAAACTCATGGATGAACAGTAATAAAAAAAATAAGACGTCACCTCATCGCTTAAAAAAATTAAAAACAAAAAAAACAAAATTGAAGTCGACTGAACACGCCCTCTCTCTCTCTAGGAAGAACACGCTCCCTCTCTCTCAAAGCTCTCTCTCTCTCTCTCTCTCTCTCTCTCTCTCTCAAAGCTCTCTCTCAAATGAATTCGAATCGAAGGAAGCACACATAATCGAAGGAAGCTCACAGAATCGAAGTCGAATCGAAGGAAGAAGAATGATTTCGCTTTGGATTTGGTGAATAGAAGTATAATCAAGCCCTAAAATTTTAGAACCCTGAAATCAAAGTCTCTTCTCTCTATCTCAGGTAATCTATCTTTCACTCAACGGGTTATTCTTTTCTTCCTTAGTCTCCTCCTTTCGTCAGCTCCTTCACTCTCGGAACCCGATCAGGTATTTCGGTCCCGTTTGATAGCTAAGAAAATGAAGGAAAATCGGATATGAAATTGTGATGCTAATATTCCATGTTTTACTTAAAACACTTGGATTTTTTTCCAGAATCAATAACATTTTTTTCCAATTCGTTTTCAGTTCTGTGACGCTGGGATTGGATTTCGTAAGTCGGCGTGTGGAGTTCCGTCATCGTCGAAGTTATTGATAAAGGGAGGAACTGTTGTGAATGCTCATCACCAGGAGCTTGCTGATGTATATGTGGAAGATGGGATTATTGTTGCCGGTTGAGCCTAATATCAAGGTTTCATTTTTCAATAATAAAGTTCCTTAATTTAATTTTGAGCTTTTGAATGTAAAAGGATTTAGTTATGGAATTTTTAGTGGATAGTACCATTTAAAAAGTATTTACAAATATAACAAGTTTTTATTGTGCCAATCATCGTAATCAATGACTGATACTGAAAATGTTGTTATATTTGTAAATATTGAGCTATGTTATTTTTGCCAAAACCTCTCTTACTATCTGGGGGCTATGCATAGCATATCAATGGCGAAATTGATTCCTTCCTAATGCTGCACCAGCGTTTCGAGCAAAAAATATCTTTCATGATTCGATTCGATCAGTTCGACTGGATCGTTTTTTAAGAATAGTTATTCATCTATGCAGTTTTTTTTCATATGCTGTCTCTGCTTTTCAAGTTTTTGATAACTAAATTTCATGCTGTTAAATGTTACTTAGGTTGGCGATGATGTTGCAGTCCTGGATGCCACCGGAAAGTTTGTCATATTGTGGTTTGGGGATATAATGGATTGTTTATTTACTACTTCATGTCTTGTTTATAGTTTGACATCTTGTATAATGGGTTGAACCCATCATTTATTTGTTTTTACTGAAGCTGTTAGGAGGAAAATATATATTTATGATTTATCTAATTTTTTTTTTTAATTTAGTTTTTGGTTTCTGTTAAGAATCCCAATATCGGAAAGATGGAAAATTATATACGGTAGGTTGCTCTACCCTTATTTTCATCAAATGGCATCTCAAGTTATTTTGTTTTACAACGAAATTAAAAGTTTTTATTCTCGTTATCTCTACAGATTAATGCAATTTTCATCTCAATTCATATTGTGGTAAGTATACAATGCTTTATTAATTCTATTCCATAGTTATTATTCTATCCTTTTACATTTTGTTGAATTATATATTCCCTTTGCTTGTCATTTTCCTTTTGCAGTTTGGTTTCATGCTTAGTAGAGCATTGATTTTAAGCCATTTTGTTTAAATATAGGTGATCATCACAGCTTGAATGCCTCTGATTTAGATGGTTTTTATACTAAACCATTCTCTGAAAATATGATTCTTTTTTTTTGACCTTTTCTTGTGTTGTTTTCTTATGATTCATAGTAATTATTAGATATATTACCTACAGAAATTGAAATGTCACATCCTTGTAAGTCCATCTTTTTTAGGAGTACATATATGATAGTTTAAAATATAAACATGAATTTGTTTGCTAATTTATTCTGTTGACATCCCCTTTCATATATGTCATAAGTACTTGACTTTCATTTTGCGGAAGAAATGTAGTTTTTTAATGTGATAATTGCAGGAGCTTGGGTTTAGTTGGATTTTCAGGATCATTTTCTCCTTCAATTACCAAATTGAAATTTTTGGCTAGCTTGTAAGTTGTCCTTGCTGCATACTATTGTACTTTCTGTTACTAGGCAGGGTTGTATAAATATCAATGTAATAAAATCAAGGGCTGATATACTTCATTAAGCTAGACAAAACTTCTGTCAATAAACTGCTTGGAATTTTCTTGTATTGAATTTAATTTTTCAAATTTTCTCTCATTTGATGACCTTATACCTGTTGCTTGGGGTCAACTTTATGGTCAACATCTACTGTTCTTTCCATGTTCTAAGCCTAAAAAATGTGAACATATTTTATGTCTTAACAAAGACATAAAAAATTGATTAATTATCTAAGTTTAAGGTATTGAAGAGGAATCATCTATCCAATCACATTCCTGATTTAATTACAAATATTAATCAGGGCCAACTTGAATCATGTCATTTTGGTATTTTTATGCTTGGATATATATCTTACACATGCCAAATTGACTTTTTTTTACCTTTGCTTCAATTTCCATGTTTTTTTAATAGGAGATACTGCTCGTGGTACTAAGGTTCGTGCTTTTTATTATCTCTTATTATAAGAACTTTTGGGTCCTTTTAAACTTGACATTTTGTCGAGTACTTGATGTGCATGAAGAGTTTTATATATAATCTTCTTTTAGTAATGAAAAAGTTTCGGTATTCTAAATTTGTTGTTACTTCTTTGGTTCAACTTCTCTTTTTTCTCTTGTAGGTGAAAGATATTAATTCCAGTTTAGAAAAAATTACTTAGTTTTGCAATTGGAGACATGAAGCCTGTAAACGATCCAAAGAAAATTAGTCCATGATAGGATTGTTCATTCTATTTTACACTTTAGTATTCCCTTTCACTCTTTCTCGATATATCTAGTTAATAGCTCCATGAAATGTTAAATTCAGAAATCTATCGAGGATTTAGGTTACTGCTGAAGAATGTGAAGTACTTGGGAAATACAATTGGTGTCTTTGATGCATAGCATTCTTGTGGGCTTACTCTGATTGCAGTTTCCATAGTCTATGATAATTCAGCAGCAACTTACATGTTCAAGTTGTGGTGTTCATAGCGCTAGCACTTACTGTCGATATTCGGTATACTTTCGATTACTTTCCATGTTTTTTTTTTGGTTCCGAATCTCCAATTTGGAATTTTGGCTTTGTGATCACGATTTATGCCGGAGTCATCAGTTGTATTCTTTGAATGTTTTCTAGTACTAATGTTCGTAAATGGTATTAGTGATGTTTAAATGATAATGACTTTCTAGGCGGTCGATATTATAGTTTAAACAGAACATTATATAGACATACCCTTTCAGTTTGTAAGTGGCTCGAGAGCAAGGAAAGACAACATGAAACGAGGTGTATTTTTCTAGTTCTCAATTGTTACGTCTTCACTTCCTTAATTCTTCTTTTTTGCAATTTTCAGATGGAGAGAATGCAGATATGTTATGTACAAGAATCCTCTTCGAGTGGTGCTCGATGGTGATGTGGAATTTATAATAACTCGACTTGGTAATCTACTTTCCTTGTTAGGAGGTGGTGTTGTCTTTTATCCTTGTCTAATTCTTATTGATGAATAATCCTCATAGTGTTACCTCAAGATATTAACTCACGATTAAGTTTTTATGAGTGTATGATGTATGATGGTCTTGGAGCATTCAAGTTAAGTCTTTGGAATTCTCTTTTCTTTTAGATTTATTTGCTCCCAGTGTTTGGGGATAAATGTTGAGCTTCATATTGTTATCTTTTGAGAAGCACGTAAGGAAAACTTCAAAGTATGTCCATGTAATCTTATTTTTATTGAATGTGACCCATTATACTAAATTTTTTAATTTTCAAGAAAGTTTCTCAAATTTGTGTTTTTTAGTCAATTAGTTTGTGTCTAGATGTGGTTTTGGAGAATTTGTGAGATATTTTGTTAGATTGAAAGAATTATTTAGATCTAAATTGCTGAAACTAGTGGATTCTCTTGATAATTTTTGGCTTTTATCCATAATATTTTAAAATATATATATAATCTCTTATTTTGGTTAGCAAAAGATGGGATCAGCTTCTTTAGTATATAATAAGAGAACTCTCTCCCTATTTTCTTTGGTTGTGGGCTGTAAAGAAAAATGTCATTGTTACCATTTCTTCTGACAAGGGTCTATGCGGTGGGATTAATTCTACCTCTGTCAAGATAAGCAAGGCTCTTCACAAGATACATTTTGGTATTGAAATCACCCTCACAGAGTTGCAGAAGAATCCTTTAAATTATACTCAAGTTATTTGACTCCCATTACCTAGTTCATCTTAGAGATTTTCATTCATTGTTTATTCACAAGTACATGTTTTTGTATACTAGTCCGTAATTCTATGTAGGGGCTCTGGGCTTCAACTGTTAAATTTGCTTTCTTTGTATTAGAGATAGTACCAATTAAATATATGCTATAAGTATGATTCATTGTGGCTGAAAATAATGTCTATCAATCTAAATGCAGAACTGTCTATGAAAACTAGTATTTTTGGTCTTATTGTATATCGTTGTTTCTTGCTTGAAAGTTTTCAGGTCGGAAGAGTAGGGTATGGCCATCTCCTTCAGAAATATGATTTACTTTGTATGTTGTGTGACTTTTTTTTAGTAACAATCCATGATTATAGATATTTTTTATGGTTAATACTTGCATGTGCAATTTAACCTATCAAGCATAGAAAATTACCATGTGCAGCATTGTCGAATACATATATATCTGATGTTAAAAGCCTTATAGTTGAGGTGAAAAGTGGAGCATGTGGTTTCATGATTAAAATGAGGGATGATAGACATTTAAAATGTGTTCACAATTTGTCTCATGGTGGGCAACTGCCAAGTTATGCTCTGCATCCTGCTATTGTGTTGAATATTGAAGAGGGAATGAAACTTCTTCTTCCTATTATTGTTCGTACATACATCTCATAATTGATGGTTTCTAATTCCAACAAATTGGCTTAATTTCACACTTTTTTAAGTAACTTTGAGATTCTTGTTTCCTTTTAAAAATTTCACACTTATTATCTATCTTATCTTATCCTCCATTATGTTTATAAGAATAAAAATTGAAAAGCAAAGTTGTTCTACATTATTATCTATCTTATCTTATCCTCCATTATTAGAATTGACCTTGGAAACCTTGTTTTGGTGGCACAGATGGAGTACTGGAGAAGGTTTGCTGTAGATTAAACACCATAATTTGAGGTTTGTCACACCATAATCAATCTTCTATGTCTCTTCCTTCTTGTCTCCTTGGATTTATTCCACTTAACAGATCCTGCATTATTATGATTGAGATGACTTCAAGAAATATGACATGATAATAAAAAGTTAAAAACATTGGGAATGTACTGTTCTTGGGCCCTTTTGTTGGTTGATTGGTTTTATTGGAATGGAATGTGTTAATTTTGTTTGCTTAAAGTATCTAATGGAGTAAATTGAAGGTTTAGTTGAATTTTGCTTTCAGCTTTTTGCTGCTTTGCTTGTGGAATGTGTCTAAAGTGTGACTTTGTTAAGTTATGTTGTCCTAACTACTCTCTTGTCTCACATAGCCTCATATGCAAAATGAATAGCGTTTTTTTGCACATTCGAAACTACTATCATTCTATGAACAAAAATTTATGTTTGTGCTCTACTGTATTCTTGATGGTTTTATTTCCATTCTTTTATGTCATATCAATTTCATTTAGCAAGCACCTAATAGGATGACTGATGTATTTTCTTATGCTCTAGTCTACTCAATATTGTAGCAGAAACCAGGATCATATTTCAAATGGTGTCCTTTTTCCGGGTTAGTTTCATTAGCTGAATCATTTTTATAACATTTCTCTTCTGTTAAATTTATGGACTTAATGCTAAATGTTTGGATTTAATGTTGACTGAGTTTTTAGGAGCTCATTACTTGAACTATCTTGGTTATCGGTTTTCCATTGTGTTTTTCCTAAAATTATAAAATAATTTTATAAATGCATAAGAGAAGAATCTAACTAGTTTAAAATTGCCATTGTTCAGATCCTGGCATGCTTGAAGTAAGATTTGGAGGAATGACGACAGAAGATCCTGACATGCGGGTTGGTTATTGAAATTTTGATAGGAGTGGTGATTGAAGTTCTTTTAGCAATTGTTGCTTTATTGTCAGTATGATGTAATTTAATTTTTGTTTAAAAATATTGTAATTTCATGTAGGCATTTAGTGATTTTTTAATTTGTATTGTAATATTTTATTTAAATTTGATAGGTGTATTAAAAATATTATTTGAAATCAATTAATAAAAAAATATTTTTTTTCTCAAATTTTAGACAATAGGTGACGGTTTTTCCCCGTCACCTTTTCTACTATATTTCATGACCGTCACCTATTCGAGTGTCACCTATTCGAAAAGGTGACGTTCTTTTGGCGTCACCTATTCGAATAGGTGACGGTTTTTTTTGGACGTCACCTATTTAAATAGGTGACACTGCCATAGGTGACGGTCAAAAAACCGTCACCTATTCGAATAGGTGACGCCAAAAGGATGTCACCTATTCCCGAAATTCTTATAGTGGCCCCTCCGGACAGTTAATCTCCTCAAAATCAGCCTCTAGCTGATATACCCATGCGTCAGCAGCTGCAGGGTCTAAAGACTTCCCATCAAAAGTCTTTATTAAGCTCTTGCGAAGCATTGTCAGGAACTTCGCCTCCACTGTTACTCCAAAGCGATCTACTATTGTGCTCAGGTGCACGTGCCGGTGCAGGTGGTGCTCTACTTAGTTCCTGAATAAGCATAGAGAACTGCTCATCAATGAATGTCACAGTAGGAATTGGTGTTACTGGAACTGGTGCAACACGTATCTGTCGATCTTCTTGTTCTTCATATTGACCCAAAGGTACTTGATCCACTGGTGCCCGATGAGGAGGCATCGTGATTCACAAACAAAGATAAACCTCTTAAGGTCTTATCTTACTTACGATTTCCAACTTATAACCACCATAATATTATTTGAATGAAATTTGATTTGTTAAATTCAAGGTGTACCTGGCACTGACGAGTTGCTACACTGGCCCAAAAGACAAACTTTAAATGTATGTGACACATACAGTCTACAAAACCCTTAAACCTAGGGCTTTGATACCAATTGTAACGACCCGACCCAAAGTAACCAATAAATAAATAATGAGTCATTTAAAACATAATTAAACAGAGTTAAACCAAATAGTAGCGGAAGCGTTTATTTATAACCCAAAAGATATTCAAAATAAAACCATTATTTTGGCGCCATTTTTTTTAAAAATAAAACAAATAAAATATGTTAAAATGAAATTCCATAAAAATAAAGACTAACAAAAAGTCAATAAAATAAAATATTCAAAAAGGAAATGAAACAAATAAATATCAAGTCCTAAGGGCTCTCAGTGTAGCGCCATCCTCGTCAATCACCATGGATCCCATTAACCTCAATGTTACCTGCAAAATAAAAGTTTGCAGGGCATTCGAATACCGTGAATTTTTAGCTCAGTAGATTAAATCCAAACTCAAATAAGCAAATTAAATTCAACATATGATCATATAATTATAATAATTTATGGATACTCGTCCATTTTACACGCTTTATAAATAATTAGTAGGTACGTAGCCTCAGTCATCTCCTTGTCATTATTAAACTTGCATGGCAGTCTCTGCGCTTGAAAATATGATCATGGTGCCTTATAACCCACCATGATACATGCCATAGCATCCATTATTAAACTACTATTAAATTTACATATATGTATCATAATGGGGTATAGAGCCATTAATGATACGTGCCATACTATACGCTTGAAAATATGATCATAGTGGGGGTATAAGGCCACTAATGATACGTGCCATAGTATACGCTCTACAAATTTAATACATGTTATTTATTAGGTTCAACTCAAGTTGTAAAACCTAAAGGCTCTAACTAAACCACTTATCGAATTAACGTACATAATAAATAAATAATATAAAAACCACATACAAATACAATATTTGCAAATCAAACAAGCACATAATAATAATAAGAATAATAATAATAATAGTAATCAATAAATCATCTCCTAAAAATATCACAATAATCACACAATAAACAAGCAAGCACAAAATATTTAATTTAACTTCTAAGTAGGAATTAACCTACCTTATTCGCAAATCGAGCAAGCAATCGAACTCAAAATAATGCCAAATAAAATCCTAGAGAGGCCCAAAGCCTGTATTGACATTAATTTAAAGTCAATTTAATGAAAACTGGAAAAACGGGATGAAAACCGGCTCAAATTGGCTGAAAATGGGCCCTGAACCGGTCTGGACCAGCTGCACCAGTCCAATCGGACCAGTCCAGCCTGTCCAGTTGGACCGGTTCATCCCTTACCTCCAGCCAGCGCACGCACGAAGAACACAGCAGCGTTTTTTTTTTTTTTTAAATTTTGAATCAAAATGGCGGTAGCTTACCCGAAACTTCACGAAATCGCTCAAAATTCATCTCGGATCACACGTAGCGAAGAACCCAATGAAAAACAACTCAAACTCGAGCAAAACCTGCGAAGATCCGCCCAGATTCCGGCAAGGGGAGTGACAGTTCGACGAGGCTCTATTTGAACGGAAAATCAACAAAATTCTCATTCGATTAGCATGTGATTAACTCGAGATCGATAACTAATCATAGAAGAATGAAATCAACATAGATTACCAAAGAATTCGGAGATATTTGAGGTTAGATTTCTTTAAATTTTCAGCGAGTAACGGAGCCCGAAACTGACCTTAAATGGCAGCCAAAAGGATTATAAATTGATTCAGAAAGCAATGACAAATCAAACGATTGATATAGATCGATCAATTACCTTGCGAGACTCAAGACGAAAGCCCACGGCTAGTGTAACGTCCCGTTACTTTTAGAGGTAAATTTTTTTATTTATTTAGTAAAGCTTTTAAAGTTTAGTTTTAATTCAGTAACTTCGATTTTAGTAGCTATTTTTCGTCCGAATTTGTTTTTAATCGTTTTAATACTTTAAATATGTTTCGGTGACATTAATAATTATTAACGGGCCAATTAATAATTATTAATCACCTTTAGATTTATTTACGAGCTTCAGGTTTCGTTTTTAAAGTAAAAGTAAAAGAGGGACGTAAGCGTCATTACCCAATTTCTTAAATATCTAAAGTTACTATTCATCATCTTTTAAATAATAAAAAATTAGGCAATTTTGGACAAAATCCTTTCCTTCTTCTCCCTTGGCTGCCGTGGGTATCAAAAATCAAACCCCAATTTTCAGTTTTTGTTTATTTCTCGACGGATCGTATCGATTCTACATACGTTGGAAAGCTCTTGGCCCGGGGATTATTTCCAACCTACTCTTCGTGATTTCCGTTCGTTTTCTCGAGGCCTTAAGGTATGTCAAAGTTTCAAAACCTTGAAGTGAATAGTGTTTTAATGGAGGTTTTGAGTTGTAATCTTCAAATTCGTTCACCGGAGCTTTAAGATATCAATCGGGAAAGTCGTTATAGTCATTTTTAGGAACTTTCCCTAAACCCTAAAACCAAGTTTGAGCCGAAAACCCGTTCCTTGTGGTTTTCCTTCTTTTGGCTTGATTTAGGATGTTTAGTTTATTATGTTTTTGCTATTTTCTAATTGTTTCGGAAATGGTTTAATGCTCAAAACCCTAAATTGCGAATACCCATTGAGGTTACCAATCTCCAAAGTACCCGAAACCAAACCAAAATGTCTTTAAAGTGCTTAAAATCCGGAAAACAAATTCCTTTTCTTCCTTTCCCTTCGGCCGTGGGCCTCTTGGCATAAGTTCCGGGTTTTTTTGTCTTTTATTTTAGTATCGTGACGATCGTTCTTCGATTCGGTTAATTAATTTACTTTAGGTGTATTTAATTATAGGTTTCGTGCATCGATCGTGATTTTTGGTCAACCAGTGATTCGTAGTTGACTTCGTTTACAAGGTGAGTTTAAAATGAAAGTTAGTTGTTTTATGAATTAAGTTTCGTTATGTTATTGTTTATCGAAGTTAAGCGGGATTTAGCTTCTTAGAAGTTAAGTTTGGTTAGAGACTTTAATTCGGAAGTTAGTGGAGGAATTTTGGAACTATAATTAGTTCGATGAAAAGGAAACATCGGAGTGGTTTGAAAGTGTTACAAAGTGAATTGGAGATGATAGAGGAAAGTGGAATGAGAGTTACTTGAGTGGTTGAAAGTTAAAGTAGCTCAAGAGATACACTTGAGTGTTAACTCGTGTAATCTAGATAG
Source organism: Gynostemma pentaphyllum (assembly GCA_028015215.1). Classification (NCBI taxonomy): domain Eukaryota; kingdom Viridiplantae; phylum Streptophyta; class Magnoliopsida; order Cucurbitales; family Cucurbitaceae; genus Gynostemma; species Gynostemma pentaphyllum. The sequence continues at coordinate 17,213,183 of CM051349.1, forward strand.
TTAGGCTTCGTAATAACTTAGTAGGATTCTTTGAGATTAACTAACTTTTAGGAAGCTTAACAGTTTGTAAAGTGGCTCATGTTAGTATGTTGCGAAATGGTGAAAGTCCTGATACCCGAAATGGTGAAAGTCCTGATACCCGAAATGGTGAAAGTCCTGATATCCGAAATGGTGAAAGTCCTGATACCCGAAATGGTGAAAGTCCTGATATCCAATGATTGAGATATGGTACATGGTAGTACGTGGATTCGGATCCGTACGTACCATGGTATTATGATCTATGATACGACACATGATAGTATGTTGATTCGGATCCATACGTATCATGGTGCGATGGTTGTGATATGGTACGTGGTATGTTGATTTCGATCCATACAATAGCACGATACGATGAAACTTGTTTGGTAATAAAGATAGTTAATGTTATTTTTACCGATTCTTTAGAAACGTGTAGTGAGACTTAGTTGTGAATGTTAATTTTACTTTAAGTCTTTATTTCTATCTCATGGTATTGAATGACGTGTACGGGTGGCATTCTACTATCGATTGATTGTATGGAAATTGGAAGTGTGGATGTGGGTAGTATTGAGCATTATAGGCCTTTGGACACGATTTCGGTTATGAGATTTTGTTCATAGGATTACTTGCTTTCGTTTTACTCTCACTAGCATGTTATGCTAATGGTGCTACACTTACAATTTTCAGGTAAACCTCGAGCTAAGAAGCGTGGTAGAGGAGGTGGAGCCGCGTGACTGATCGAGATGGTGTATGGACAATACTAAAACTCATTTTGTTTAGCATTCATTGAAATGCTTGTAAATTATTCCATCTTTACATACTTGTGTCTTTTTGAGCCCGAAAGGGTATTTGTGTAAAATATGTCTATGTTTTATGGTCTAAATGTCTTTTGGAATGCGAAATTCCCGATTTATCGCTTTTTCTGGAAATTTGGGTTGTAAACAGGTTTTGGTTATTCGATTTTTAAACGAACCCATGCCGTTTTTCTTTAGAAATTGAGTCTTCCGCTTTGCATTTGAATTTAAAGAATTTAACGGAAAGCGGGTCATTACAGCTAGGGAAGGAAAACTGATGTGAGGAAGAGAAAAGAAATATGATATTTGACCTAGGTTTTAGTGTCCAATCATTGGCTCGAATTTACGATAATATCCCTCAAAGAAATATTATAAGTTAAGGACGTGAACGGTATTCATGTCATTTTTTTTATCGGAACTTGAAATTGAGCGTAGTCAATTTCGTTGGACTTGTAGCGACGTGACGGTTCGGGAAAACTAAAGATAATGTTATTTGGATCAAAATTGGTGAAAAGACTAAAATGCCCTTATGCGAAAAACCGGGTTGTTACAATAACCCTAAGCCCTAAACCCTAAATAGAGCCTTTTTTAATTTAGATATAGAGAGTTAAAGGGATAAATTTGAAGAAATCTCCCAAAATCCTCATAAATAAAGCGCTAGAGGTCTTATAAATAAAGCCCTAGAGGAAAAATTCTTCTTTTGATGGATTTTGTTTTCTAAACAACATCACATTGCTTGCCATCGGCGCATGTCTCGTCTCAGGTCTATACAAAGGTCTCGGGACGGGTTGTGACAATAAATATTAAAAGAAATGTAAAATTACCAATATGCTCTTCATATTAAACTTGAGATTCTTATCAAGGCTATATTTTAAAGATTCACCTATGACCAAAGTCATGCATAAATATTGAAAAGGGGGCATTTGTAGAAGAATCAGTAAATTATAAATTGCCCTATAATTATTTAAGTAGATGACAAAATTACATGTCACTAAATGAAGAGCAATAAAAAGTTGACATGTGTTTTCAAATTAAATTAAAAGACATTAAATTGGTAAATCAAATAATACCACATGTCTTTTTCATGGCCATTGGATGACATAAATTAGTCCAATAAAAATATGCCTTATGGCAATTGGGTCCAAATCAAATAAAGCCCATATCCATCAAAGGTCCACAGAAACTCTATTAAATAGAGTAGACAGTTCATTCATTAGAGGTCAACAACAGAGAATATTTAGAGAAAAGACTGAAGACTGAAGACTTTGAAGATCAAAACCTTAAATGATCGAAGACTTCTCACAGACTGATACACTTTGAAGATCAAAGACCTCGAAATCGAGATTGAATACATTGAAGATCGAAGCCCTTGAAGATCAAAGACTTCTCAAAGATTAAATACTCTTCAAGACAAAAAAACTTTTTTGAAGACTGAAGATCTCGAAGATCAAAGACTATAAACGTTGACAACTTTGAAAATTGAAGACTTTAAAGACTGTCTGAAAACCATCTTGAAGATAAATTATTGATGACTAAAATCTCACAAGTTTCGAAGACTTTAGTGTTTAAGTTTCAAGAGCGCAACAAATCGAATTGATTCTTCACAAACTCAAAAGCAAAAAATTCAATCACATCGATCTGAGAAATACGCCAACCAGCCTCGTATCAAGATTTATATTTTAGAGAAAGAATCGGATGATCATTTCATTAGAGATTGTAACATCAAATTATTCATCAATACAAATATTAGTTATTCCAAATTTAATTTCATTCCATAGAAATTTTCGTGTGAACAACTGTATTAATTGATATTTCATGCATGTAATCACTGATTTTCTATTAAGTTATCATTAATTATCTTATGAGTTATCACTCTAGTCTTTGATTCACATGGATGAGAGTTTTTAAAAAATTATGTATTTACAAATATTTTGGAAAATTTGTCTACCCAATGAAATTTCTTTATTTAAATTGAGACAATTTATGTCAATTTAGTTAATGAAAATCCTAAAATTATCTAAACTTTAAAAATTGCCAAATTTTAATTTATAACATCCAAATAAGAAACTTAAAAAACAAAATAACCTTCATTATTTTACAATTACAAAATATATTTTTTAGTGAAAATGAATTCATTAATTAATAAAATAATATTTTTTTTAAAACAAATCTAACTCTTACTATTATTGAAATTAAGGTAAGAAAAATGTCATCAACTTTAATATCTCCATTTTTCTTCTTTTAATTTTATTTTTGTTATCATTCCAAACGAGACAAGCAAACAACACAACAATTCCAAACAATCAAAGGAAAATCTATCGATAACTTGAAAAATCTATTAGCAAATAAGACCCACTTGAAAGACCACTTAAATCTAGAAAGAGCTCTGCAAAAATAGCAAAAAACTCAATTCATGCCTAAAATATTACAAAATTACCACTAGTTTTACATGAGTAATAAGTGATTTCTTAACAAGTAATCACTGATTTTACTTATGATATTTTGTGCATGAATCATTGATTACCTAATAGTTATCACTGATTATCTTATAAGTTATCACTGATTTCTCTGATTCACATGAATGAAGGGTTTTAAAAAACTGCTATATTTGCAAATACTTTTTAAAAATGCTATAATTATAAATATTGCAGAAAATTTTACTACCCACTAGAAAAATATCTAGAAACTTCCTTGTAAAAGACAACAAAAGTTTCCGACATGAATTATTTCGAGAAATTTGTGAGTATTAATTATTAATAAAGTTTATGGAATGTTAGGATTGAAATTCCTTAAAATTTAGGAATTTAAGGACTGTAAACATGATATAAACAAACACTTAAAACTAGTAAAGGGTTATCAATTAGTTTTTGTTGTTTTGCTAATTATCTTTGAAATAACTTCTCCAAGTTGTTCCCCACAATCCTCCTGTGCATGATGTCCTGCCTGCAAAAAAAATAAAATAATAAATGAAGAAAGAAAAAGAAAAAGAAAAAAAGGTTTAAAATCTATCTTAATCTCAAACTCTTGGAACTTTTATCATTTGGTTCCTAAACATAAAAAAAATGGTTTTAATCTGCTAATTCATGTATTAATTTTTTCATGTCTCTCTTGTTAACTTAATGCAAAACAGTAAAGCTGCAGCAAAGTGCAAGACAAAGAAAGTAAATGGACTCTCTAGTTTTTAATGTTAATACCTTTTCTACATTGTGCTTTGTTTTATAATAAGTTTGATTATTTTTCAAGAAAATAACATTTTGGCTGACTTCAAAAGTTCATTCACCATACTGCTTCTTTAACTGCATTTGTAAGGGCAATATATATATTTTGTCTCAGACTAGGGACAATTATTAAAATAGTATATTTTTACATACTAATTACTGAAATTTTAGAACTTTTCAAAATTAAACTAAAATAGCATAATTATAGTTCAATAATTTAATGAATTATAATTCATTAATTTATTGAACTAAAAAAAAGTAAAAAGAACTAATAAATTCATTGAAAATAATAATGAAAGATAATCAAATAGCTAGATAAATTATTGAATTTGAACTTAAAAAAGTAAAAAAACATACAAATTCATTAAATACCCATGCAAAATAGTTCAATAATTTATTGAACTATATTTCAATAATTTAATGAAATATAATTATGCTATTTGAGTAATTTTAAAAAAAATCCTGGCATTTTAGTAATTAGTATGCTGATTTATGCTATTTGAGACAAATTCTTAAGAAACTATTCGTTGTATTGTTAAAACCAAGTCCTTTTAAGCTTCTCATTCTTTCAATATCTGTTGCGAAGTTTGCATCAAGATAACCATTGAACAATATTTCTTATTTTCTCGATTCTTCCAGATATCAGTAATTATGTTAGGTTGGGAATACAAGGGCATCTTAGTAAATTAGTGGAAGAGTTAGTCAGAGGTGAGTTGTTATAAATAGTGAATGAGTAAGAGTGAGTTCTTCATGCATATTATGTGATTAGTAGTCTTAGACTATTGAACGGGAGAGAGCTAAACCTCTTGAATGCTTACCATTGATTTTGTAAGAAATCTTCTAACAATTCATAAAGGGAATGTAAAAATATTTTCACATTGTCTACATACATCAGACAACCAACAATGTGAGCATTGAGAATTGAAGCCATTATCTCATAAACATGTCATATTTATGTCTTGAGTATTGTTTAACAAACACACATTCTCTTCATCTCCTTGCTTCATAAAACCAGTAAGTTGATCTTCTCATCCAATTCTCCATGCAAGAATGCTTTCTATTAGAGTTAGTTAACCCTTTTATGTTATTTACTTAAATGCCATGCTTATCTCTTATATTCAATCCTGATTTCATCATTAATACAATTTCACTTTAGTTAGTTTTTTTCTCTCTCTAAGATTCCTTACTTAATATTGTATCAGGAGAAATAGACACGTTTTCCGATAGCAGTTTTAAATATTTTCACATGCTCTCTTCTTGCTTTTGATTTCCAGCAGTCAAAGTCTTATAGTTCCTTGTTTGGTATTACTTTTAGTGTCCACAAGCTTAGTCACTACAATTCAGCTCCTTCTTCAACACATATGGCTTCTCATCACCTCCTACGTTATCTTAATAGATCTCCCGGACAAGGCATCAAATTTTCAGCTTCTTCTTCACTTACTCTTCAAATGCATGCTTTTGTAGATGCTGATTGGGGACAGTCGCAGGCCTGTCACTGTCTTTTGTAGGAGAATCACTTGTCTCACGGCAAGCCAAGAAGCAATTGACTGTTTCTCGCTCATCGACTGAAGTTGAGTAACGTGCTATCGGCTCTTGTTACTAGTGAGATTGTTTAGATTTCTCATATGTTACATGATTTACACATATTCCTTTTCAATGACTGCTATTTAAATTTCTACAAACTCTTCTTTTCACGAACGAACGAAACATATTGTAAATTCACTGCCACTTTATTCAAGCTAAGATTATGATGGTTTGATCAAGGTTTTGTCAATCCAAATTTCTTTGGAGCTTGCTAATCACTTTAACAAAGCACTTTCTGATCTACTTCTCTTTTTCCTTTACTTTGCAAGATAGGTCTTCAAGACACATTTATCATATTCCATCTTGAGGCGGAGTATTAGAGTTAGTTAGTTAGCCTTTTATGGTATTTACTTAAATGCCATGCTTATTTTGTACATATATTTCATCTTGATTTCATCATTAATACAACTTCACTTTATTTAGTCTTGTATCTCGCTAGCTTCCTTAATACTTTCTTTACATCCTTTTGCTCTAGCTCCAAAATTTAGATGAGCAACAATGGATATGAGAACTCTCATGCGGTACTATTTTTTCAATTTATAAATTTACTAGACTATTCTCATCTACGTATTTTTGGGTATGCATGTTATAAAAGAGGACGATATTGACTATTATAAAAAATATTACATGGAATTCAGATGATAGTATAGCTTGGTTAGTAGTTAAAAAGGATATCATCAGGAGGAGGGTATTGACTATGACAAACCTTTAGTCACTGAAAATGTTGTAAAAAAACTCATTTTTCTTTTAGTTCTTTCCCTAACACCCACTCACAAATGGTCTCTTAATGAACCTCGAAATCAAAAACTCATTTTTTCACGTCAACTCACTGAAAATGTGTGTATGCAACAACCTCTAGCATTTGTAAAATCTAGTAAAATCCTGATTTCGTTTGTTAATTACAAAAGTCACTTTATGGTTTGAAGCAATCACCAAGGGTTTGGTTTCACGATTACTTACAATTTTTTTTACTAACTTTGTTACTTTTAATAACATGACATAATTCTAACAGGCAATGAAAACCATTAAGAAGTTATTTTAATATATTGGGGTTGTTTTGTTACATAGTTAAATTTGGTTGTTATGAGTTAATAAGACTGTTATATTGTATTATCAAGAAGTTATTATATCTTTAATAGAGATAATGCTTTAGGTAAGATTGATAGATAGAGTAAAGTTTCAAGTAGAAGCATATACCATGGGAAGAGGGAAAAGTTCGAGATTTGATTGCTTGCAAAAGTCTTCAACTCCATCAAAGCTTAACCAGCGGTCTCTTTGTCCCCAACACACAGCAGTTGGAATTCTCCAATTTTCATCCTTTAATGTAACTCTCATGTCTTGCACATAATTCTGTCACAAAATGCGAATGCTTTAAAGTTAATATAAATTAAGAGGGGGAGTAATTTTTTTTATTTTTTTTAGCATAATTAAGTAAGGAGTTGAGGAACAATAAGAATAATAATTATGAGTTTTTGTAAATGTAACATTTTTACAAAATTTGGGTAAAAATAGTTAATTTTTAACCTTTTAATTAGTGATTACTATGATTGACATGTTGAATCAATGACCATTAAGTAAAATGATTACACTTGATCATAATATCAATCATGGTTTAACTTATTTTCAAAAAAACACTAAATATATAATTTTTTTTCATTGTTATTCACTAAAATCTTCCTAACAATAATAGAAAATGTAAATTACAAATAACACCCCGTGGTTTCAGTCACATTCATAAACCACCCATGTAGTTTAAAAATGGCAAATCACACCTCTCTTTAGTTTCAAATTATGCCAATAAGACTCCTCCACCCAACATTGTAAACGTTCTTTTAACCATATTTTCTTCGTTTGAACTTCAATTTGAATGATTCAAAATGTTTTGAAATCCCCATTTTAGGATTTAAGTTATGATCATTTCAAAACTTCTAAATCTTTAGTAAACAAAGGGGTTAAAGGCTTCAATCATACATAATATTTTGATGATAATAAACTCTTTTATTTATTGACGATTTTGAAGTTTTGAAGTGACCATAACGTAGAACTTGAAATGAGGATTTTAAAACATCTTAAATCATCTAAATCGAAGTTTAAATGAAGAACTATGGCTAATAGAAAGTTTAAAAAACTCGAGAGAAGAGATTTTATTGGAATAATTTAGGAGTACAAATGTCTGATTTGTCATTTTTCTATTTAAGAATTTGACCAAAACAACATGGTTGTTATTTGTAATTTATCCTAATAAAAATAAGAGATCTAGCACCAGTTATCATTTTATGAATTGGTAACTTTAAAATTTCAGAAATTTTTAAAAAATAACATTTTCTTAGTAGGTTGAGTTTGACACTTGGTTTGGATGAGAGATGAAAAAAAATATTATTATAAAAAATATCAAATCATAAAATTTTATTTTTGAAAGACCCCAAAATAAGAATTTACCTTCAATTCCTTCTTCATAGCCCTACTAATTGCATTTAAAGCAAAACCGGAGGAGCCAGATGTGAGATAAGGTCTCCTATATACCATTGCATCATCCTCTCTCATTTTGTAAGGACCACTACTCAATAATGCTTTATCACTTGCCCTTAACGGATCCTAATTTGAAATTCATTACAAATATAAATATCATATGGAATAATATATCACATCACAAAACGTAATATACTTGATAATGAAATTATTATCTACCTGTGAAAATATTTCACCAAGTAAAAAATTGCTAAATATGGACAGAGTTGATGGGAGGTTGCAATGTTGGTCTGTCAGCTTCACATGGAACAAAAATCGTATTAGCTATTTTTAGAGAGATTTTTTTATAGTGTCAATTTTTTTAATATTTAAAAATTTATCCCCTATAATACTTAAGGTAAAGTACCATTTTAGTCCTGAACTTTCACTCAGATTTCATTTTCGTCCATAAATTTATAAAAGTTACATTTTTCGTCCCTAAACTTTACGATTCATTTTGTTTTGGTCTTTCAATCATTTTTTTTGGTCAAAGACACTAGTGGAGGACTTATATGACATATAATTGATGATGTGACATAATACAAATATACCGTGTGGTTAAATATTATAGAAAAATGAATATACAATGAGGATAATCTCATATTTTTCTCCATAATTCCAGTCTTAAACCTCACTATATATTCATTTTTCCACACCATTTAACCTCATTGTATATTTATATAATATCACATCATCAATTACATGTCATATAAGCCCTTTGGTAGCGTCCTAGACTGAAAAACAAAGACTGAATGACCAAAACGAAATGAATCATTAAGATTAGGGACGAAAAATGTAACTTTTGAAAGTTTAGAGATGAAAATGAAACGTGAGTGAAAGTTCATGAACTAAAAGGGTAATTTACCCTTAGGTAATAATTAATAATTATTACCAATATGTTGTTTTAAAAAATATATATATATCACTAACTGTAATATACAACTAATCATTTTATAATTATTTAAAAAACATTTTTAAATTTGTAAATATTTTAATATCTTTTTAAGGTTTATAATCACCCCTATTTTTTACTCTCACCATTCTGTTCTTTTAATAAAACGATCTCATCCAATCTTAAATGAAAATACCATCTAATAGTTTTGATGGTATAAAACTGTGAACACAATTCTTGAGATGATATTTTGAAATATTTCAAAAATATCAGTCCTCATATTAAGATTTTACAAATCTCGTTCTTAGATTAGAGCAACCTCAATCTGAGAAGGATAGATGTCAGTTTGGGAAATGACATTTATGCAAAAGCCCAAAAAAAGTTAACTAAGAGTGTAAGAGAAGAGATATGAATGAATAATATATAAAAACTAGAAGACAAAACAAAAAGCTTACTGGAGGATTGACAAGTATCAAATTCTGAAGCTTCTCTTGATTGGTTTTTGCGTATCTTACAATAATTGGAGCAAAGTAACCCTGAAAACAGTAGAAGAATAAGAATAAAAGTAGTGTATTATGTATTTAAATAGAGGAGAGGGGTTGCTTACTTGAACAACAAGTGAGATCTTATTATTAGGTGCCAATTCATCAATTAGAGATTTGAATGAAGACACGTACTCTGTAAACATAAATGACAATAAAAAAAACCTTATTTTCCTTTTTTTTAATTCAAATAATAAAATTTGAAAAAGAAAAAGCAATTACCATCTAGAGTGTAATCAAAGCCATATCTGGGCTGAGGCTTCTCTGAAAATCCAAACCCTATAGTTTTGGAAGAAAATACAAAAATGAAAAAAAAAAAAGAGTTTCATATAAATGAGTGTTGAGAACTAAACTCTCATTTTATTATAAGTTAATAGTTAATTAAAATTTGATAATAAAATTCTTTGTTTAATAATTTATTTCTTTGAGTTCAATAAATTATTGAACAAAAAATCTTCTATTTAAGTAAAAAAATCAATAGTAGTGACATATATGGAAATACATATCTAATATATGCTATTTTAGACAATTTGTGAAGATAATAATTTAACTCTTGATTTCATAAGTTTTAAAAGAAGAAATTTGTCGTCTTACAGAACTCAAAAATACAGAAGTGAACAAAATTGTTTTCTTTGAATAACTCACTTTGAATTGGTTTGCTTGATTTGCTTTTGATTGATTACAAATGGGGGAATGAACCCTATTTCTCTAAGTTAACATCCATAAAGATACAAAATAATTGAATACATGTATACATCATATACATGTAACCAATGAATTAACTTTTAAGCATCTAGGAATATAAAAAATTTGTATCTAGAAACGCATTTTTCATGATTCTAGAATTGTATCAAGTAATTGATCATAATGTGTCTAGCTTATATAAATTTTAACATCCCCTTTAAGCTCAACTTTCATGACTTAAAACTTCTCTTTCATCTACATGAACACATGACAATTTTCAATGTTTTTGTAAATATGTTACCAACTTGGATCTTGTGTCACTGTACATTGATGATTACTAATAGGGGCAATTGTTGTAATTATTTAATCTTAGCTCAAATTTAGTTAGAGATGTAAAGTTTCTATAAATATCTTGTAATCTTCCAATCATTGGGTAACAACAGAATTTAGTTTCTCATTTCTTATTATGGTATTAGTGAAGTAACTCTTCTCGAATCTTCTGATTCTCTGTCTTCATCTTCTTCATTCTTGCTGTTTTCATGGCGAACAACGAGACTTCAACGGATACTCCTACGGATTCCATGGTTAATCAAGCTTCAAATCCTATGGATTTCATGGCTAATGAAGCTTCGAATCCTTATTACCTCTATCATTCTGATGGTTCTTCCACCGTACTGGTTTCTCCACCTCTCAATCACTTCTGGTGCAGATCCATGCGATTAGCTCTTTCTGTCAAGAACAAACTATTCTTTGTTGATGGCTCCCTTTCTTGTTCATCTGAAGGAAATCAAGTTTCTACTTGGTTAAGGATTAACGATGTCGTAGTTTCCTGGCTTTTTAATTCTATGACCAAAGAAATTTCTACAAGTTTTCCATATACTTATTTGGCTTCAGAAATTTAGGAAGACGTCAAAGAACGATTTCAGCAAGGCAAATGGTCCTAGAATCTCTCAACTATAAAGAGAATTAGTGACTATTACTCAAGATGATCTATTTGTGAGTTCATATTTTACCAAATTCACGACAATATGGCAAGAATTGCTTGAATTTCGCCCTAAATCTGTTTGTTCTTATGAAGGCATAAAGGAAATGGACAAGTTTCTATCAATGAGAATACACTCTGACCTTTCTTATGGGTTTAAATGAGTCTTATTCTCAAATTTTATCTCAGATTTTACTCATGGATCCAATTCATTCGATTAACAAAACCTTTGCATTAATTGTGCAAGAAGAGAGAAAACGTACAATCAAACAATTCGTGATTTCTTCTCCCTCTGATGCAATGATATTTGCTGCTTTTCAGCCTCAATCAAAGTCAATACCTATTCCAAGTCACAATTTCATAAAAAGCCACGCCCTGTTTGCACTCAATGTTCCATTCCTGGTCATACAATGGACAAGTGCTATAAACTTCATGGATATCCCCTGTATATAAAACAAAATCAAAGCCATATTCAACTGCTAACACTGTCTTTTCTGAAGATAATTCTGCTCCTTTGGCACCTACTGATAGAACTTATGATTTTAGCTCTTCTTAATGTCAACAGCCTATGAATATGCTTTCATCTCATCTTACTGCATCAAAGATTGAATCTCCTTCTGTTGCATCCACTTCTCATGTAGTAGGTACGCGTTCGTCAGTTCATGTTCCATCTCAATTTGATTATGATACAATGTGAATATTAGACTCTGGTACTTCAAATCACATTTGTTACAACAAGCGTTTATTTCGCACTTTTCAAGCAACTTATAATATCCATGTCTCTCTTCCTGATGGAAATCGAATTGCAGTAGCAGCTACTGGTGATATTTACCTTCAAAATTCCATTACTTTGAATGGTGTCTTTTACATTCCTGGTTTTGACTATAACCTTATATCAATAGCACATTTGTCACGAAACAATCATTTGGAACTTATATTTAATTTTGGTGCTTTTCTCATTCAGGACAATGTCAATTGGAATCTGATTGGCAGGGGTGACCTTTATAATGATCTCTACATCCTCCAATCTGCTGTGGTTGTTCCATCTCCAATTTCTGTTGTTTGTTCTTTAGTTTTTCAAAAGCCCACATTGCAGACTTGGCATCAATGTTTGGGACATATTTCTTACAAACACATGTTTTTATTACATAGTCAGATAGACGTTTCTACAAATTAAGCAAAGGACATTGAACCCTGTTACATTTGTCCATTAGCAAAATAGCGCATGCTTTCTTTTCCCTCAAATAATAGCATGAGTTAAAATTCATTTGATTTGATACATTGTGATGCCCTTATCATGTCCCAACTCATCAAGGATTCTCATACTTTCTTATTCTAGTTGATGATTGTACAAGATTCACATGGGTTTTTCTCATGAAACATAAATCAGATGCTTTAATTCTTGTTCCTCATTTCTTTACACAGTGACGCTATCCCACATATAAGTTTTGAGGTATCAGACATTATTACATCCTCACCAACTATTGAGCCTGCAACTCTTATTGCTTCTAATACAGCCATTGTTCCTCCTAATCTGCCAGCACCAGTCACAAGAAGATCCACTAGATCAGTTCATCCACCATCCTATTTGTCTGAATATCATTGCAATTTGTTGAAAGTTCCCCATTACCATCTACTACTTATACTTATCCTTTAGACAAATATTTTTCATATTAGTCTTTGGCACGTTCTCATCGTTTCTACTGATTATGATCCCTATTTTTTCCATCAAGCCATTCATTCTTTTCATTGGAATCAAGCCATAGATGATGAAATTTCTGCAATGGAATGGAAAGAACAAAAACCTTGTCAATTGTTCTTCTTCCTCATGGACATCAAGTAATTGGAAGCAAATGGGTATATAGGATCAAATATAAGGCAGATGGCAGCATTGACAAATATAAGGCCAGGTTTGGATTATTTTGAAACTTTCTCCACTGTGGCCAAACTAGTAACTGTCAAAGTTTTTCTTTCCCTTGCTGCTTATTATAATTGGCCTCTTGCTCAGCTGGATGTGAACAATGCCTTCTTAAATGGTGATTTATTTGAAGAAGTTTACATGACAATTCCTTTAGGATACAAACCAAAGCCTACTGATTCTCTTGCAGATAAATCTCTGGTTTGTAGGCTCTAGAAGTCTATCTATGGCCTAAAGCAAGCCTTTCACCAATGATTCACAAAGTTTTCCTCTACTTTGCTCAGTAATGGCTTTCTTCAATCAAAATCAAACTTTTCTCTTTTTACAAAAGCATCTGGCAACTCATTTGTGGCCTTACTTGTTTACGTAGATGATGTCATCACAGGTCCAACTCCCTCTTGTATTGGTGATGTTAAATCCTTTATTCACGCTCAAATTCTTTTAAAAGACTTGGGAAACCTTAGATTTTTTCTTAGTCTAGAGATTTCACGGGGCAAACTTGGTTTTTTTTTATAACAAAGAAAATATTATTTGCAACTAATTTAGGATTCTGATTTTCTGAGTTCAAAACCAAATCTTTAACCCATGGACACAAAAAAAAATTGTCTGCAATTGATGGTACTCCATTGTCTTCTGATGATGCCAAGATGTATAGAAGACTAATTGGGAGGCTACTTTACCTCACTATTTCTAGACCTGATATTACATTTGCAGTCCACAAGCTCATCCAATTTGTCTCTCGCCCTTTTGATTCTCATTTATCTGCTATCAATTACTTGCTAAGATATTTGGAAGGAACACCAGGTCAGGGCATTCGTTTCCATACTGCTTCAGGTTTAGTTTCATCATAGAATCTTTTGCCACTACGTGCTTTGGTTGATGTGAATTGGGGTGCTTGTGTTTATACTAGAAGATCTGTCACAGGCTATTGCATCTTCTTGGGTGAATCCATGATTTCTTGGGAGGCTAAGAAACAAACCACAGTCTCTTGTTCATCTATTGAGGCTGAGTATCGAGCTCTTGTGGTTGTTTCTAGTGCAATCACATGTTACTTCATCTTCTATCGATCTGATCTTCAGGGGCTGTAGATTCTCGAGCATTTGGTGTTCTATGATAATGATGCCGCAATTCAAGTTTCCACTAATCCAATCTTCCATGAGCGCACTAAACACATCAAAATTGATTGTCATTTTGTGCGGGATAAGGCTGTTGCTGGTGTTATAAAACTCTTGCCCATTCAAAGTTCACTTCAACTTGCAGACCAGTTACTAAGCTTTTGTCTGCTTCTTCCTTTTTCTCTTTGTTAGGAAATATGGGTCTTTTAATTCCACTTTGTCCAAGTCCATATTGAGGGGGTTTAATAGGCGCAATTATTGTAATTATTTAATCTTAGCTCAAAGTTAGTTAGAGATATAAAGTTTCTATAAATATCTTGTAATATTCCAATCATTGGGTAATAACAAAATTCAATTTTTCATTTCTTATTAATTACTTCTCCCACTTTTATCAAATCTTTGATGAAATGTTATTTTCTTTGTATATGCTTACTGAACCCATCAAAAAACAAGATGCTTCGAAAGAGGGATTGATGAGCTATTTTCACACAATATCACGATCACTTTTTCTTGAGGACACTTCAGTTCTTGTATACCCTTCTAAACTAAACTGGTTTACAACTAGCGGTAGACTAAGAAATGTATTCAACCAACTTCTTGCTTCTTTAATACTAATGAAAGTTCACAATTCAAATTATCAAACATATATCCATAAGTGTTTTTGTAACTGTCAACATTTAATCCCAACCGTTGTCGGCCTATAACAAACCAGAGCATTATCCACGTTATTCTTGTTGGCATGGTTTTACACTATAAGATTACCCTTGATTTAATTGACTTCTGTTGGTTTTTATGATACTTTAATCAATATCTTATTGCGCAGATATTGAAAGATATTTCCATTATAAAGGAAAAAGGAAGCAAAAGCATGATGTTGGCAAAAATCAGTACAAGCGATGCATCGCTTGAACAATGTAGAGAATTCAAGAATTTGGCCAAACGAGCCATCACTTGGATTGAAGCGAGCCAATCGCTCGTCTAAATAATTGAAGGCCTGATGCAATCCAAGCGACCATTCGATTGGACATGAGTGAGCCGTTGCTTGGGCCTAATCTCAGTCACCTACTTTGATTGCTTATTTAATTGATTGCTTATTTAAAGCAGGCGGAAGCTTATTTTTTCTTCATTGTTAGAGAGATATCAAGTTTATAGAGCAGTTTTTGGAGTTTTTCAGGTGTTTTCGATGGGAGTCAACATGGGTTCTTCATCTCATTCGTAGTTTATTATTTTTTATGTTTTCCAGAATATTTAATTTGTTTAATTATATGTTTATGGATAGCTAATCTTCTTATTCTTAGGGGATTGATGTTACTGCTTTATTTTTATGGTTTGAGTGTTTAGTTTTAGTTTTGAAGATAATTTTATCATTCTATTTATCTTCTTATGTTCTTAATGCCTTCAATTTACTGGTATTAGATTCATTGAGTTTAAATCTTAAATTTAACACTCGGGTGAGGTAATTTTAGATTATATCTTAGAACTGAAGGTAGATTAGAGTTGGAAAACTTAATATTTATTTAGAACTCTCAAAAAAAGAACTTGTGATTAATACACTTTTAATTACTTAAATTGAATAGGGATATTGATTTCTTAATTAATTGTGAATCTTGATATAACCCTCGGGAAAGGTAATTAAGGGTTTTTGTGTTCTTAACTTATAGAATATGAAATTTTTTTTCTTAACTAAACAAATATTATTTCAATAAATTAAAATAATTCCTCTAGGAAGTTTTTCCATTGATTTAATTAAACCTTTTTACATTTAGTTTTGTCTATTCTGATTAGTTTTTTTTTTTGAAAAAGAAACCTCAAAAGGCCATTTCAATTATATAATGAAAGAAAATAAAAATACAATAGAAAGAATCAATAAAGTATCAAAACAAACCAAAAGCCACATATCCATGGTATACCATATATCAATCCCCAAAACCAAATGCACCATACCGCCACCTAATTAGAAGTATGCGAGCCAACTACTTATTATTAAACCTAAAGGGTAATTACAAAAAAATTTGGTAGTTGACACCCAAAAGAATGTTTTTAAAAGTGCCAACTCCCATACGTACCAAGTTCTCCTTCTGCCCTTAAAAATTATAAAATTTATTTCTAACCAAATGTCCCATGCTATTGCACAACCCCCCCCAAGGGGGGGGAGGGTATAATAGCATCTCTTCCAAAGTTTGGAGAAAATATACATTTTCCACCCCGCTAATCCCGAAAGTTTGGAAAATGGTATGCCAAACTAACCTTGAAAATTTGCACTTCCAAATTTTATGATTAACCTCTTCTGAATCTTGATTGCATAACTATACCAATGAGGGTTAAGGATGTAGCAAGAAGATTGTTGGAGAAACTCAAAAGTATTGATTTTACCCAATACCACTATCTAGATAAAAAAACCCAACTTTCTTCGGGATCTTCACCTTCCATAATTAAAAAAAAAGGGGAGAGAAGATCACAAGGTAATGGGGGTACTAAACTCAAAAAAAGATTTACAAGAGAAAGTATTTGAAAAGTTTATTCTTATTAATTAATTATGATTATTAGTTTAGTACACCAATCATTATTTTATTACTTCTAAATAAAATTGAGTTAATCATACATTAATACTTAGATAGTCTTAATTATTTTTCTTAGAGGACGAAAACCTTTGTTCTTATCATTATATTAAAACTTGACTTTGTACGCTCTCAGATATTTGATATTTTCATCAACAATTCTTATAGTCGTTTCCATGATCTATAGTTCCACAAATATATGCAAGAACTCTCTTTCTAGCTACCCAATGACTCCTCTTTTGGTGATTCCATATATCTACTAACGAAACTAAATGAAAAGATAAGATTTGGTTTAGCTGTAGTTAGATACATCGAATTACTACCTAGACTTCTACAAATAGTATATTAAAATCGTTTCTTTCATCATTCTTTCTAGTTTGAGACCCATTTCCATGGGAGTATTAGAAGGATAAGAATTATGTTCACACTCTAACTATCCCCCCTTCAAACAAAGAACCACTGAGCCTCCCATCCATCCATCCACTCTATCCAGATCTACTCCTTATCTTTGGAGCATATCACATGTTTGATAGAGTTCACCACGGATCGGGTTTCACATTATTTATTTTGAACTTAAATATAAAATCTTTTGCATCTTCTTTTAGTAATGTTAATCTCATTAATCAGCTAGCTTAACTTCAATAACAAAATTCTTATAGGATCAATAGATGTAAATAATATAAAATTAGCATGATCATCTTCAAAAGCTCTTCTAAAAGCATTATAGATCTCTTGAATATTTTTTGTCTTCGTAGGTAGGTTTTCTTCATCATTTGTGGAAGACTAAGATGAAGAGGAGGCAATTGATTGAGACACTTTATGCTCCAAATTTGAGCATCTTCTTTGTGTCATTCATGTAAAAAAAAGAAGGTTTTGGTCTATTTCTTGCTACATCCAATTACCAAAACTTAGCTTACTTATAATAATTTTCTCGTGTTAAGAATCTCTTTTGTTACCAATAAGCTCTCACACTATCAGAAATCAAGAACTCAAGAACAAAGAAAAAGCTTTGGGACTTAACAGTGGCAAAGAAAAAGAAAAAACAACAAAAAATCATGTTTTTTGACAGCTATAATCAATTAACCATTAGCCTTCATGCCTATGTCCACTTGTCCTTTTAATTGAACTCTTAACCAACTGAAAGTGGTTACAAGCTGTTGCACACAGGTTGGCTCATAAACTGAAATAACATACTTTCAAAGACTAGACTAAGAAACTATGCTGTAGCAATTTACAAGGCCAAATATTATCAATATGTTTTGTTCAATCGTGAAAATTCTAGTTCTTTGTCAACAAGATAGCACTCTAATTATCACACCTGACTACACCTGGTTGATCACAATTCAATAGTTAATTTATTAAACCTCTCAGCTAGATTACTTCCTTCACAGCATCTGTCAAGGCAATGTACTATACTTTTGTGGAAGATAGGGCAACAATTGGTTGAAGATTTGATTTCCAACTAATTGTATTGGACCAAATAGAAAATGCACATTTGGTCAATGACCTTATTCTATTCATATCTGCTGCATGGTTTGAGTCTGCAAAGCCATTGATTATAATGCTACTTTCCATATATTTCCTTTTATTTGTTTACAAATATTAAGCTTCTATTACTAGAGCCCTTTAGATACCTTAGTATCCACTTCACAACAGTCCAATGCTTTTTTCCAGGATTTACAAAAATTTACATACCACTTACAGAGGATGGGACAAATCAGGTCTTGTGAGATCATTTCATACATGAGACATCTAACAGTATGACATATGGATTTTCACTCATTTCATATACTTCTCTTGCCTCTACTGGATTATCTTGTTTAGAGAGTTTAAATTGTATTGAAAATGGTATTCCCATAGGTTTGACTTCCTCTAGTCTTACATTCATAAGTAATTACAGAATATATTATTTTTTACACATTTTCAAAATGCCCCTTTCCCTGTCTCTCAGTATAGCAATGCCTAATATTCTCTTAGATGGTCCCAGACATTTTAAACTCATTTCTCAGTTGAGCTTTCATTTCAAACTAATTTCTCAGTTGATCTTTCAACTTTTGTATTTAAGTCTAGTTGTTGCACGCAATCAACATGTCTTCTATATATAGCATGAAGTGGATGATTTGATCTAGCTTTAGTCTTTTAAAATGCATACAAAAGAAATAACTTCTTTTGGTAAACTAAATCTTGGACATAAATGTATCAAGTCTCTTGTACCACCGCCTTGAAGAGTGTTTTAATTCATATAAGGATTTGTGTAGTAAACACACTTTTTCTTCCTCATTTTGTTTAATGAACTTTTTGGCTATTGCATACATATACTCTCATCTAGTTGTTCATGGAAGATGGTTGTCTTAACATCCATTTACTCAAGTTCTAGATTTAATTGAGCTACAATGGCTAGGAACACTCTTATTGAAGTGTGCCTTGCTACAAGGGAGAATATTTCATTGTAGTCCACATTTTCTTCTTGTGTGAACCTTTTACAACCAACCTTGCTTTGAATCTAGGTTCTTCTTGCTTATTATGACCTCCCCTCACCTTGTAAATCAACTTGAAACCAAAAAAAATCTTTTATAGATTGGCTTGTGAAAGGGCATCTGCTTATTAGGTAGCCGGCACCCACTAAAGTCTCTTCCCAAAAGGTCTTTTGCAGCTTGGCTTGTGACATCATACATCTCAGTCTCTCAAGTAAGGTTCTATTCATCCTCTCAGCCACTCTATTATGCTGAGGTTTTGTAGGTGACAGTGAGATGCCTCTCAATCCCCTTTTGTGCACAACATTGTTTGAACTCATTGTTACATAATTCAAGTTCATTATCAGTTTTAAGGACTTTGATTCTGCAATTTATCTTATTCTCAACCATTTTCTTCCATTTTTTGAACTTCATTGAGGCATCATATTTGTGTTTAAGTATGAAATACCAATACATTCCTTGAGAAGCAATCCACTAGTAAAAGAAAATATTGGAACCTCCATGGGATTGAACTTGAGCAGGCCCCCATATGTCACTATGAATGTAGCTTAGATTTTCTCATGTTCTATGCTTGCCTCTCACAAAATTGACTCTTTTATGTTTTACATACACAGATTCTTCATAGAAATCAAGATTCGTACTAACATTTAATACTAACAAACCTTATTTCTTCAATTCTTACAAGCCTTTCAGTGACATGCCTTAATCTCCTGTGCCAAATAGCAGATTCATCTTATTGGCTTTATTTTGCAACAACTGTAGTTCTTGTAATCACTTTGGCTTGCAAGATATGCAAACCATTTTTCAGATTACCTTTCATCTTCACCATAGAACCCTTGATTACCTTTAAAGATACCATTTCTGATTTGAACTTATATCCAGCCTTGTCAAAAGTGCTCAAGGAGATTAAATTTCTTCCCAGACAATAATTTACTTTACTTTAGGCAAGATTCTCTCTGCTCCATCTATAATTCGAAATCTTATAATTCGATCCCTTCAATTTGCATTCTTGATCATTTTTCATCAGAACTTTGCCTCCTTGAACCTTCTTTAAATTAATGAACCAATTCTCATTTAGTGTCATATGAAACGTGCAGCCAGAATCAAGAACTTATTGGTTCTTGACTTCCTTCTCACAAATCATCAATGTTTTTGCCCGTTCAACTGGATCGATTACATTTGTTGCACCACCTTCTTCTATTCCAGCTTGTCTGTCTTTGGATTTCAACTCTGGGTAATCTCTTCTAAAGTGTCCCTATTTATTGGATTGAAATTTTCTTAATTTTCCTTTAGACTTGGTCGATATTTATTCTTTCCTCCATTTCTCTAAGGCCTCTATTCTTGTCTTCCTCTCATGAACAACATATCTTCTTCCCTTTTCTTAGTGATCAATTCAAGTTTCTTAGTCTTCAATGTTTTTAGAACAATTCTTAGCGATAGAGTATCTCTGCTATACTTGATTGATGTCCTTACTTCTTGATATAATCTAGGCAATGCATTCAACAGAATCAGTGCTCGGTTTTGCTCTGCGTCTTCTCTCTCGTATTTGCAAGACCAATGATAAGTTTGTTGCATTCATCTAGATTATCTTCCCTGCTTCTTCCAGGATCCATCCTGAGGTCAAATGATCTTTCATACAACTCTTTGAGTTTCGTCCATAATTTTGTCCATCATCTTGCCTTAACTTATTATCAGTATTGCTATGTACACTACGTCATCCATATATTTCTTGACGGTCTCTACAAAAGTTGCAAGTAGTGTGGTTGGATCATCAATAGAACATGCCACCTTTTGTTGAAAAAGGATGACCTTCATCATCTATTAGTTTTTCCTCCTTACTAATAGATATGTGAGAATAAGCAATGCAATAAAAAACTCTTTGATGAGTAACATTTTTCTTGAGTTCACTCTTTTGTTCTTGAGGAGTAACATGTTGAAAAATTTTGGTTGAAGATTGATTAAGGAGAAAAACAGAACACATCACTACATCCCCAAAAAATTCATTTGAAAGTTTCTTGATCCTTCAACATACTTTTAGCTAACTCCATTATTTTTTTTATCTTTCTTTCTACAACTATGTTTAGTTGAGGAGTTCTTGGAAACATTATTATGATGCTTAATTCCATCATATTTCAAGATATTTTTTAAGAAATATTTTCTTCTCTACAATAAGAATATGACACTTTCAGCTTGAAGTCACTATGATTTTCAACCATTGCTGTGATTATGTTGAAACACTCAAAAATTGAACTCTTTCACTTGAACAAGTAAATCCATGTGTTTCAATTGTAGTCATCAATAAAAGTGAGAAAATAATGACTAGCTTCAATTTTTGTAACCTACATAGGTCCAAACAAATCTATATGGACAACCTTAAGAGGTTTTACGTTCTCTTAGAACTATGAAGTTTGTTGATGCTTTCCTAAAATACACACTTCAAAAAATTCAACTTTTTTTTTTATATATATTTGACATTCCTTATCACTTTATGTCATTGATAGATGTGAGACAAAGAGGGATAACTCATGTATTTCTATCGATAAAGCCAAAGCCAAGAAGTGTTTTTCATTAAAGTATCAAAACAAAGAATCTTCTCATAGTACATATTTAATAGACATATCTTGTTGCTAGTCATATGTAGCATTTTTATGAGACCTTCATTCTTGTTTATGATATCGCGTATGACTTTTTTGAATATTAAATTATGCCATTCATGTTGAAGTTGTCCAATGCTTAAAATCGGTTAAATCTAAGCTCATGAGATTGGTTAGATTCCATAAAGCTATTGATAGAAAAAGTTGACAAATATTTGGATTCTTCAAGTGCTATTACAATATGTTCTAATCTTCTGGTCATGCTTCTAAGACTCTTATTAAGTACTCATTGATTAAGAATGGTTTCTACATTTGATCTCAATTAATTAAAAATTGAAAGAGCACGACATAATTATTTCTTAATCATTTCAACATATTTATTTAAATGGTACCAAATTCAATACACATCGTATATTCTCCTTCAAAGATAGAATACAACATGTCCTTCATTCCCTTCAAAGTTGAGACTCTTGAAATTCTTTAAAATTTATTTTTATTTACTACTAGGTAGATAAAAAAATAATGGCTTCTTGTCTTTCTTTCTAACCAAATTAAACTTATTTAGTTGTTGTTAAGTAAGGTCTGCCTATTTTTCTGCCTTCATAAAATCCTATTTTAGCGTCCTAAAGATTTTAGAAACCAAATATTTTTTCATTTGTAGACTCCATTGACTATAATTCTCTCCCTTAAAATAAGGACATTGAGGTTGCAAATTTGTTTTTGTTGGATGCCATATTTATATCTTGCTCTGAAACCACTTTGTGTTGAAGCTTGATGAACTCACAAACAAAGATAATAGAACAAACCCTAAATCAGAAATTTTAAAGAGAAGAAACATGTTTTCTTACAAAACTTTAGAACGAACAAGAAATGAAAATTGTGCACTTTGAATATCTAACTTTTAATTATTTTTATTTTAAAAATTAGAATATGAACATATAAATAATACTGCAAGAAACATCTACAAATACAAAAAAAAATAATGAGTATGTACTCATCCGATACATGTAATAAATCAACCTTCATGAATCTAGGAATATAAAATTTATGCATCTAAAAATGCATAGTTCATAAATCTAAAAATGTATCAAGTAATTGATCCTAATGTGTCTAGCATATATAAATTCTAACAACTAACATAATATGTTCACAAAAGAAAGAAACTTGTTCAAACATTAGTGTAAAAAATTGAAAATTTTCAATAAATAAGTTAATCTCTGATTGAGTGTGATATACTTAATAATTTCATATAATAACAACTGATTTTCAGAATTTAATAATGGACTTAAATATAAAGGACAACAGTTTTAGTAAAATCACTAATTAATGTGCTCAATAAAAATTAGATATTAACAAATATTATAGAAAACATTACTAAATTTATAATTATTTTTAAAAAATATTATACTTCTAAATATTTACTTGATTTACAATTTCCCCTTAAAAATGGTACAAATTAGAGTATGAGACTCTATATAAAAATAAGAATCTATAAATTAAGAGATATGATAAGTGCAACATTTTCAATTAATATCTTGAAAATCAAGTGGACAAAGTAAATACCACCTAAGGGAATTTTAAGATGGAGAGAAACTCTAACCTAACCAATCGAAGGCAATGACATGATAATTTTCAGATAGTAACGGAAGAACTTTTCGGTAAGAGTATGCCTGACAACAATTGGAAGTAAAATCCAGTGAGCTGTTAGATATGGTTGGAAAAGTTAAATATTTTTAAAAATATAAACACAAAATTGAAGTTTTGTAATTAGTTATTTTAATTATAGAACCCAAACAAAAGTTTTTTTTTTGGGTAAATGTAAAGAAACAATTTAATGAATAAGACTTTTTAAAAATATGTTTTAGAGGTCTTTTTCAAGTATAAGTTAGGAACTCGGCTGATTCTTTCCTAAGTTTATGGAGCTATAAATTTTTTTAAACAAAATTAGCTTGAATCAATTTTAAAACGACTAGACTATTTGTCAAAAACTATAGTAGTTTACAATACTACAAATATATAAAAACTGATTTATTAAAATAAACTTTAATCATTAAATTAAATATATTACTACTATTTTAATTTTATATGGGATTTTCAGGGTCTATCGCGATGATATTGACGGGGTTAACCGTGTGGTTATTTCTTTATAGGACGAATTGATTAAGGTCTATTGACGTGATTCAACCGATTTCATATGTGGGGGTGCAGAGGGATGGGTCGAGCAACGACTCTCACCTATTTTGTTTGTAAAGAAGAAGGATGTTTTCTTGCGTTAATGTATTGATTAGATATAATAGAATAAAGTAATAGTGAAGTACAAGTATTTGTTGCCAAGGATTAATGATTTGGTTGATCAGCTCTAAGGAGGTTCTGTTTTCTCCATGATCGATCTTCGATCTGGTTATTATCAATAGAGGATTAGTGAAGAGGGCATACCCAGGACAACTTTAAGGTTCTGATATGAGTTTGTGGTTATGTTGTTTGGACTGGACAATACTAATGCCACATTCATGGATCTTATGAACACAATGTTCAAGGATTTCTTGGATTCTTTTGTCAACATCTTAATTGATGATATTTTGGTGTATCACCCTCAAAGGAGCAGCATGTTTAGGATCTCACTTCAGCTATGGAAGTATTGCGAGGCAATAAGTTATACACCAAGTTCACTAGGTATGTACTGTGTTTAAGAGAAGTAGCATTTTTGGGTCTTGTAATTTCGCACGAGGGTGTTGTTGTGGATCCTTCTAAGGTTGAAGAAATAATTACTATTCCCTAGTCACCATATGTTGATGAAGTCCAAAAAGTTTTGGGAATTGTATGTTATTACAAGATATTTATTCATGATTTCTATAGGAAAGCATCGTCGATAACCTACTAGTAAACGTACAATTAGTTGTAGCCTCAATTTTTGTAACATCCCGTTACTTTTAGAGGTAAATTTTTTTTTATTATTTAATTAAAGCTTTTAAGAATAGTTAAATTCTGTAATTTTGATTTTAGTAGATATTTCCATCCGAAATTTTTTTTAACTGTTTTAATACTTTAAATTAGTTTCGGTGACATTAATAATTATTAATGGGCCAATTAATAATTATTAATCACCTTTAGATTTATTTACGAGCTTCGGGTTTCGTTTTTAAAGTAAAAGTAAAAGAGGGACGTAGGCGTCATTTCCCAAATTCTTAAATATCTAAAATTTACTATTCATTCATCTTTTAAATATCAACACTTAAGCAAAAATGCTCATTTTTCTTCCTTATCTTCCTCTTGGACCCGTGAGCAACCAAAACCCTTCCCCTTTTTTTGTGTTTTCTTTAATACTCGGTGGATCGTATCGATTCTACTCCCGTTGGAAAGCCCTTGGCCCGTAGATCATTTCCAACCTACCGAACGTGATTTTCACTCGTTTTCTCGAGGCCTTAAGGTATGTCAAAGTTTCTAAAACTTGAAGTGAATAGTGTTTTAATGGTGGATTTGAGTTGAAATCTTCAAATTCATTAATTGAAGCTTGAAGATTTCAATCGGGAAAGTAGTTTTGGGCAATTTTAAAAACTTCCCCTGAACCCTAAATCGAGTTTGAGTCGGAAACCCGTCACTTGTGATTTTCCCTCACTTGGCCATGTTTAGGATGTTAGGGTTATTGTGTTTTTGCTATTTACTTAATTTTTCGGAAATCGATTAATATGCAAAACCCTAATTTACGGATCCATTGTAGTTGTGAACCTCCAAAGTATCCGAAACTAACCCGAAACACCTCTAAAGTGCATAAAAGCCAAAAAACCAAACCCGAACCCCCTTTTCCCTTGTATGGCCGAGAGCACCAGGGAGGAAATCCGAGATATTCGTTGTTTTATGCTTTTAGATGTTGTTTGTTCGATTTCCGGTTAATTAATGTTATTTAGGTGTAATTTGTTTGTAGGATTGTGAATTGATCGTGGATTTACAACCTCGGTTTAATCGGAGCTTGTCTACAGGCTAAGGAGAGTTTAAAGAGAAAGTTAGTGGTTTTATGAATTGAGTTTTTTATATTATTGTTTATCGAGGTAAAGAGGGAAATAACTTCTTAGAATTAAGTTTTGGTTGGAGACTTTAATTCAGAAGTGAGTGGAGAGAATTTGGAGTTATAATGAGTTCGATGAAAAGGAAACATCAGAGTGGTTTGGAAGTATTGTAAAGTGAATTGGAGTTGTTAGATGAAAGTGGAAATGAAAGTTATTTTGATTGGTTTGAAAGTTAAGTAGTTAGAAGATACACTTGAGTGATAACTCGTGTAATCTAGTTAGTTAGGTTTCTTAATAACTTAGTAGGATTCTTTGAGATTAACTAACTTATTAGGGAGCTTAACCTTTCGTGACACGACACATGATAGTATGTTGATTCGGATCCATACGTATCATGGTGCGATGGTTTGTGATATGGTACATGGTAGTATGTTGATTCGGATCCATACGTACCATGGTACTATGATTTGTGACACGGCAAATGATAGTACGTTGATTTGGATCCATACGTATCATGGTGCGATGATTGAGATATGGCACGACCGTACGTGGTATGTTGATTCGGATCCATACGAGCACGTTACAATGATTGTGATATGGCACATGATAGTATGTTGATTCGGATCCATACGTATCATGGTGTGATGATTTGTAATATGGTGAAATTCCTAATATCCGATGTGATGAGAATTACAATGGTGGTAACACGGTACATGATAGTATGTTGACTTCGGTCCATACGGTATTACGGTACGATGACTTGAGATATGGTACGACCGTACGTGATATGTTGATTTCGATCCATACAATAGCACGATACGATGAAACTTGTTTGGTAATAAAGATAGATAATGTTACATTTACATATTCTTTAGAATTGTATAGTTAGACTTAGTAATGAATGTCACTTTTACTTTAAGTCTTTATTTCTATCTCAAGGCATCGAAAGACTGTCTCGAGTAATATTTTACTATCGTTTGATTGTGTGGAAATTGGAAGTGTGGATATGGGTAGTAATGAGCATTATAGGCCTTTGGACATAATTTAGGGTATGAAATTTAGTTCATAGGATTACTTGCTTTCGTTTTACTCTCACTAGCATTTTATGCTTATGGTCCTACACTTACAAATTTTCAGGTAAACCCTGTCCTAAGAAGCGTGGTAGAGGAGGTGGAGCCGCGTGACTTGCCGAGATGGTGTACGGACAATATTAAAACACTTTTGGTTTAGCATTTGTATAAATGCTTGTAAATTATTTCCATTTTCCATACTTATGTCTTTTTGAGCCCGAAAGGGTAGTTGTGTAAAGTATGTCTTTGTTTTATGACTAAATTCTCTTTTGGAATGCGCATTCCCTATTTATCGCTTTCTCTGAATATGGGTTGTTGTAAACAGGTTTTGGTTATCCGATTTTTAAACGAACTCATGCCGTTATTCTTTAAAACTAAGTCTTCCGTTGTGCAATTGAATTTAAAGAATTCAACGGAAAATTGGGTCGTTACAGTTGGTATCAGAGCCTCTTTGGTTCTGAAGACCAAATGCATCACATGATTTTCATATTTTAATATTGTCCAAACATCGCTCAAAGTCAACGGCGCCAGGTATCCTTAGAACACTCTCTTTTGTTTAGTTTGTTTGTACTTTTGCTTTTACTTTCCTGGTATCTCATGTGAGGCTTTTCTGATTGTGATTTCAGTATGCCTCCGAGGACAGTTACACAGAGGAGAGGTAGGAGTAGAGTATCGACTGCATTACGAGGCAGAGGCCGTACTAGAGCAGTTACACCACCACCTGAGTATCGGGAGGATGAGCCTCCAGTTGATCAACCACCTAGTCATGGTCGCAGTGTTACCATTTCTGAGGAGTATTTTAGAGATTTATTACTAGGTGGTGGAGGACTTGCTGATCAGATTATACCACCTATTAGAGCACCTGCTCTAGTGGTAGATCAGTCTGGTGTTACTGATGCTGCGAAAACTATGAAGAAGTATATAAGGTATAACACTCCTGAGTTTGATGGTACATCTACCGATCCGGCTGATGCAGAGAGATGGATTATCAGGATTGAGAGGGTACTTGGGTTCATTAAGTGCCCAGATCAGCTGAAGGTTCAATGTGGGACCTATTCCTTGGTTGACGATGCACTTTACTGGTGGAATGGTATATCCCATACTCTCAGTCCTGATTTGCAGGTTAGTTGGGAGATGTTCAGGGAGAAGTTTTTTGATAAAAACTATCTCGAGGATACACAAGATCAGTTAGAGATTCAGTTTCTTACCCTTAAACAGGGTGATAGTTCTGTGGTGGAGTATGAGAGAGAGTTTGACAGGTTGTCAAAGTTTGCCACCAGACATGTTGCCGATCTGGAGAGTAAGAGGAGAAGGTTTATAGTGGGTTTGAGGGCAGAGTTTCGAGGACAAGTACCAGCCTTGCAACCTACCACCTTTGCCGATGCTTTGATTGCCGCTTTGGCATTAGATATTGGGGATGCTGAGAAGAAGGCTTTTGAGATTACTGCGTAGGCTTCTTCTCAGAAGAGGAAGGCTGGGGACGACCTTTCAGGTCGAGGGACACAACCACTTAAACATGCTCCTGGTAAGGGCAGAGGACAGATAGGACCTCAGTTTCATACAGGTCAGTCTAGTGCTCTAGCTCCTCCCTTACCCTTTTGTTCAGATTGCACCGGGTACCACCTAGGTCAGTGTAAGGTGGTGAAATGCTTTTAGTGTAGATAGATTGGACATGTGAGACGTTTCTGCCCTAGTTTACAGACACCACATTATAGTGGAGGTCATGGTCAGAGTTCTGGTAAGGGTCAGGGCCGAGGACAGACCCAGGGGCGAGGTCAGACTGTTGGTAGAGGCCAGGTTAGGCCTATTTAGCAATAGAGAGCACCACCGGCAGTTCAGGCACAACCTCAGACACGACAGCAGGCCCGTGTCTTTGCTACTACTTGAGAGGATGCTGAGGCATCTGGTACAGTTGTGACAGGTACTTTGTCCGTTGTAGGGCACTCTGCCTTTGTATTATTCGATTATGGGGCTAGTCACTCATTTATTTCTGCTGAGTTTGTCCAGTCTGCTGCCTTACAGTCTGAGCCATTAAGGCATGAGTTGCATGTCACTACTCCACTCGGGAAATCTGTTGTTGTGGACAGAGTAGTTTATATTGATGATTTATGTATTGTGGGTTGCTTTCTGCATGCTATGTTGATTGTGATGCCAATGACTGCCTTTGATATTATTTTGGGTATGGATTGGCTATCAGCCAACCACGCCATTATCGGTTGTAGTGAGAAAGTGGTAGACTTTATTGGTCCACGTAGGACTAGTTTATGGTTTCGTGGGACCCGAGGTAGGGTGATACCTGAAGTTATCTCGGTGATCCAGGCTAGAGCACTTTTGTATGATGGTGCTTGGGTATTTAGCTAGTATAGTCGACACATCTGTTAGTGTGACCACCCTAGTTTCTGTACTCGTTGTGAGGGATTTCATTGATGTCTTCCCTGATGAGTTACCTGGTTTGCCACCAGTGAGGGAGTTAGACTTCCAGATAGAGGTGATACCTGGGACTGCTCCATTGTCCAAGGCACCTTATCGTATGGCACCAGCTGAGCTCAGAGAGTTAAAGCATCAATTACAAGAGCTTTTAGACTTGGGGTTTATACGCCCAAGTGTATCACCGTGGGGAGCTCCGATATTGTTTGTAAGGAAAAAAGATGGCTCTATGAGATTATTTATTGATTATAGACAGCTGAACCGGATCACAGTGAAGAACAAGTATCCTTTACCCAGGATAGATGACTTGTTTGATCAGCTGAAGGGGGCCACTGTCTTTTCAAAGATAGATCTTCGATTAGGGTATCATCAGTTGAGGATTAGGGATGCTGATATTCCTAAGAATGAGTTCAGGACACGATAGGGTCATTATGAGTTTGTTGTCATGTCTTTCAGCTTGACTAACGCTCCTGCGGCCTTTATGGACCTGATGCATACAGTGTTCAAGAGGTTTATTGACACTTTTGTGACAGTGTTTATTGATGATATTCTTGTGTATTTGAGGACTGAGGAGTTACATGCTATCCATTTAGAGAAGGTATTATCGACTTTGAGGCTCAAAAGTTGTATGCAAAGAGCTCAATATGAGACAGAGGAGATGGCTAGAACTTGTGAAGGATTATGATTGTGACATCCAATATCATCCGGGAAAGGCCAATGTAGTTGCTGATGCACTTAGTCGAAAGTCATAGCATTTGTCTGCATCGAGTGCTATTCCATTTAGACTTAGATGGGAGATGGAAAGAGTTGAGATAGCCATTCTTTCAGCTGAGACTACTGTGAGCTTGGCAAGTTTGACAGTTGGCCCTACTTTGAGACAGAGGATGATAGAGGTACAGAGGGGTGAGAAACACTTGGCTGAAGGTTTTCGTGAGGTAGAATCCGATTTACCTAGCCATTTTACTTTTTCCACAGATAATGCGCTGATGTATCGTAGGAGGCTATGTGTGCCTTTAGAATCGACTTATAGGAAAGAGCTGTTAGAGGAGGCTCATAGTTCTATCTTTTCTGTACATCCAGATAGTACTAAGATGTACATGGACCTGCGACAGCATTATTGGTGGCCTGGCATGAAACGTGAAGTTGCTGACTTTATTAGTAAGTGTTTGGTTTGTCAGCAAGTAAAGGCATTGAGAAAAAGTCCACCTGGTTATCTTAACCCTTTGAACGTGCCTGAGTGGAAGTGGGAGGAAATATCGATGGATTTTATCAGTGGCTTACCGAGGACCGCGAAGGGTTATGACACCATTTGGGTGATAGTTGACAGGTTGACTAAGAATGCACATTTTATACCAGGGAAGATAACCTACCCTGTTGAGACATGGGCACAGTTATACTTGAGAGAGATTGTCAGACTTCATGGAGTGCCAGTCAGGATTGTTTCAGATCGAGACACCCGTTTGGTTTCAAAATTCTGGCAGAGTCTGCATACTACTATGAGCACTGGCTTGGATTTCAGTACTGCTTTTCATCCTCAGACTGATGGTCAGACCGAGAGGGTTAACCAGATTCTGGAGAATATGCTGAGAGCTTGTACTTTGGATTTCGATGGTAGTTGGGATACTCAGTTATATCTTGTTGAGTTTGCTTATAACAACAGTTATCAGGCTACCATCGAAATGGCACCTTTTGAAGCACTTTATGGTAGAAAGTGCAGATCACCAGCTCATTGGAATGAAATTGGTGAAAGGAAACTTCTGGGACCGGAATTACTGCAGATGACTAGTGATTCCATTACTCTTATCAGAGAGAGGATGAGAGTGGCTTAGAGTAGACAGAAGAGTTACGCTAATGAGAGGCGTAGTGAACTCGAGTTCGAAGTTGGTGACCACGTATTTCTGAAGGTAGCACCCATGAAAGGGGTGATGAGGTTTGGGAGGAAGGGCAAGTTGAGCCCTAGATTTATAGGCCCCTTCGATATCCTAGATCGGGTTGGGTCCGTAGCTTATCGATTGGCTTTGCCTTCGGCCTTGTCGACAGTTCATGATGTGTTCCACGTGTCCATGCTCAGGAAGTATGTGGTTGACCCTTCACATATTATTGATTATGAGCCTGTTACTTTGGATGCTAGTCTATCCTATGAAGAAGTACCAGTTGAGATCCTAGCCAGGGAACAGAAGGTGTTAAGGAACAAAACAATAGACTTGGTTAATGTTCTGTGGAAGAACCAAGTATCAGAAGAGGCTACGTGGGAACGTAAGGACGAGATGCGAGCAAAACATCCTCATCTTTTCACTTAGGAGCCTACTTTTCGGGGACGAAAAGCTCTTTTAGGAGGGTAGTCTGTAACGTCCCGTAACTTTTAGAGGTAAATTTTTTTTTTATTTAATTAAAGCTTTTAAGAATAGTTAAATTCTGTAATTTTGATTTTAGTAGTTATTTCTGTCCGAAATTCTTTTTAATCGTTTTAATACTTTAAATTAGTTTCGGTGACATTAATAATTATTAATGGGCCAATTAATAATTATTAATCACCTTTAGATTTATTTACGAGCTTCGGGTTTCGTTTTTAAAGTAAAAGTAAAAGAGGGACGTAGGCGTCATTTCTCAAATTCTTAAATATCTAAAATTTACTATTCATTCATCTTTTAAATATCAACACTTAAGCAAAAATGCTCATTTTTCTTCCTTTTCTTCCTCTTGGACCCGTGAGCAACCAAAACCCTTCCCCTTTTTTTGTGTTTTCTTTAATACTCGGTGGATTGTATTGATTCTACTCCCGTTGGAAAGCCCTTGGCCCGTAGATCATTTCCAACCTACCGAACGTGATTTTCGCTCGTTTTCTCGAGGCCTTAAGGTATGTCAAAGTTTCTAAAACTTGAAATGAATAGTGTTTGAATGGTGGATTTGAGTTGAAATCTTCAAATTCATTCATTGAAGCTTGAAGAATTCAATCGGGAAAGTAGTTTTGGGCAATTTTAGAAACTTCCCCTAAACCCTAAAACGAGTTTGAGCCGGAAACCCGTCACTTGTGATTTTCCCTCACTTGGACATGTGTAGGATGTTAGGGTTATTGTGTTTTTGCTATTTACTTAATTTTTCGGAAATCGATTAATATGCAAAACCCTAATTTACGGATACCCATTGTAGTTGTGAACCTCCAAAGTATTCGAAACCAACCCGAAACACCTCTAAACTGCATAAAAGCCAGAAAACCAAACCCAAAACCCCTTTTCCCTTGTATGGCCGAGAGCACCATAGGGAGGAAATCCAGGATTTTCGTTGTTTTATGCGTTTAGATGTTGTTTGTTCTATTTCCGGTTAACTAATGTTATTTAGGTGTAATTTTTTTGTAGGATTGTGAATTGATCGTGGATTTACAACCTCGGTTTAAAGAGGGAAATAACTTCTTAGAATTAATTTTTGGTTGGAGACTTTAATTCGGAAGTGAGTGGAGAGAATTTGGAGTTATAATGAGTTCGATGAAAAGGAAACATCAGAGTGGTTTGGGAGTATTGTAAAGTGAATTGGAGTTGTTAGATGAAAGTGGAAATGAAAGTTACTTTGATTGGTTTGGAAGTTAAGTAGTTAGAAGATACACTTGAGTGATAACTCGTGTAATCTAGTTAGTTAGTTTTCTTAATAACTTAGTAGGATTCTTTGAGATTAACTAACTTATTAGGGAGCTTAACCTTTCGTGACACGACACATGATAGTATGTTGATTCGGATCCATACGTATCATGGTGTGATGGTTTGTGATATGGTATATGATAGTATGTTGATTCGGATCCATACGTACCATGGTACTATGATTTGTGACACGACACATGATAGTATGTTGATTCGGATCCATACGTATCATGGTGCGATGGTTTGTGATATGGTACAGGTAGTATGTTGATTCGAATCCATACGTACCATGGTACTATGATTTGTGACACGGCACATGGTAGTATGTTGATTTGGATCCATACGTATCATGGTGCGATAATTGAGATATGGCACGACCGTACGTGGTATGTTGATTCGGATCCATACGAGCACGTTACGATGATTGTGATATGGCACATGATAGTATGTTGATTCGGATCCATACGTATCATGGTGCGATGATTTGTAATATGGTGAAATTCCTGATATCCGATGTAATGAGAATTACGATGGTGGTAACACGGTACATGATATTATGTTGACTTCGGCCCAAAAGGTATTATGGGATGATGACTTGAGATATGGTACGACCATACGTGGTATGTTGATTTCGATCTATACAATAGCACGATACGATGAAACTTGTTTGGTAATAAAGATAGATAATGTTACATTTACATATTCTTTAGAATTGTATAGTAAGACTTAGTAATGAATGTCACTTTTACTTTAAGTCTTTATTTCTATCTCAAGGCATTGAAAGACTATCTCGAGTAATATTTTACTATCATTTGATTGTGTGGAAATTGGAAGTGTGGATATGGGTAGTAATGAGCATTATCGGCCTTTGGACATAATTTCGTGGATGAAATTTAGTTCATAGGATTACTTGCTTTCATTTTACTCTCACTAGCATTTTTATGCTTATGGTGCTACACTTATAAATTTTCAGGTACGTCCTAAGAAGCGTGGTAGAGGAGGTGGAGCCGCGTGACTTGCCGAGATGGTGTACGGACAATATTAAAACACTTTTGGTTTGGCATTCGTATAAATGCTTGTAAATTATTTCCATTTTCCATACTTATGTCTTTTTGAGCCCGAAAGGGTAGTTGTGTAAAGTATGTCTTTGTTTTATGACTAAATTCTCTTTTGGAATGCGCATTCCCGATTTATCGCTTTCTCTGAATATGGGTTGTTGTAAATAGGTTTTGGTTATCTGATTTTTAAACGAACCCATGCCGTTTTTCTTTAAAACTAAGTCTTCCGCTGTGCAATTGAATTTAAAGAATTTAACGGAAAATTGGGTCGTTACAATTTTAGTTTCAAATAGTTGAAGTGGACTTACAGTTTATACTGATGCATACAAGAAAGGTTTAGGATGTGCTCTGATGCAACATGAGGAAGTGATATCTTACGTTTTCAAATAGTTGGAGGGATATGAGAAGAACTATCCAACTCATGATTTAGAGTTGGCAGCTGTGATTCCTTGTAAAGATCTAAAGACATTAATTATATGGATTGAAGATTAAAATTTTAATTCATCATAAGATTCTGAAGTATTTCTTTGTTCAGAAGTAACTAAATATGCATTATAGAAGAGGGTATAATTGGTAAAAGATTATGTATGCGATATTAAGTATCATCCATGCACGGAAAATGTAGTAGCACATGATCTTATTTGAATATTAGCTCATTCATCTGGTCTAGTTGTCACTCAACCCAAGTTACAGAAGGACTGGGAGTGAGTTAAAATAAAAAATTTGACTTCTAAGGGAACATCTCTTATGGCACAATTGGCTATGAGACCAACTTTTAGGTAGAGGATCATAGACTCTTAGAAATCAAATTTGAAATTATCAGAGCATATTGCTTCGATTGAGTCTAGGAAAGTTAGCGAGTATTCATTTTCTTCATACTCTACACTTGTGTTTCATGGACGGTTATGTATGTCAGTAGATACCACTCTTATGATTGAGTTATTGGATGAGACACAACGTTCTCGCTTTTAAGTGCATCCTGGTAGTACAAAGATGATCGAGATTTGCAACAACTTTATTGGTGACCGAATATATATGAAGAGAGATGTAGCTGAGTTTGTTAGTAGATCTCTTTTTTGTTTGCAAGTGAAGGCCTTAAGACAAAGACCTCCAGGTTACATTAAGATGTTTTTAATGTTCCCAAGTGGGAATGAAAGAAAATATTGATGGACTTTATTCATGGATTACAAAGCATAGCTACATGTTGTACTACGTACTATCTGCGCATTGTTGACTGGATAAAGTCACCAAACTTTTTGCTAGGAAAGTTGATTTATTTCATTGAGTAGTGGGCTAAGATATATCTGAAGAAGATTGTTTAACTACAAGGTATGCTAGTGGATATTGTTTCAGATACAAACATTCGTTTTGTCCTTTTGTTTTTGAAAAGTTTACATCTAGCACTAGGGTCAAACTTGAGCTTTTTTATAACTTTTCATTCATAAATAGATTGTCAGACAAAGAGGGTAAATAAAATTTTGAAGGATATATTGAGGGCTTCTGCTCTAGATTATGATTATGGCTCAAGTAACAATTTGTATTTGGTTCAGTTTTCGTATAATAACAATATTTCTACTACTAACGATATGCCATCGTTAGAGGCAGTTTATGGTAAGAAGAAAAAATCACATGTACATGGACATGAACTTGGTGAAAGAAAAGTTTAAGGAGCAGAATTGGTACTACAGTCTTGTGAAGTTGTAGATTTGATCAAGGAGCATAATTGGTACAACCCAGGTTTTAGGTAAGGTCATTTTAGCCATTTCAAGCATTTTGATTTTAATGAAATTATTTTGAATTCATCATGTTTGTTTTTTACGATTCCAAAGTAACAAATTGTTCATAAATCTAAATGTTTAGTAAAAATTTATGACCTAAATACGGATTATACCATTATTTATTATTGTTCTATTAGGGATACTTTGGTACTTTGCAAGTCAATCTGATTCATTAAATGACACAAAACCCTAGGTCACACATTCATTATTTTTTCGTGTAACTCTTCATCTCCTTCGATGCCTCTATCTTTGTTCATTATCAGGTTCAATTCACCAACTTCCTTTGTTTCTTCAAGTTAATTCAAGTTTCATTCATGTTATTACATTTCCATGAAATTATAACTACTTTAATAACTTTTTTGTCTAATATTTGAACCCCATTGTCGAACTTTGTGAGTCTCCTAGGGAACACATTCATTTCGTTTATTTCTTAAGGCAATTTTGTTTATTTATCTTATTTCGCTTCGATTATCCAATTTTTGCAAGTCAATTCCTTATGAAATTACCTTTATTTTCATATTCCCTCACCAAAGACATAATATAAACACTAGATGTGATCGAATTTTCTCAAAATACATAGGAACCGCAACTTGTTTTCATTGATTCATAGAGTTAATTCAAATTTCTTTGTTTTCAATTAGGTGCGTTGTAACTGCCATTATTTTTAATTTTCCAATGAAAAAGTGTCAAATCATCTACTTTTTTTTTTTTTTGCTAGAAACATACCTCATCGGAAACTCAAATTTTTATTTTCATTTTTTTGAGTTCTTTAGTCAGGTTTTGAGTCATCTTGCATCGAGGTTCAAGTTCCACATTGATTCCAATCAATTTACAAATCGTTCCAGGCCATTTCCCATTGCTGTAGAATCCTACTCAGCCCCGGTAAAATTTCTCTTATCGTTTGCGTGCGCTGGGTCTAGGGGTTGAAGGTGATACAATCAAAGTAGACCAGTCTTGTTGGTTCAACATGGTTTTGTTATGTTTGGGTCCAATTGTTCGTTATTTTAAGTCAGTTCTCTCCTTAATTAATTTTTTAAATTAATTAGTTTCTAGGTCTTAGGTACCATTTCTCATACCCTAATCGAGTTTTTTAAGAAGATTGTCGTTACCTCCACATTCGAATAGGTGAAAGTCCCTTTTGACATTGACAAGAATTGTCATTGAGCTTGAGATTGTGATGTCGATGAACGCCCTTATAGAGTTTTGGGAGATGATGGAAAACTATTGTAACCATCTCTGATTTAATCAATAGAAGAGCTAGAATGGTAGGTTGTTCTTTTGTGGCACCTAGTTGTGAGGGTGGGAGAGAGGTGAGCTTTGGAAGTTCAAATATGTCATTTCATTTCAAGTTACCTTTCATGTTTCATTTATAATCTTATAACCTTTCTTGTAGTGAGGTATCATGTTTCAAGGGAGCCTACTCCATCTTATAAAGAGACATTCAACGTTTTTAAAAAATAGTAAGATGAGTGTGTTTGATCAATGGGTAATAATTTCCATGAGGGCAGCTACTAGTGCCAATTTGTGGAAAATTCCTATAGGTATTCGAGCTTGAAATCTACGTAAGATTTTTTTTAAGAATTCTTATAAAAAAGTTATTTAGTTCACTTTTATTTTAATTTATCAAGACAATAAAGCTTAGAAAGAGGCTTCTACAAAGTGTTTAGGGCAACCTCCTTGAATGGTGACCTAAAGTTGGTTGGGAAAGTGAGTGTTCTTGTGCCAAAGAAACTTAAGACAAGGCTAAGTGTAGCTTAAAGTGTGCAATCTTAGGCCACACTTCAAATCTATTGCTGTAGAAACTTCTACAATCTCTAATTTGGGAAGCGATTGTGAATAAGATTCTAGAGGGGAACAACTAGTGGAGAAGTGAATCCAACGTCTCCACGGGTCAACCTTTTTTATGCTCTTTTACTTTCAATCACAGCATATAGAACCTAATCATCTCACTCAACCGCAGGTTCACTTATGTAGATAAAAAATATATATATCTCTCATGGTTTTTAAACAAAAAAATAGTAAGAAATTGTTTGTATTTTTCTTTTTTTAGTTCAAGTTCAATAATTTATGGAACTATTTGATTATTTTTCATTATTATTTTCAATGAATTTACTAGTTTTTTTTTGTTTGCTTTTTTAGTTCAATAAATTTATTGAACTATAATTATGTTATTTGAGTACTTTTTAAAAAGTTATGATATTTTAGTAATTAGTGTGTAAAAATATAATATTTCAGTAATTGTCACTTATGAGTTATGTATAATAGAATTCAAAACAAGTTCATTGATCTCACACAAATTGATCTCATCCATAATCCTTTCACTTCTTTTTTGTGGAAAATTTTTCACATGTATAAATCATATTAAAACCGTGAATTGGAATTTTAAATGAACATGATTTAAGGAAGTGAACTATCACTATCAAGATCTTTATAATAGATAAATAGATTACTTTTTGAACTAATATCAATCAAGAGCACATTGAGCAAAAGACAACTTAGGATGGTTCAGGGATCCATTACAGGATCAAGGTTAAAGAAACTGCAACAAGCCTTAAACATCCAAAGTCAAGCTTATATAAGTAATATAAAGGAAGACTTTGAAGATTCAAGCATTGTTGCTATGAAAGAGGAAGATGTGCACGTTCATATTGGCTAGTACAATTGGAAGAAGATTTCTAAAGGCTTGTGCAATCAAATTTGATGAAGATTTTTTAGGAATGTTGAACCATTTTTTTGAACATTCCTAAACTTGAGTACTTTCCATATTTGCCTCGTACTTTCTATATACGTAATGTTCTTTATTTAGTCCCTTCCAAGGGACAAAACTATTATTTTAGTCCTTTATTTTATTAGATTAATCTTTGCAATAATTTAGGCTAGTCATTAAATCTCTAGGTCAAACATTCTAAAATCGCACCAAATGCAATTAAGGAAAGTTGCTATAGTATTGACTATTTTCCTTTAGCGTTTTTCCTTGGCTTGGCCACCACTCTTAGGGCTTTATTGGAATTTTAAAATTTTAATTGTAACCCTAATTCTCAAATCATATTAATAGGAAATATATTTTTCTTTGATACTTTTATTTGGTCGAATTTAACCTTGCATGATTTTGTAGTCTTGTCCTAGATTACATATTTAGAAATAATTTAACAATATTCTTGATCTAAAGTGTTTGTAAACTATTTCAATCTTTAAATAAGAAACAAGTTTTTCTTGTTTCAAGGTCATAGATCTAGGAATAACCTTCTAAACTCTGATTCTTAGGGTGTTGCCAAATTATTCTTTGAGAACTTTTGGTTTTGTGATTCAAAAGTCTTCAAAGAATTTTTTATCCATCAAAGGGTTTTCATATCATTTGGTATCAGAGGTTAGACAAAAGGAAAAATTCTTACCTTACTATCCAATTTTTTCTTTGTTCTTAGGTTCATTTAGAATTCAAGAAAAAATCACAAATCGACTATTTTTAGTCAGTTTGTTTAATATGTTTTTGTTAGTTGCAATTTGAGTTCTTGAAAAAGAAAACCATAAATTCTTGTCTTTCTTATAATTTAGCTGTTATTCAAGCATCTTAGTTAAAAACAAAAATCAGTAGCTTAAATTCGAGGCTAGAAAAAAAAGTGACAGTTTTACTTGAGATTGTTGAATTCAAAATAAGAAAATGTTTGTTGATAATTATTTTCTTGAAATTTTAAACTTAAGTTCATAAAAATTGCATCTTCTATATGAATTAATAAGGTTTCATTAGCCAAAGTTTTTATTTCCTAAATTGCTAGATGTTACAATATTTGACTTGCACCTAGTTTGAGAAAGTTTCCTATATTAATCACATCTAATTTCTTGCTTCTTAGAACTTTAGGAAAGTTTACAAATCTGATCATTATAGTTTTAGAAAAGTTTATATTCCAATTTCTTACTTTATAAAAGTTTTCATACTTCATACTTTCCTAATTTGCACCACTTTCCTTATTTGAAATATTTGTAATATGTTTTTTAATCTTTCATATTTCTGTCTTTCTAAAATTCATAACTTGTTTTCTTGTATACTTATTGATTCATTTTCATAAGTATTAGTCTTAAGCATATTTTAATTTTTACTAAATTGTACTAAATCAAGGCCATAAGTTACAACATTACATACTGTTTTTTAGTGTAAGCACCTAGTAAACTTAGAAATTTTTAGTCTAAAAATTTAGGGATTGGTTTTTGATGTTCTTTTTATTACTAATTTATTTTCTTATAGCCATGACTAATGAAGGAGACAACACCAATATTAAGGATGAGATTAGGAAATCGGAATAAGTTGAGGGATACTTACAACAATGCAAAGAGATGTGGATATAGGAGGATGAAAGTTCAAGAAAGAGCAATAGAGGTTCCATTTACTCCAATGGAAAACCCTAGAGCCAATCTTAATTTGGCTCCAATTAAAGCTAGAAGGCAAGAATAAGTAGGGCATAGGACTGAGGCACATCATGAAGATCATGAAGGAGATCCTTATGTACATGAGGGAAACATTATAAAAATTAGTTGAGAAAACAACAATGAGGAAGTGGTAGAGGCCAAGGCATGTTTCAAGTGCAAAGGGAAAATAGAGATGGACCATATGAAGAGTTTATGAGACAAGTCCAGGAGGCATAATATTCAAAATTCCTCCATTCCAAGAAAAAAAAATATATCTAGAGTTGTATTTGCAATGGGAGACATAAATTGAGTACATGTTTGGTTGCAACAATTATAGTGAGCAAAGATTACCTGCTATCGTTAAATTATAAAACTATGCATCTGTTTGGTGGACGCAATTGGAGTCTTAACTTATGAGAGAGAGAAAACCACAAATTGAGACTTTGGAAGAACTTAAACTCACAATGAAAAATAGATCCATTGCAATCACTTTTGATAAATATGTTACTTACTTTGAGAGAAATGTTACTTACAAGTTACAATGGTTTGAACAAGGTAGTAAGAGCATGTCCAAGACTATTATAAGGAGATGCATGTCCTCATTACAAAGGTTGTAATACAGGAGATTGAACTTGTTACCATGGGAAGATTTATGGGCGGTTTTAATAGAGTTATATGACATAAATTGGATGTATGTTTTTTTAATGACATGGAGGAAATATTACATCTTGCCATCGAATTTGAGAGAAAACTTTAAAAAGAGGCTACACCTAGGTACTATTCTAAATCTTTTTCACTTAACCTTCTTTTAGATACCAAAAATTACCGATCCACCCAATATTGGATTAAGCCCACTAAAGCCCATACAAAAGATCTCACCAAGTCCAAACCCATGTCAATCCAATTAATGATGGACAATTCATGTACCTTCCACCCACTTTCTCAAACTTGGTGACCAAGTATATTAATGTTAGCCATTGATTTTAATTGGGGACTAAGGATAAATCAAGACCATTGTATTGAATGTGAGGGTCAAGATTCTTTCACTATAAATAGGGGTTTTCCCTTTCTTGGTAAAT
Source organism: Gynostemma pentaphyllum (assembly GCA_028015215.1). NCBI lineage: Eukaryota > Viridiplantae > Streptophyta > Magnoliopsida > Cucurbitales > Cucurbitaceae > Gynostemma > Gynostemma pentaphyllum. The sequence continues at coordinate 17,254,513 of CM051349.1, forward strand.
CATCCAGAAATCACCAATGGTAGTAAACTTGAGTGAGAAAAGAAGGTGTGAGGCTTGAGATAAAAATAGAGATTTTTTCCCTTAGAAGAGAGAGCGGTCTTATTCTTTCCTTATAAGAGAGAAAGTTGTAAAATCCTATTTTATAGTGAATTCTTATATCCTTGCCCGTGGTTATTTACCCAAATTTGTTTGGAGGTTTTTCCATGTAAATATGTGTGTTCATACTTCTCTTCATCTTTCTTTACTGTTATTATGTTTTCCACTTTATTTTAGCTGTGGTTTTGCTCTATCAATTATAATCCCCACACAACAAGTGGTATGTATTAGTATGCTCTGTGGTTGTTACTATCTACTTATCGTATGCTCTGTGGTTGCCACTAACAGTGGACCCTCCACATCGAAAAATAAGTATGATATCTTACACCTTTGAGAGGCACATGGAATTATTGAAAGTTTGTGATAGAAGTCATGGTAGCAAAATTTGGAGATGGAGAAGTTCAACGGGACTCCTTTCTCGTTGTGAAAATTGAAGATGAAGCCTATCTTGAGAAATGATAATTGTCTAGAAGCTATTAGTGAAAGGCCGGCAGAACTCACAGATGACAAAAAGTGGAACGAGATGGAGGGAATGCTATTGTAAATATTCATTTGGCACTATCAGATGGAGTATTGTCTAGCATAGAGGAGAAGAAAACAGCAAAGGACATTTGGGATTACCTCACAAAACTATATGAGGCAAAGTCACTTCACAACAATATTTTCTTCAAGAGGAAATTGTAAACTCTTCGGATGTCGGAGCCTGCTACAATGACAAAGCACTTGAACACATTGAATACTCTATTTTCTAAACTCACATCATTAAGTTATAAAATAGAGCCAAATGAACGTGCTGAACTTCTATTTCAAAGTCTACCAGATTCATATGATCAACTTTCATCAATCTGACAAATAATGTTCTTTTCGACTATCTAAACTTTGAGGATTTTGCAGCCGCTGTTCTTGAAGAGGAAAAAAGGTTCAAGAACAAAGAGGATAAGTTGGCAAGTTCAAAACAAGTAGAGGCTTTAATGATGATAAGAGGTAGATCAACGGAACATAGTTCAAGTGGGAGCCAAAATCAAGGTAGGTCAAAATCGAGAAGTAAGAAGATTATAAAATGCTACAATTGTGGTAGAAAGGGTCATATGAAGAAGAACCGTTGGAGTTTAAATAAGAAAAACTCCAATCCTTAAGGAAATGTTACAAACACCTCAAACGAAATGGAAGTTTTCTGTTGTGAAGCTGTGACATCTTTTGAAGGTAGAGAAAAATTTGTTGATGTATGGCTCATGGACTCAGGAGCCACTTTTCACATGACCTCTCATCGAGAATGGTTCCATCATTATGAACCTGTCTCTAAAGGATTTGTGTTCAGCTGTAATGATCATGCCTTGAAGATTGTCCATAATGGAACTATCAAATGAAGTTTCATGATAATACTGTAAGCATAATTCGGTAAGTGCGACATGTAAAAGGGCTTAGAAAGAATCTGTTGTCATTGAGACAACTAGATGATCTTGGTTGTAAAGTTTTAACCGAGAAAGGAATCATAAAAGTGATTCATGACGCTCTTATACCTATGAAGGAAGAGAAGGTGGCTTCTAACTTGTACATGTTAAAGGGAGAGACTTTTCAAGAAGGAGAAGCATCAGTTGCTTCAAGTTTTCCAAGTGAAGTGTTCTCTATGGTGTGGCATCAGAAACTTGGACACATGTCCGAACAAGGAATAAAAGTTCTCGCGGAGCAAAATCTACTTCCATGTCTCACAAAGGTGTCGTTACCCTTTAATGAGCATTGTGTTACAAGTAAACATCACAGATTAAAGTTCAACACATCAAATTCTAGAAGTAACGAGATTCTAGAATTGGTTCACTCTTATGTATGGCAAGCACTAGTTACATCCTTGGGAGGAGCGAAGTACTTTGTATCCTTCATAAATGACTATTCTAGGAGATGTTGGGTGTATCATATCAAGAGGAAGGCAAATGTGTTTCCAGTCTTCAAAGTATTCAAAGCACGAGTAGGAATCTAATGAAAAGATCATGTGTTTGAGGATAGATAATGGAAGGGAATATACAAGCAGTGAGTTTGTAGATATCTACAATCAGGAAGGCATCAAAATATAGTTTATTATGGCATACACTCCTCAACATAATGGAATGGTAGAGCGGATGGATAGAACATTGTAAGAAAAAACAAGAGTTATGTTGGGAGCTACAGGCTTAGACAAGACTTTCTGGTATGCTGATGGTGTGAAGGGCCACACCCCACTGCCCACAAGGTTACTATCAGCAGGGATATGATCTTTATGGAAGATAACATAGATAAAGAAAATGAAAGCAAGATAAATGAGAATGTAGAGACTACAATATTACACATGGAGAAAGAATCTGAACGCTTTGATTCTTCTAAAGCTAAACCAATGCACGAGGAATAAGAACTAGTAGTGTGTGAAGTACCAGAGATTCATCGATCAAGTCGCCTAATAAGATGACCAGGCTAGCAATGAGATTACGTCATGGAGAGCAATGTTGCATATTGTCTTCTAACGGAAGATGGAAAGCCATTAACTCTCCAAAAAGCAATGACTAGTTCAGATGCAGCTTTGTTGATGACAGTAATGCAGGAAGAAATAGAATCTCTTCATAAGAACAATACTTGAAACTTGTTATGCTACCACATGGAAGAAAGCCCATTGGTAACAAATGGGTGTATAAGATCAAGCGCAATAGCGATGATCAGGTGGAGCGGTATCATGTAAGATTGGTTGTAAAAGGATATGCTCAGAAAGAAGGTGTTGATTTCAATGAGATATTCTCCCCAGTGGTTCGACTTAATACGGTCAGGGTAGTCCTAACAATGTGTGCTACATTTAACTTACATTCGGAGCAGTTAAATGTTAAAATTGTATTTCTCCATGGAGATCTTGAAGAAGAAATATATATGCTCCAACCAGAAGGTTTTAAAGAAAAAAGAAATGAGAACTTGGTTTACGGTTGAACAAATCTCTATATGGTCTCAAACAGGAGCCGAGATGACGGTATAAGAGATTTGCTTCTTCATCATGAGCCTTGGATACAATAGGCTTAATGCAGAATCTTGTGCATATTTCAAGAGGTTTGGGGACAATGATTTCATTGTTTTGTTGTTGTATGTTGACAATATATTGGTAGCAGGCCCCAACAAAGATCGTATCAAAGAATTGAAGGCACAATTGGCTAGGGAGTTTGAGATGATGGACTTAGGACCGACAAACAAGATTCTAGGGATTCAAATTCACCGAGACAGAAATAATAGGAAGATTTGGCTATCTCAAAAAAATTAGCTGAAAAAGATCTTGCGACGCTTCAACATGCAAGATAGTAAGCCAATTTTTACCCCAATTCTCGTTAATTTCAGGTTATCCTCCAGTATGAGACCTAGCAGTGAAGCACAGAGGATGGAGATGTCTCGAGTATCGAATACATCAGTAATGGGAAGTTTAATGTTCGCCATGATTTTTACAAGACTAGACATTGCAAATGCAGTGGGAGTGGTTAGTAGATATATGGTGAATCCTAGTCGAGAGCATTAGAATGGTTTTAAAATGGTCCTTAGATATATTAAAGGGACCATAGATGTTGCATTATGCTACGGGGGATCAAACTTTACTGTCAAAGGATATGTTGAGTCAAATTATATAGGTGATCTAGATAAAAGCAAATCCACCACTAGATAGTTTATTTTTACCAGAGAAGCCGTAAGTTGGGTTTCAAAACTGCAGTCAGTTGTGGCTACGTCAACAACAGAAGTAGAATATGTTGTGGCCTAGTAATGAAGCAGTATGGTTGAAAATGGTATTAGAGGATCTCGGGCACAAACAAGAGAAGATTTCTTTGTCTTGTGACAGTCAGAGTGCCTTGTATCTTGTAGGGAATCCAACCTTTCATTCAAAGACAAAACATATTCGAGTGTAGTACCACTTCGCTTGTGAGAAAGTGGAGGAAGGAAGAGTGGATATGCAGAAGATTTCTACAGAAGAAAATCAAGCAGATTATCAGACAAAAGCATTCAATGGTGACAAGTTTATTTGGCGTCGATCCTCGAATGGCCAATCGAAGGCATGAGCAACATGGAGATGGCATGATAAAAAGAATGGTGTGGAGATGTGATTGACTCTCAATCAAATCTCCAAGTGGGAGATTGTTGGATTAATCCCACTAAAGCCCATTCAAAAGATATCACCAAGCCCAAACCCATGTCAATCCAATTAATGATGGAAGATTCATGAAGCTTCCACCCACTTTCTCAAACTTGGTGACCAAGTATTAATTGTAGCCATAGATTTTACTTAGGGATCAAAGATAAATCAAGACCATTGGATTGAACATGGGGGCCAAGGCTCTTTCACTATAAATAAGGGTTCTCCCATTCTTAGCAAATCATCCCAAAATCAGTTATAATATTTTCCACTCTATTTTAGCTACGGTTTTGGTTTATAAGTTATAATCCCCACACAACACCCAAGGGAAACCACTTTTGAAAAACAAACAATTTTTAAATAAAAAAAATAGGGAGGGTGAAAGTTCTTTAAAAAAGGTAGAATAAAAAATGTTACGGCTAGAGATGTTAAGTGCTGAAACTGCCAAGGCTTAAGGCATGTAATGAAAGATTTCTTTACAAGAGAATCATGTACATTGAGAATGGCAAAGTCCTATTTATTAATTTATTTCCAATGCTACCTACTTAATTGGTTAGTTTTAGTGCTAGCACTAAGGTTAAAAAGATCCAAAGTTGTAGAAAGAGGTTCAAAAAGGATTGAGAGAATTCAAAGTTTACTGCAAGAATCAATAAAGGATGATCAAAGCTTATTTCTCAACCAAGAGATTAGGTTTGGGTGCATTTAGGAAGGAAAAGTTTCCATTGAAAGGAAATCCAAGCTAAATCTTAGAGGAAATGGTCCATTTAAAATGTTAGAAAAGATTAATGACAATGCTTACCAGATTGATCTTCCAGGTGAATATAATATGAGTGCTACTTTTAATGTTTCTGGTTCGAGTTTTTTTAATGTATGTGATGAATATGATTTGAGAAATAAAATTCTTTTCAAAAGGGAGGGTATGATATGAATCATGCAGCGCAAGACAAGTTTTGGATCCTTTAAGGAAATTGTTAATGTATGTGATGAATATGATTTGAGAAATAAAATTCTTTTCAAAAGGGAGGGTATGATATGTATCATGCAGCCAAAGACAAGTTTTTGATCCTTTAAGGACAATTTACCATGAAACTTCAACAAGCCATGAACACCCATTGTCAAGCTTACATGAGCAAAGTAAAGTTAGGTTTTGAAGAACCAAGCATTGAGGTTATGAAAGAGTAAGATATTGACTTTAATAGATTGAAAGTGAAATTTGAAGAAGAATTTTAGAGGCTCGCTGTCATATTTGAAAAAGAAGACTTTCTAGAAAACTTGAACCCTTTTTCGAAACGTTCCTATAGTTGCCTCTTACTTTCCATATTTATGATGTTCTTTATTTAGTTGCTTCCCACAGTAAAACTACCATTTAGGCCTTTATTGTATCAGATTTAATTTTTGTAATAGTTCAAGTAAGTCTTTCAATTTGCAGGTCAAACATTCTAAAATTGCACCAAATGCATTTACAGAAAGTTGCTATAGCATTTATTATTTTCCTTTAGGTTTCTTCCTCTACTTGGCAGCACCTCTTCGGGCGTTATTGGCTATTTAAACACTTTATTGTAACCATAATTCTCATAATATCAATAATTAATTGTTTTCCCTTAAAACTTCTTGGGTGGTAAAATTTAACCTAGCATGCTTTTGTAATCTTGTCCTAGATTACATGTTTAGAAACAATCAAATTTTCTTGATCCAAAGTTTTTGTGAATTGTTTCAATCTTGAAATAAGAAAAAATTCTCCTTATTTCATGGTCATAGATCTACGAATATTTTTCTTAACTCAGATTCCTAGGGTGTTGCCAAACTATTCTTGAGGTTTTTGATCCAAGGGGTTCTTGATCCATCATTTAGAGCTTTCATATCATGAACACTCTATAATCAAAAGTTTCTAATATATATATATAAAATTTTATGTATAATGTCTTTGCATTTTTTCAATACTAACATTCGAGTAATGGTGAGTTTAGAATGGTTTTTAATTATTTTTTATTCACTAAAATCACTTTTTAGTTTTGTATGATTTTTGAATAAAAAAATTAATTTTCTAAAAACACTTATTAAGGCTTAAAACTATTATTTAATAAAAACCCTTCAGTAGTGTTTTTTTTTAAAAATGTTTTTAGAAAGAGTCTTTTAGTATAGCACTTATCTGAAAATCCATCATAAAGTTAAATCTTAATAGAATTATTCTAATTAAAACATAGAAATGGAATAAGACAAACCTGAGAAGGGAAACCATGAACAAGAAAGAGCGGAGGATTATTAATATTTCCACATTCAACGACAAACCACCTGCATTTTCACAAATCCAATAGAGGAAGCGTCATTAGAAAAGATTTGGTTGGGTTTTGATGTCATCTCAATTAATTTATAATTTTTTTTATTTGAAATGTTATTGGAATAACCCTTAATCTATGATAGAGATAACGATAACGATAACAACATATTTGGATTTTGTACTTATGGTTTGAATTTTGTTTCATTTAATGTTGGAGTTTCTTCTTAAAAAAAGACGAAAAACTCTCACTAATTTTGAATTTAAGATAGATATAATGATAGAGCCCAAAAACTTTAACTAACTTTCTTTATATTAATTGTCTTGCCCTTATAACTCAAATTTTTGTACTGATACCCCGGACCATAGACTCGAAAAAACAAGCTCTAGAAATATTTTGTGTGTGTGAACTTAGGTAAATAAGATGGCTCCACACATGACTTATTCACAATAGGTAAAGGCATCATGTTTGACTTTTATCTACATGCATGTTTCAATGAGACAGGGCCGATCCTAAAATGAAAAAATGTGATTCTAGACCCCTATTATATAATTTTAAATATATAAACAAATATAACATTATTAACTTCAATCAAATAATGGATATTAAACCAAATAATACAATTTAAAATTTCATTTAAAAAGTGACATTCTTCTGGAATATTTAGATACAAAATCATCTACTACATTTTCAATATCAATATCATCTAAAGTTTCACTATCAATTGATATCAAGGCTAGTCCATTGAGTCTCTCTTGTGACATAGTTGACCTTAAATAAGATTTCAACAACTTAAACTTTGAAAAACTTCTTTCCGCTGATGCAACTGTAATAGGAATTGTCAATAATATTTTGTATGAAATGGAAGCATTTGAAAAAAAAAACTCTTTTCTTTCAAACAATTCAATATATCTCTAAGCAATTTCAGTTCAATGTACAAATCATTCCCATCAATATCACCATACTGCCCATCTTTCAGAAGAGTTGTTTCTAAATGAGTGCAACAAGATTTCAAATCTTTATCATCCAAAGATTTTACTTTCTCAGAACTAAACAAAAACCCAAAAATACTTTCATATTCTTCATATTGCTCAAATCTCCGAGTCAATAAGACGATAGATTGATCAACTATTTAAAGAAAATAATGCACTCGAAAAAATTCCTCTAGTGATAAAGGAGCTTTATCAACACTTTCATCAAACTGCCCTTTTCTATATATTACACGTTTTTTTTGGAAATACTTAATCAATTTTCAAATCAATAGCAATTTTCTTGAAAACATCCATAGCATTGGAAAAACCTTTTTCTCTGTACTTCTTGAAAAAAAGAAATCAACCCTTTAACTACAACAATAGCAACATCAAGAAACATATCTTTTGCTTGTAAACTTTTGCTCACCAAATTAACTGCATATAAAATTTCATACCAAATAACTACAGCTGGTAAAAACTCAAAATTACAAAGTTCATGTGTAGCCAAAGATCTAGCTTCACTTTGTATTTTAGAATCGTTGTCTTTATCCGCCAGTTCAAGCAAAGCTTCTTGAATATCACTGATTTGAAATCTTATTGCTTTAACACTGTACACACGACTTTCCCATCGGGTATTTGACAATGATTTAAGCGTCAATCCTTTTGTATTGTTTTTCAAAATGTGCCACCTCTTTGTAGAATTAGCAAATGATGTGTAAATTCGTTGGAATTCTCCAATAAAATCTCTTGCTTTGCCACAACTATTTGCAATGTCACACAAAGTCAAGTTAAGACTATAACTACCACATGGAGTATAAAATGCTATAGGATTCACATCTAAAAGTATTTTCTACACACCTTGGTGTTTCCCCCTTAATTTTTGATCCATTGTCATAACCTTGCCCTCTTACATTGTCTATGTCAAGATCAAGAGATTTCAACATATTTTTCAATACTTCAAAAAGACCTTGGCCTGTTGTGTCATCCACAACCACAAATTCCAAGAAAAATTCTTTTATTTTAACTAAATTTGTCAAGGAATTCACACATCTTAATATCAAAGACATTTGTTCTTGGTGACTAACATCAGGAGTACAATCTAATATGACTGGAAAATAGTTTGCCTCTTTTATCTTCTTATTGATCTTTATTTAAATCCCTGAAGCAAGCATTTGTATCAATTCATTTTGAATCTTATGACCAAGGCAATGATGATGAAGATCATTGTTATTAACACGTCGAACATGCTCTTGAATGATAGGATCAAACTCAGCCAATATCTCAATTAAGCCCAAAAAATTTCCATTGTTATTTTGATATAACTTTTTATTTGTTCCATGGAATGCCAAATTATTCTTAGAGAGATATTTCACCCCCACAATCACCCTAATACTCTTTTTCTTTCGAAAGTTGTTCTTGAGCCACTTTATCAATGGTCTCACTTTTTTTAATCTAAGACGCAATTCCATCAAAGTAGCCATATTATTCATATGATCCACACTTGTTTTATGCTCTTTAAGTCTAACACCAAGATGTGTCCAATCCCTAAAACCTTTATTAACTAAAACACCTTTTCTAATGCTTTTTTTAAAAATTTTGCAACAAAAACATAACACTTTGTCAAGCTCTTTTGAATACACAAGCCAATCTCTATCACACTTCTCTCCATTTGACAAATATCTTGTCTAATAAGACGACAAAAATCTCTTTGTGTGTTTATCTTTAGGACCTTTCGTTATTGACAAATCTCTTATAGGACCATTTTTTACAAGAAGATCTATCATTCTAGAATCAAGGGCATCCCAATTCCTTAGATCATATATGTCAATGATAAAAGATTCACATAGATTATCCTTGTGGTCATCATTATCAAAACATATAATATATTATCATTCTTACAATTACCTTACTTTTTTGTATGAATATGATCATCAAAAACCTTAATCTCAACATCATCTTTTCCTTCGTCCACATGAGTTTCTTTTCTGATGAACTTTTTAAGCGCTCCTTTCTGAGATTCAACTAGTTGATCAATTCTTCTCTATTTTTTACGCTTCTCAAATCCAGATTAATATTTTCAAGAGGACATATTTATAATTTATCTGCCGTTAAAATAAAAACTATTTGGCATAAATTGAAATTAACTCTCTAATTAATAACCAAAAAAATATGTATTAAAATAGATAAAAACAAAGATTTAGAAAAGTGAACATACCGTGAATGAGTTGATTCGAATCGTGTTGAAATTTTTTCAAATATTGTAGAGAAAAAAATTTAGAGAGAGTGATAATAGATTGGAATGAAATGTAACGTCCCGTTACAATTGTTAATATAAGTTAGAGATTGTTTTTTAGAAAATAAAATTTAATGTCCCGTTACTTTTGAATTAATTTATTTATTTTAATTATAGTATTTAAATTAATTTTTGAATTAATAACTTAGAATTTAGGAGTTTATTTCGTTCGTAAGCCTATTTACTCGTTTTATTACCTTAAATTAGTTTGGGTCGTATTAATAATTATTAACAGGCCAATTAATAATTATTCATCACCTTTTGGCTAGTTTAAGTGCTTCGGGTTTAGTTTTAAAAGCTAAAAGTAAGCGAGGGACGAGTTCGTAATTTTCGCTTTCTTTAAAATAGCTTTCACTATTCATTCTCTTCTTAAATATACCAATTTAGTCAACAAAATCAAATTTCCTTCTCCTTTTCTCTTCAAGAAGCCGTGGTTGCCATTCTTAGGAACTTTTCTATCGGTTTTCTTCATTTGTTGGTGGATCGTCGTGATTTTTAGTGGGTTAGATTGCTCGAAACGTGGGCTTTCTTTCCATCCTAACCTTGTGGCGCTTCTCATTCTTTAAGGGAAGCCCTAAAAAGTGAGTTTTCAAAACTTTTCATGTGGTTTTCTTTGTTTTTGTTTGTAAATGAGTTTTTAAGTTGAAATTATGTATTTTCTTGTTGGGATTTAGGCCTCTAAAAGAGTTCTCAAACGGAAGTCCCAATGATCTTTCCTTGCAGTATAATATATTCAAAACAAAATCCATAAAAGAATTATTAACCCTTGTAGAAAAGTGTCTGGCTCTTCCTCGTTCTTCTTTGTTATGATCCTGGGACCACAAAAAATTTCTTCCACACTAAGGAAAAAAGAGAATTGGTGCGTGAGCACTATCATCTTTGGAAAAATGAAGAAGGAAGAAAAATCTTCCCTATGACCACTATAGGGCCGACGTCGGCAGGGAGAGAGAGGGAGTAGAGGAATTTCTCTGAGCTATCTTTTGCTCTCTTAGTTTTTGTGTTTGGGGTCACCCCAAGGTTCCTATTTATAGGAAAACTATGGCCTCATAAAATCTTTGAATATCTTTTTAATTATCAAATAATTAATAAAGATATTATAAAATATATTTTGAATAATTAAGATATAATATCTTATTCCATAATAGGATAATCCCATATCTTTATTTAAATTAATCTTTTATTAATTTAAAATAACTATTCCATATCATACTCATTTAAATTAATCATATTAATTTAAATTAAGATATTCCATACATATATTTTACATAAAATAAAATGCAAATAATTTGTTAACTATTAACGATTGGGGCGTGTGATCCTACCCATGGGCCACACGCCCACCTTGTTATCTCTAAGATAATATTGGTCATTTTATTTTCCTTTTTTTTATAGAACAATTCCATTAAATAAATAAATAAAACTCCTTTTATTTATTTCCTCTTTAATTTGACTTTCTCAAATTAAATATTTAAATGGACTCCTCTATTTCAATCCCCATTAATTTTGGACAATTGAAATATCAATTTAATTAAATAGACTCATCTATTTAATCTCTCTATTTTATAATTACATAGACTCTTCTATTTAATAAATAATTAAATAGACTCTTCTATTTAATTTCACTATTAATTAAATAATCAAATAGACTCTTCTATTTAATTTCATTTAATTAATCAAATAAACTCCTCTATTTGTATTTGCCTTAATTGATTTGACAACTTCAAATCATTTTTCCGAAGAAATTAATCATCATTAATTTATGTTCTCAATTACATGCGTTAGCTCGGAGGACTTAATGGACCTATAGGATTAAGTCCAATGATCTAGAATTACATTGATTGAACTCCTTCAATCAATTAATTCTTATTCATTAACTCTTAGATAACTCCACTAAATATCTAAAGTTGCACTCTTAGTACTATATACATAGTTATCTCCATGGGCTAATATCATTAACTACACTTTGATCCTTCAGAAGTTAGTTCGTATCCATGGTTAGTTAATTTTACCGTATTAATCTCCATGATACTTCTTGTTAAGCCCAACTTATTCTCCGATGAATAACCTTACATAATCTCCATTATCGTCTTTACTTTTTCCTTGATCAAAGGAATATGGGGCCCCACTGTTCAAACAGGGAATCAGTCCATAAGGGAACTACTTATCTATTTTCCTATATGGAAAAGAGTGAATTCCATTCTTGTGTAATTACGTTTCCAGCTATAAGCGAGATGCAATTCCCAAAGTGGGAGGCATATTGATCGAACTATATCGAGTCACTCTCACCTATGCAAATCAAAGGTTTGTCTCTTACGAACAGAAGTTCGTAATCCACTCCGGATTAAGATCAATTGTACATGATCAACCGATTGATAAACGAAATATTTTCTGTAACAGCTTTCCCAAAAGACAGTAAGTTTATCTTAGTCGAAATCTACTACAATCTCTATTCCAGCAACACCCCCACTCACATGTCTCTACATGAGCGATCCAGATGAGATCACTTGTGCCAATTCACAAGTGGGCTGTGTTAGTGGTGTTACCAGAAATAAGGCACCCAACCTTTATTCATATACCACAAACCATTGAGTTACAGTTAAGTGAATCTTCTCACATCATATGCTCACTTTGAGTTATAATAAGTAAGTCTGGATCTTATGATGGATTACATTTATTAAACTAATAATAAATGACAATGCACATATTACTAATTAATAATTCGTTTATTTATTTATAGTTTAATTTGATTACATAAGATTTAGGGTAGAAACCCCAACATTTCCATCAAGAAATTTGATGATTTTGAGCTTAGAATTTTGAAAAACACTATTCATCCGAAAATGCTTTTCACCTAAAAACACTATTCATCCAAGAATCACACTTTTTCTCATTTTAGTTATGCTTTATAAATTGTATTCGATTGGTGTTATTGTTGGTGTTGGTAATCGTACGTGTGGTATTTTGTTTGGCACTTAGGAAGTTCGACTACTTTGTTAGGGCGAGTTTAAAGTGTTGGTTTGTAATTTTATGTTTTGAGTTACATTACATTATTGTTTTATCGAGGTTAAGAGATTCATTTATTATTAAGAGAAGTTAATGATTGGATGGTGACTATGAACCTTGGAAGTGAGTTCGAGATAGTTTGTATTTTAAGTATAATTGGAGTTAATTATTGTATTTGATTGAAGAGTAAGTTTTAGTACGTTTTTGGATGTTATGTAAGGTTATGGTGGATTTTGTAGAATATTTGAAGTGGAAGGTACTTTGTTCGGTTTTGGACCAAAGTAGCTTAGAAGTTTTTCATTGAAGTTGTTTATTGTAAAATTTGTGTTCTATTGCTTTGGCAGTATTGATAAGTTTAATCTTGTTAATTGTTTACTTTTAAATTATGATCTTCGTGAACTTGGTAACGGCTTGGAAGTTATGCTTTGTGATTTAGAGTGTTTTATTGTCATTGGTGTCATTGTGGTGTTAACCTTGATTTTGCTTATTTTGGGAAATATGGACTTCGTGGAATATGGCATCGGTGATGATTCTTGGTTATTGTTTATTTGATCTTATTACCTTGTGTAAGGAATAAGGGTTATGGTTTGATTGTGGTAGTAACGTGGAGTATGGAAGTTCTAATGATAAACGATTGATGATGATTGTGATTGTACAATAGATTATGGAATTCTAATGATAGTACGATTGAGGTACTTGAGAATTTTGATAAGAGGCAACACTTTGATAAGTACAAAAGATAAGCATGTCATTGAGTGTAATTGTAGTATGATAGTATTTTTTGTTAGTTATTTGAGTTGTGATGCAATAGGGTCATGAATAGATTTATGGATATAATGGATTCATAGATGAAAACAAGCTATAGGTGACAATTGTATCGAGATATAATGGATTTATAGATGAAGAACGCTATGGGTAACAATTATATCGATGTACTATGTGATATGATCTTGGTATATAACGGATTCATGGATGAAGCAGCCTATGGGTGATGTTATATGAGGAGATCGAGATACTATACGATATGATCTTGGGATATAACAGATTCATAGATGAAATAGGCCATGGGTGATGTTATATGAGGAGATCGAGATACTATTCGAAATGATCTTGGGATATAACGGATTCATAGATGAAACAGGCTACGGGTGATGTTATATGAGGAGATCTGTGGATAAATAAAGTTCATGACATGAGCATCCCAACTTATTTGTTAGTTGTTATATAAATACATACTTATCCTTTGTACAAGTATTTTGATTTCAATGGTAATACTTTATGTGGTAACACACGGTAACACGGTACGTGATACCATGTTGTGGTATGAAAAGTGGTAATATGTGGTAACATGTGGTAATACGAGATTCGGTAGTATGTGATCTATGGTGTGGTAACAAAGTAAGATGGAGATTCGGTTATTACTTGTAATAGCTGTGGTTCGATATGATTCGGAATCGGGAAGTTGATTGGTGTAAGATTAGGTTGTATCGGAAGTGTAAAATGGGTAGTAATGAGCATTTTAGGCCTTTGGATACAATTTCTAGTCCATAGGATTACTTGCCTATATTTTACTCTCACTAGTATTTTTATGCTAATGTTGCTACACATACAACTTTTCAGGTACTTCTTGTCAGAAAGAGCCTGGTAGAGGAGGTGGTGTTGCTTGCCAGGAGGACGATGGATTGGACTTTGACACGAACTTTTGTTGAGCATTCTAGAATGCTCGTTGTGTATATTTCAATGATCATTTACTTTGTATTTTGAGCTTGTGGGAGCGCTTTAAAACATGTAATTCTCCTTATGATTTTCTATCTATTTCGAAATTTATTTATGATTGGAAATGTGCATTTCCACGTTTTTATGTTTTCTCTGGTTGTGAAATATGTAAAACAGGTTTTGGTTTGTTCGAATTTTAAACGTACCCATGTAACACCCCGTTACTTTTGGAGGTAAATTTTTTTTTATTATTTAAAAGTATTTAAGTTTATTTTAAAAATAGTATTTTGAAATTAGTAGTTATTTTCATTCAAAAACATTTTAAAACCTTTTACTACTTTAAACTAGTTTCGGTGACATTAATAATTATTAACGCGCCAATTAATAATTATTAATCACCTTTAGATTGATTTAAGATCTTCGAGTTTCGTATTTTTAAACAAATCATTAAAAAGGGACGTAACCGTCATTTTTCAATTTCTTCAAAAAAAATCTACTATTCATCTCCCTCATCTTTAAAAGTCAACTTTGGTCAAAATTTTCTTCATTTTCTTTCTCTTCTCCTTCCTTGTAGCCGTAGCCCTCTCCCATCTTCCTCTCTCTCTTGGTTTTTCTTATTTACTCGGTGGATCGACGTAATTTCAGTTCCGTTGAAAAGCCCTCGGTCCAAGGATCGATTCTAACCTAGCAATCGAGGTTTTCATCAATTTTCTACAAGCCTCAAGGTATGACAAAGTTTCTAAATTTAAGCTTTGAATAGTATTTTAATGGAGGTTGAGATTGAAATCTTCAAATTCACACACCGAAGCTTGAAGATTTCAATCGAGGAAGTCGTTTTATGCAATTTTAGAAACTTCCCTAAACCCTAAAACCAAGTTTGAGTCGAAAACCCGTTCCATGTGAATTTCTCTCACTTGACCTTGGCTAGGATGTTTAGTTTGCTATTACTTTGCATTTTACTTAATTTTTCGGAAACCGATTATTGTGTAAAACCAAAAAATACGGTTACCCATTGATATGGAGAATATCCAAAGTACCCGGAAGCAACCTGAAACGCCTCTAAAGTGCATAAAATCCGGAAAACTGAACCCGAGCCCTTTTATCCTTGTAGTGCCGAGAGCATGCCTAGGCTCTTTCACCGTGTTTTCGTCGTTTTATGCGTTTAGATGTCTTTTGCTCGATTTCGATTAATTAATGATTATTAGGTGAATTTGATTTGTAGGATTGTGAATTGCTTGCGTGGTTTGGATCTCGAAATTTTGGAAACTTGGACTTCACTTTCTAAGGTGAGTTTAAAATGGAAGTTAGTAATTTTATGAATTATGTTTCATTGCGATATTGTTTAACGAGGTTAAGAGGGGAACTAACTTCTGGAAGTTAATACTTGGTTGGTGACTTTAATTCGGAAGTGATTGGAGTGATTTTGGAGATCTTACGAATTGGAAGTAAAAGGTAAGATTTTAGTGGTTTGAAAGTCTTGTAAGATGAATTGAAGAGTTTTATATGAAATTGGAGGTTTTTAGATGAAAGAGGATGTTTAAGGAACTTTGGGTGGTTTGGGAGACTAAGTGGCTTAGAAGTTGCACTTGAGAGTTAACTAGTGTAACTTTAGGTAGTTTATATTCTTTAGTAGTTTAGTAGAATTCTATTTATCTAACTTAGGGAACTTGGTGATTGGTAATACCGTACAGGCTAGTATGTTGATGTTGATCCATACGGTAAACCCGTTACGATGATTTGTGATATGGTAATACCGTACGGGCTAGTATGTTGATGTTGATCCATACGGTAAACCTGTTACGATGATTTGTGATATGGTAAGACCGTACAGGCTAGTATGTTGATGTTGATCCATATGATAAACCCGTTATGATCATTGTGATATGGTAAGACCGTACGGGCTAGTATGTTGATGTTGATCCATACGGTAAACCCGTTACGATGATTTGAGATATGGTAAGACCATACGGGCTAGTATGTTAATGTTGATCCATACGGTAAACCCGTTACGATAATTATGATATGGCGAGACTGTACGGGCTAGTATGTTGATGTTGATCCATACAGTAAACCCGTTATGATAAATTGAGATATGGTAAGACCGTTCGGGCTAGTATGTTGATGTTGATCCATACGGTAAACTCGTTACGATGATTGTGATATGGCGAGACCGTACGTGGTAGTATGTTGATGTTGATCCATACGGTAACACGTTACGATGGAACTTGTTTAGTAATAAAGTAAGCTGGTGTTACATTTACATTTATGCATAGAATCGTGTAGTAACACTTAGTATTAGTTATTATTCTTACTTATAGTCTCTATTTCATTCTCATACGGGATTGGAAGTATATCTTGTGAAGTTTACTACTATGATATGATTGTGTGAAAATTGGAAGTGTGCAATGGGTAGTAAAATGTTATTTAGGCTTTTGGACACAATTTTCGGTCTGGAATTTGGTTCATAGGATTATTTTCTTTCATTTTACTCTCACTAGCATTTTTATGCTAATGTTGCTACAATTTCAATTTTTCCAGGTAAGACTCGTGGTAAAGGACGTGGTAGGGGAGGTGGCGCCGCGTGACCTATCGATATGATGGATGGACATGAACGAAAGTCATTTTGATTTTAGCATTCTTGAGATGCTCACAAACATATCATCAACTTTTCTTATGTTGTATTTTTAGGCTCGGTGGAGAAATTGTAAATTTGTATATGTGTCTTTGGGTTTTAAAACCTTCTTTAGAAGTTTTATTATAATTTGGAATGCGCATTCCATATTTATTGTCCTTTCTGAAATTGGGTTGTAAACAGGTTTTGGATAATCCGATTTTTAAACGAACCCATGCCGTTTTTCCGTAAAAAAATCATATTTCAGCTGTGCACTTGAATTTAAAGGATTTTACGAGTTTTGGATCGTTACAACCCATGCCCTTTTTTTAAAATCAAGTCTTCCACTGTGCCTTTGAAAATAAAGAATTTAACGGATTTGGGTCGTTAGACAAAATTGGAAAGTTAAAAAAGGAAAAAAAAAGTAAGTCGGCAGGCATTCGAGAAAGAAGGAAAACAAAACAAAGAGTCAGACGCTCAGAAAAGGAAAAAAAATGGGCCCCTATATTTTAGAGGCTCTGTACAAGGGCTCTGTACACACATGTCCAGGGTCAGCCCAGCAATGAAAATGTTGGTGCCCAAGGCAAGCGCAACAGGGTAAAGTGAACGACATCCAGTTTGAGAGCATGGTTAATTTCTAGCCTGTAGTTTGTCAATTCATGCATTCAATTGGTTCACGCATATGGT
The DNA here is from genome assembly GCA_028015215.1 of Gynostemma pentaphyllum. Lineage (NCBI taxonomy): Eukaryota > Viridiplantae > Streptophyta > Magnoliopsida > Cucurbitales > Cucurbitaceae > Gynostemma > Gynostemma pentaphyllum. The sequence goes on from CM051349.1 coordinate 17,272,289, forward strand.
CAAACTGTTATGTTATCTACTCTAATCTTATGTAATGCTTAAAACTATTAAAAAATATAGAATTATTTTTAATAGTAATATTTACATTGTCATTTATTTCTTTATAATAAATGATATACATCATAAGATCAAGAGTTAGATATGATAAGTTGAAGTTAGCATTGGATGCAGAAGATTCATTCAAGTTGTAATTCAAAGGGTCTCTTGTATTATGAATAAATGTTGGGTGCCTTATTCTGGGATTACCACTATAAAGGCCCACTTGTAAATTGGTAAAAGTTATCTTATATGGATCACTCATGTGGAGACATGTGAGTGGGGGTGTCGCTACAATAAAAATTGTAGTAGACTGAACTCAAATGTACTTACTATCTCCTGATAAAATTGTTCATAGAGATACTTTGTATATTAATAGGTTGGCATGTATAATTGTAATAAATCCTAACTGAAATATGAACTCTTGTTTGCAAGAGACAAACCTTTGATTTGCATGGGTGAGAGGGACTCCATATAGTTCGCTCAATATGCCTCCCACTTTGAGGATTGCATCTTACGAATAGCTTAGAACGTAGTTACAAAAGATTTGAATTCACTCTTTTTTTACTTGTAAAATAGATAAGTAGTTCCCTAATGGATGAATTCAGGGCTTGAAAAATGGGACCCTATATTCCTCTAATCAAGAAAATAGTCAAACACATAATAGAGATTATTTACGGCCATCCATTAGAGAATTGGTTGGAGCTTAAGGAACAAGATTGTATCATGGAGGTTAAATCAATAATTTATCTAGTTATGAATGCGAGCAACTTGTGAAGAATCAAAATGTAGTTAATGATTATATCCAATTGACATAACTATATCTACAGGAGTAAATTGCAACTTTGGATATTTAGTGGAGTTACCCAAGAGTTAATGAATGATAATAAAGTTAATTAAATGAGTTTTAATTAATTTAATTTTGGATCACTGGAGCTTAGTACTATAAGTCCATTAGGATTAATTAATTCCTTTTGAATATAAAATCAAATAAGCAATTTGAAGTTATCAAATTAATTCTATAGGTAAATTAAATAGAAGAGTGTCATTTAATTAATGAATTTGAAGTTTTCAAAATGAATTGTAAATGACCAATTAAATATAAGAGTGTTATTTAATTAATTAAATTTGAAGTCGTCAGATTAAAGGACAAAAATAGAAGAGTTCAATTTAATTAATTAATGGACATTGTCTATTAATTAAATAGGAAATGCCCAATAACTTTTAACTAGTTCATCGACATTAATCGTGAGTTATGTTGGTTATATATGCTAAGACTGAGTGAGCTTATCATGATTTTGGTTATATGTGTTAAGATCGAGAGAGCTTAGCATGATTTTGGTTATATATATAGTAAGAAGTATTAAAGAGAAAGAAATAGAAATTATATGTGTGTTATGAAACACATTCTTCTAAATGCTTGAGAGCTAGTTTCATGATTACTTGAGAGATCTCGTAAGTGAAAGTTGGATGCTTCATACGAAACCCTATTAAGTGGGTGAAAGGTAAAGGGTATGTAAGCCTTATTTGGACACAAATCCGGATACGGGTTGGGAGTCTAATGTTACTTTATTTTCCATTTATCTTCACTCGGCTGGCTTTCGCTCATAATATTACAAAATTTTCAGGTATCGATCGTGGTCAAGATCGTGGGAGAGGAGCTGGTGCTGTTTTATTTGGATTACTATGATGGCGAGATGGACTAAAGATGTTTTAAAGTCCATGGACTTATGTTATTTCATATTCTCTTTTTGGGTTGTACATTGTATATAAGCTCATGAGAGCTTTTTGTTTTTAAACTTTAATAACTCTGAAATTTCTTTAAACTTTGCATCAGGAAATGCGCATTTTCTTGTCTTTATATTCCTCTGATTGAGAAAAATGTAAACAAGTTTTGGATAGTTTAAATTTTAAACATATCCATGCCCTTTTTTTTAAATACTAAGATTTCTGCTGCATTCTGATTTTAAATGATTTAAAAGGAGTCGGATCGTCACAACATTTGAGCATTCTTGACGATTTGTTCAATAATAATTATCTATACATCTCTATTTACATTCTATAATTTTCTGGTTATTCCTAATAGAGTCGTTCTGTAAGCCATTGTTATTTCTTGTATTTGTATCCTGCTTCAGACAACATCAACTTCTAACATATTGAATGTATCATATAATAGAATGTGTACCAACCTGAAAACATTAGCCAAAGCTTGGGAACTAGAACCCATCTTAAGTCCAAAGATTGGATCTTTAGCTTTCTCTCCTGAGCCACCCACAGGATAAGCATTGACCTAACAAAAGGGTAAATCTCATTAAGATACAAAAAAACCCTTGAAAGTACAGTGTATCACTTATCAACTGTCATGTTAACGATCAATGATATATCGTTTTAAGCATGTTCAATAACACATCTAGCCTCATGTTGGAAATTAACGATATACTTAGTTAAACATATCTTAAGCATGTTCAATCACTTATATACCATCATGTTTCCAATCTTTCATATTAATCTTATAAATATACATGTTGAATGTAAATATTAGCAGGATATTAGTTAGTCTGTTATAGTTAGTTACACTTTTATTTAAAAGTATTTCATTCATTTAAACTGTAACTTCATTGTATAAATACACTTAATGAATATACAAAGATATCATTTTTCTCTCTCTTGAGTGTAATATGGTATCAGAGCTGAGTGGGCTATTTTGACTCTCCTTTTACGTGTCAATTTCTTCTGCTTTAAAGCTCGACCGCTTCTCTCTCACCATTGAATTTTCTTTTCCTCTGTGAGAAAATTCATTTCCATTGCTACCGAAAATTCTCCTGATAATCCAAATTCTTCCCCTCCGATTGTGATTTTGCCAACTGATCCTATTTCCTATAGCTTAGAGGATTCTTTAAATCCATTTCACCTTCACCATGATGAATCTCCTTAAAGTGTTCTTATTTATCAGCTTCTTACTGGAGATAATTACTCTTCTTGGAGTAGATCCATGTTTATTGCTCTCTCTACCAAGAACAAGTTAGGATTCATCAGTGGCTTAATTTTTTATCCTGCTTACATAGATCTTTTATTCAATCTATGGACTCGTAACAATGATATAGTATTTTTGTGGATTGCGAATTCATGCGTTAAGTAAATTTTAGAAGTGTCATATATTCACAATGTGTTCGAGCTATTTGGCTAGATTTGAAGGAAAGGTATGCACAACAAAACGCACCATGTATTTTCTAATTGAGGCGTGATTTGGTGAATTTGTCTTAAGGAAAACTTTCTGTTAGTTAGTATTATATGAAACTGGAGACAATTTGGGAAGAATTGGTTGATTATAGGCCTTGATGCAATTGTGGAACATGTGATTGTGAAGGAATGAAAGCTTTGATGAATCACTACCAAATGGATGTTATGGCATTTCTGATGGGATTAATGGAATCATTTCCTCAAATCAGAGCTCACGTTCTCCTCACATATCCTATTCACTTATCAATAAAGTATTTTCTCTTGTTCTTCAAAAAGAACAATAACGATTGATTACTACAATTTCGACTTCTGGAACTGAGCTTATGGATTTTGTTACTCAATCAAATGTTCATTTTCAAGGAAAACAAATATGAGATAGGCCTTGCTGCACTAATTGCAACTATTATGGCCATACAATTGAAAGGTTTTACAAACTTCATGGATATCCACCAGTAGTCAAACCAAGACAACGCGGGAATCCTATGAATTCTAGAAATAATGAATCCTGGAAATTCTATGATTTCTAGAAAATCAAAGACATCTGGAAATGTTGTAAATAAGATGAATGCATATATGACTAAAAAACAACCTATTTTGTTTAATCTATGAATTAAGTATAGTGCCAACAATTTATTAGAATATTGTTCAATCATTTGGAGTTTGCTAAACCTTCTATTTCATTAATAAAACCTATTTTGCACTACAACTCAAGCATTTCTTTTTCTTGTTCTGATGATTATCGACATGATTCCTTGAATACATGGATAATGGATTATGGTGCTTCGAGTCATATTGGTTCTCTTCATTCAATGTTTTGTCACTTGCAATTTGTTAAGAATTGATGTCACATTGCCAAATTTTGAGAAATTTTAGGTTGATTTCATTGGTACTGTGAAGCTTACTCCTGAATTATATTTGAAGAATGTTCTATATGTTCCTAACTTCAAGATTAACCTTCTTTCTTTGAGTTCTATTTTCAAGGAATGATATATGACTATTCAATTTTATGATGATTATTGTGATATCCACGATCTATCCACTTTGAGGAAGATTGGTAGGGATGATCAACAAACTGGTTTATTTGTTTTTCCTTCTAGACAGGTTTCTAATGTGCTTGAAGTTTCTATTATGTCTTCTGCTTATTAATTCATATGTAATTCAGTTGTTAACAAAGTGAATTCACATATATGGCATGATAGGCCAGACCATCTATCTTTTGATGTTTTGAATATTTTAAAAGGATAATTGTTGCTTGTTAATTCTGAAATTTGAAATAAAACTCCATGTTATGTGTGTCCATTGGCTAAACAAAGGCGGTTATCTTTTGTGTCAAATAAACATATGGCTTCTCAACCTTTTGACCTTATTCATTGTGATGTTTGGGGACCATATCACGAGCCTACCTATAATGGACAGAGATATTTATTATCCTTAGTTGACGATAATACTAGATTTACATAAATATTTGTTTTTGAAAAACAAGTATGAGACCAACTCTTTGATTCCAAAGTTCTTTTCATTGATAGAAACCTAATTTGACAAAGTCATTAAAGTTTTAGATCAAACAAAGCCTCTGAGTTACTTCTTCTTAATTTATTTACATCTAAAGATGTTATACATCAATTTTCTTGTGTTGGTCAACTCCAACAAAATTCGATTGTTGAAAAAAAGCATCAACACTTATTGATGTAGCTTGAGCCTTATTTTTCTAGTCTCAAATTCTCACATCTTTTTGGTGTGATTATGTAGTCATTGTCATTTTTATCATTAATAGAACCCCATCTAAACTTCTTAAGGGTTCTTCGCCTTCTCAATTACTTTTCCATTTAAAAGTTGATTATTCTTCTTTTCGATTCTTTGGAAGTTTATGTTTTACTTCCAGATTATCTTCACATAGAACAAAGTTTCAAGCTCGTACTAGAACTTGTGTGTTTATATGTAACGTCCCGTTACTTTTTGAGGTAAATTTTTATTTATTTATTTAATTAAAGTTTATAAGATTAGTTTAAATTCAGAAATTTCGATTTTAATAGCTATTTTCGTCCGAAATTCATTTAAATCGTTTTAATATTTTAAATTCGTTTCGGTGACATTAATAATTATTAATAGGCCAATTAATAATTATTAATCACCTTTAGATTTATTTACGAGCTTCGGGTTTCGTTTTTAAAGCAAAAACAAAAGAGGGACGTAGGCGCCATTTCCTAAATTGTTAAATATCTAAAAGTTACTATTCATTCATCTTTTAAAAGTCAAATTTTAGGCAAAAACTATCATTTTTCTCTTCTCCTTTCCTCCTTGCTGCCGTGACCACCAAAACCCTTAGCCCAATTTTTGGTTTTTCCTTATTTCTCGGTAGATCGCCTCGATTCTACTACCATCGGAAAGCCCTTGGCCCGTAGATCATTTCCAACCTACCGAACGTAATTTTCGCTTGTTTTCTCGAGGCTTAAAGGTATGTTAAAGTTTCTAAATTTTGATGTGAATAGTGTTTTAATGGAGGTTTTGAGTTGTAATCTTCGAATTCGTTCACCGAAGCTTGAATGTTTCATTCGGGGAACTCTTTATGGTCAATTTTAGAAACTTTCCCTAAACCCTAAAACCGAGTTTGAGCCGAAAACCCGTCCCTTGTGATTTTCCCTCTTTGGGCTATGTTTAGGATGTTTGGTTCTTTGTGTTTTTGCTTTTTAGTTAATTTTTCGAAAATTGATTATTATGCAAAACATTAATTTTCAGTTACCCATTAATATTGTAAGCCTCCAAGGTATCTGAAACCAACCCAAAACATCTCTTTAATGCATAAAAGCCGGAAAACCAAACCCGAACCCCTTTTTCCCTAGCTTGGCCGAGAGCACCATAAGGGTAGAATCCGGGATTTTCGCGGTTTTATGTGTTTAGATGTTGTTTGTTTGTTTTCCGGTTAATTAATGTTCTTTAGGAATAATTCGTTTGTAGGATTGTGAATTGTTCGTGAATTTACAACCTCGGATTATTCGGAGCTTGTCTTCAAGCTAAGGTGAGTTTAATGTGAAAGTTAGTGGTTTTATGAATTTAGTTTCATTATGTAATTGTTTATCGATGTTAAGAGGGAGATAACTTCTTAGGATTAAGTTTTGGTTGGAGACTTTGATTCGGAAGTGTGTATGGAAAGTTTGGATTTATGGTTAGTTCGATGATTAGAGAACATCGGAGAGGTTTGGAAGTATGGTAATAAGATTTGGAGATGTTAGATGAAAGTGAGAATGGAAGTTACTTTGATGGATTTGGAAGTTAAAGTAATTAGAAGATGCACTTGAGTGATAACTTGTGTAATCTAGCTAGTTAGGTTTCTAATTAACTTAGTAGAATTCTTTGGAGTTTAGCTAACTTATTGGAGACCTAGGGCACATTGATTTACACATGGTAGTATGTGATTTTGATCCATATGTAATCATGGTGTAATGATTTGTGGGAACCTTGAGCACTTTGATTCTGCACGTGATAGTATGTGATTTTGATCCATATGTAATCATGGTGAGATGATTAGTGGGATAGTACATGGTAGTATGTGATTTTGATCCATATGTAACCATGGTACTATGGTTTGTAACTAGCACATGATAGTATGTAGATTTTGATCCATATGTAATCATGGTGTGATGTTGGTAACATGGTACGACCGTACGTGGTATGTTGATTCGGATCCATACAATAGCACGTTACGATGATGGCACTACGGCACATGATAGTATGTTGATTTTGATCCATATGTAATCATGGTGCGAGGGTTTGTGAAATAAGTACATGGTAGTATGTTGATTTGATCCATATGTAACCATGGTACTATGATTTGTGATACGGCACATGGTAGTATGTTGATTTTGATCCATATGTAATCATGGTGCGATGATGGTAATATGGTACGACCGTACATGGTATGTAGATTTTGATCCATACAATAGCACGTTACGATGAAACTTGATTGGTAATAAGGATAGATAATGTTACTTTTACATATTCCTTATAATTGCGTAGTATGATTGTACTCTACTTTAAGTCTTTGTTCTATCTTATGGTATCGAATGACGATTACGGGTAGTATGTTACTATCGTTTGATTGTATGCGAATTGGAAGTGTGGATATGGGTAGTAATGAGCATTTTAGGCCTTTGGACACGATTTCGGTTATGAGATTTTGTTCATAGGATTACTTGCTTTCATTTTACTCTCACTAGCATTGTTTGCTAATGGTGCTACACCACAATATTTTCAGGTAAACCTCGTGGCAAGAAGCGTGGTGGAGGAGGTGGAGCCACGTGACTTGACGAGATGGTGCAAGGACAATGTTAAAACTCTTTTGGTTAAGCATTCGTAAAAATGCTTGTAAATCATATACTTTTTACATATTTGTGTCTTTTTGAGCCCGCGAAGGGTGTTTGTATAAAGTATTTCGATGTTTTATGATTAAACTCTCTTTTGGAATGCGCATTCTCGATTTATAGCTTTCTCTGAAAATTTGGGTTGTAAACAGGTTTTGGTTATTCGATTTTTAAACGAACCCATGACGTTTTTCTTTAAAAATTGAGTCTTCCGCTGTGCATTTGAATTTAAAGAATTTAACGGAAAGCAGGTCGTTACATTATATGTTATCCTTCTGAAGTGAAGGGATTTCTTCTCTATGACATCATTACTAAAACAATTTTCAACTCTTGTGATGTTGTATTTCATGAGATAATATTTCCTTTTCATACCATAGCTCATAAAAAGATGATTTCATAGATCTTTTTCCTAACCTTGTTTTACCTTAATCGATTGATCCTCATATATCCTGAACTTTCCCTTCTAGTACTTCTCAAAATACATTTGTACCATATAAAACAACTAAAAATCTAGCTAAAACAATTGTTGCCTCACATGTTGTTCCTATATCCTCACCTGTGTCTACTGAAATAGTTTCTCCTACAATAGTTCCATTTGAATCATTTCCCTGAAAGAGTCATAGGATCAGTCATCCTCTTTATCTTCAAGATTTCCATTGTAACCTTCTAACATGTACATCCAATACAATTTATATACTATATCCTCTACAACATACTTTTTCTCATTAAAAAATTTCTATGCTTCATTCCTTTTGAATGCTTCATCTCAATTTGAACCACAATTTTCCATCAAGCTGTAAAAATTTGAGCATTGGAAAAAGGTAATGAAAGTTGAACTTTATTCCATGAAAAATACTCAAACTTTGTAAGTAGTTTCACTTCCAAAGGATAAACATTCCATTGGTTCTAAAAGGGTTTATATAATAACGTTCAAAGCTTATAAAAGTATAGAGAGATATAAAGCTCATTTAGTAGCTAAAGGATATACTCAACAAGTGGGTCTAGATTTTTTTGACACTTTCACCCCGTTGCAAAGCTAGTAACAGTGAAGTCTACCTTAGCAATTGCGTCTGTCAAGGATTGGAATTTAGTACAATTAGATGTGAACAATGTTTTTTTGAAAGGGGATCTTTTTGAAGAAGTTTATATGCACTTACCTATAAACATTCTATTTCTCCTAATCCTGGTGAAAAACTTGTTTATAAACTACATAAGTCAATATATGGTCTTAAGCAAGCTTCAAGACAATGGTTTTCCAATTTCTCCAAGTCCTCATTTCACATGCTTTTATCCAATCAAAATTATATTCTTCTCTGTTTTACTAAATACAATGATGATGATTTTGTTGCATTATTGATGTATGTTGATGATATTATTATGGTTGAACATAATATTGTTGTTATTGACAATTTGAAAGTCTTTGTTAATGATTATTTCAAGTTAAAGGATCTTGGATCTTTAGAAATATTTCTTGGGAATTGAGGTTGCAAGGTCTTTGAAGGATATTTTCATTTCTCAAAGACATTATACATTACAACTCTTAGATAATTCTAATTTTCTGGAAGTCAAGCCATCTCTTATTCCTATAGATCATTCTCAACGTTTATCAAAGGATATTGGTGATATTTTAGAGGATGTTTCCTTACTTTACTTAATTGTTACCCATCCGGATATTACCTTTGTGGTTCATCATTCAAGTCAATTTGTCTCACAACACAAAAAGCCTCACTTGGATGTTTCCCATTTATTGCTTTGATATTTGAAAAACAATCCTGGTCAAGGCTTGTTTTCCCATCTTCTTCTTCTTTTAAGCTGGGAGGTTTCCTGATGCTGCTAGAGAAACTTGTGTTGACATTAGAAAATCTGTCATAGGCTTTTGAATTATTTTTTTGTGATTCCTTAATCTCTTGAAAGTCAAAGAAACAAAATATAGTTTCAATGTCGTCTGTTGAAGCTGAATACATAACATTGGTACGTGTTGTTAATGAAGTAATTTGTTTGAAACAATTACTTCTGTATTTTAAGGTGTCTTCTTCTCTAACTTTTTCTTTTGACAACCAGGTTGTTATTCATATTGCTTCTAACCAGACTTTCCATGAACGAGCGAAACACATCAAAATTGATTGCCACTTCATTTGAGATAAAGTTGCTGATAACACGATTTGTTTACTTCCAATCTGTTCTTCTCATCAACTTGCTAATACATTTACTCAGGCTTTTCCTTTATCTCAACTCACTGTTTTACTATCCAAGATGGATGTAGTCAATCTCCACATTCCATCTTGAGGGGGAATATTAATCTTGTAAATATACATGGTACAAATATTTTATTCATTCTAACTGTTATTACCATTATATAAATACAGTTAATGAATATACATTGATATCACTCTTCTCTCTCTTGAGTGTAATAGTTGATATATCGTGTTAATCATGTTTAAACCATGTTCTGTCAATGATCTAACATTGTTTTACGAGAAAAAAAAAAAGAAGAAGAATAGATTAGGAATTATAAATTATATAATTGTATGAATATGTCAACACAAAAGGTAATCTTTTTTTAAACTTTTTTTTTTGCTAAAATAACAAATATGTAAATATTAACTCAAAATTTAACACATGTAAAATCCCATATTTTTTAGGGGCTCTTGTAAAAATAGCAAAATTAGGTCCAATATTTGTAAAAATAGCAGTAAAAAAAGTTATTTGCAAAAAATAGCAAAAAACTCAAATTCACACCTAAAATATTACAAAATTCCCACAAGGTTTGTATGAGTAATCAATGATTAGGTCCAATATTTGTAAAAATAGCAGTAAAAAAAGTTATTTGCAAAAAATAGCAAAAAACTCAAATTCACACCTAAAATATTACAAAATTCCCACTAGGTTTGTATGAGTAATCAATGATTTCCTCACAAGTAATCAGTGATTTCTACACAAGTAATCACTGATTTTACTGATATCCTTATATTTTATGCATGAATCACTGATTACCTAATAGTTATCACTAATTATCTTACAAGTTATTACCGATATCTTTGATTCACATGAATAAGGGTTTTTAAAAATCTGCTATATTTGCAAACACTTTTAAAAATGTTATATTTATAAATATTGCAGAACATTCTGCTACCCAATGAAATTTTCCTATTTTTTACGATGATTATTGGAATATTAAATATTAAAATTTAATAATTTTTATGAATTTTGACTACTCTGAAAATTTTATTTCTTTGTTGTTAGTCTCTCATTAAATTTTCATTAAATTAATGAAATTAATTAATTATTATTTTTTAATTAGTGAAACTTTTGCTAGATCTTAAATTTTACTATTAAAAAAGGTACACTTTTATAAAATATTTGAAATTTCATTGGGTAACAGATTTTAATATAATAAATAGAAATATATTAGCACTTAAAACTATTTGTAGCCAACATGAGCATAGCTCAACTGGTTTGACATATACTCCCTTCCTCTTGAGGTCGAAGGTTCGAGTCCCCCCTCCCCCACTTTGATGTAATCTCAAAAAAAAAAAAAACTATTTGTAAATAGGGTTTTTCAAAAATAGCAGATTTTAATACAATAAATGGAAATATATTAGCTCTTAAAACTATTTGTAAATAGGGTTTTCAAAAAATAGCATTTTAATAATTGATATTTTATAAAAGAAAAAAAGTTTTGAAAATTTTCAAAATGACATTTCTCATAAAGAGATCCACCAAGCCCAGGTCAAGATTGGTGAAATCTTAGAGAAATGCAATTTTTTTTAAATATTTCAAAACATTTGTTATTTTTTTAAATATGTCAAAACATTTTCTATTTTTGAAAATACTCATAAGAAGAGAGCAATCTATTGAAATTTCTCTTGTAAATTTAGCAATTTTTACTGCGTTAATCAGTGATTAGTATAGATTAATGTGCGAATCAATAATTTATTTATTATAACAATATATAATTCAATATTAATCGCTTATTGACTTGCTCAAAAATATAATTTTAAACTACGATATTTTTAAAATATTACAAAGAAAAAACACTACGACAAAAAAAATCTTCTTATAAGAGAAATGGAAATATATTTTTTTTAATAGAATCAATTTCACAGAAAAGTATTGAAAGGATTAAAAGGTACCATTTTGCCTTGTTTGAACCACTCATCTGAAGGATTGGGCCCATCCGAATATTTACCTGTTTCAAACACATATCTACCTATCAAATTGTGTGGTAAGAGGAGAACGACCATGACAATTCATTTAAGATAAAGGAAAAAATTTTTAAAAAAAAAAAAAACCTCCAGAGAAAGAAAAGCCATCGCCAACCGAGACCGGAGCATCAATAAGATAATCCTGCATTTAGTTTTTGGTAAATTCAAATAACAAAATGAGATGATTGAAAAAAGTAGACGATTTGAAGCGTGCGTACGTCTTCATTTTCTTTACTGAATTTGCAGTTAATAGGAGAATTGAGCCGGAGTCTGAGATTGAAACTGAAGATAGGCTTCGATTTTTTTCCGATCATTACCGAAAACGACGACGAAGCGGCAGTTATCAATCCAGCAGAATTGCAGCGAGGCCATGGCCGAGGCGTCAAAGTTTTAGCATTAAACGCCATTAGGGAATTTTTAGAGAGCGGGTCCTATAAAACAGTTGAAGTTGGAAAAGATTTAGTTTCAACCACTCCTGGCTTATATACATTTGGAATTTTACTAATATTTGTATTTTAATCACTAAAGTATAATGAGCTGTACAGTTAAAGTTAAAAAATGACAATACACGTGGCTAACATATAGACAACGATCCACGAATTTTTTATTTTTTAATTAATATTATATATTTTAAAATATTGTAGTCTAAAAAATTCTTCAATTTAAGGTAACTCCTATAACTCTATATACGATTTCTTTTTTTTCAATTTTTTTTAAAAGAAAATTTTGAAATCCTATATAGTGTATAGGAATTCATAGTTTAGGACAATAAAAAATGATTTTCAAATTTAGCAAAACAACTTAAGTATATTAAAATACATTTTTAGTCATAATTTTTTATCCAATAGTCGGAAAGATGATCTATTTGTGGCGTTGAAATCGTGAAAATATGACGCTCAATAAGAGTCCAAATTTAAATACATCTTCCCCAATAATATTGTAATAACATACTCTTAAAATTGGGTATCTTAAATTATACAAATTTAGGTTTGTATTGACCATCGTACTCTCACGAGTCCAACACAATAAACGGATTGTAATTTCGACTCTTGGATCAAAAGTTATAATTTAAACACTATTTTAATCTGTGTAAAGACCTAAATCTCATGTGATTTTAATAATTAAATTTGTTTTTAACTTTTGACTTGCAAAAATAAGAATTTATTTATATTATTAGATTGTCGATAGAAGCACGGTTTCAACAGTTTACGTGAAAGTTGCAACTGTCGGCGTAATATAGATGAACAGAAAAATAATGTTAAGATCAAGGGGAAGGGAATGAGACTCGAAAATGATTAACGTGGGAAACCAAAAGGTAAAAATTCATAAGGGCCACGCCTAGAGAAAAATCCACTAGAAAGATTGATGTCAAATTTGCAACCAATTTAAAGCAAAATAAAAATGAACAAGAAAAACTCCATTTTTCTTGAGTTGAGTTTGCTTGTTGTTGATGAAGATCTTTGAGTCGGATTATCTACAAGTTCCCCTTGTAGATCTCGATTTAAAGAACTCTCTTCCTTTGGTAAAGTATCAACTAGACTCCCTTCGAAACATTTTGAGCAAGTATAGCTCTTCTTCAAGAATCACTAACTTACAAGTATGGTAATATAAAAACAATTATACTTACAACGAACCCTCTACGATGAAATCTCAAAAGAAAATAAATTAAAAGAGCTTTTGAATGTGTCTAAAGCTGAGAGCTCAAAAAAGGGTTCATTTTTTAATAGCTTGCCAATGCCTTTTTTTATTACAGGGAAAAGATGAATATGTGGATGCAAGCTAAGAAACTATTGGTCAATTCTAAAAATTTAAACCAAATATCATGATTTAAGAAAAATTACAATCAGACAAAAGTTGGCAAGGATCAATTGGTGAGGTGTAGACAATCATATTAAAAAAAACTTACCAAGATTTAAACATAAATCTAGCAATTAGGAATAAACAATTTAAATAAAATATATTGTGTTTTGTACAAAATAAATATGACAATAATTAAAATCCTAATAATCTCCCCCGTTAGACATTTATTTGGCAAAAAGACACAACTGCTTTAGCACCTTCTCCCCCTGATTTTGTCAAAACATATCAAACAAAAATAAATTCTAAATGTTTAATAAGAAAACTTCCCCAGGGCTCCATCTTTCAAGTTGACAATTTTTTTTAATTAAAAAAACAGGTTAATGAACATAGAATCTCATAAAAGAAATTAAGAAAAAAATAAAATTAACATTAGGGTGCACAACATACGAGAATTAAAATCAAGTATTTCATAGGGCATGTTTTTAAACAATTATGAGAATTAAAATTTTTTATTCACCTTTTCTTACCCATATTTGACGAACATGATGTTGAAAAGTAGACATATATTTTACTTTATTTTTCTTTAATATACTCTTTAATTTAAAGCATTTTAGCCTGTTGTGTCCTTTAATTCCACAAAAATGATAAATAGGTATAAATCTTTGAACCTTACTATATGAATTCACCTTTTGCTTCATTTTTGAGTTTCTCAATGAAGTAACAGATTGAGAATTATATTGTAATTTTATAACTGATGGTCTTTTGAATGTTTATCCTTCAAATCCAATCTCTTTACCATTTTGTGAGGCTTTTCCTTTACTTAAAAAATAATCAAGTTTCGAAGTACTAGAATTCAAAAGTTTAAATCTTTTTTATCCGATCAAGTTCGAGCCTAGTACATTCAATTTCCTTATCTTTTTCAAGAAATAATTTATCTAGCCTTTCTATTTCATTTCCCGTATCATTTTTAACCTTCACCAACATCTTATTTTGACTTACCAAACATTTGTTTGTTCCACAAATCTTGACCCATTCCGTGTACATGCTTTTATAAACTTCCTTTAGAGAATCTTCATTTAATTATGATTCTTCACTACCATAATTATCATCCTCAACTTGGGTAGTTATATCAATAACCCCATTATCTTTTAACTGCACATTAGTACTTTTATCAGAAATAACAGATGCAGTAAAAGCTACATTACCTACCATATTTTCTTCTTGATTTGAATCTTCATCACTCCATACGTTCTTCACGGCTTTGGTTTCTTTCTTTAAAGTGTTTGCACATTCTGATTGTAATGAGACCATAACCTTCACAATTCCTACAATGTCTACCTTTATTTTTCTCATTTTATTTTAAAAAAAAGTAGAAATGCCTTTTAAAATTTCTATAATCCTTGTAGTTTTCATCCATAAATATTCTCAAATAACAAAGCAACTCCATCACTATTTTTCCCATCTTCAAAATGATTAGAATTGAAGGCTATGGCCTTTATGTAACACCCCATTACTTTTTAAGGCAATTTTTTAGTTAAAGTATTTAAAATTAATTTTAGAATTATTAACTTAAAATTTAGGAGTTTTATTCGTTCGTAAACCTTTTATTTACTTTAAAAGCTTAAATTAGTATCAGACGCATTAATATTATTAAATGGCCAATTAATAATTATTAATCACCTTTTAACTAGTTTAACTGCTTTGGGTTAAATTTTAAAATGTAACGTCCCGTTATTTTTTGAAGTGAATTTTTATTTTATTTTATTTAATTGAATATTTCATATAGTTATTTATTTATTTTAATTAAAGTATTTAGTTTAATTTTAGAAAATTAGAAATTTAGAATTTAGTAGCTAATTTCATCCGAAAACCGTTTTAATCGTTTTATTAATTTAAATTTTATTTGGTTGTATTAATAATTATTAACGGGCCAATTAATAATTATTAATCACCATTGGGTCATTTTAAGAGCTTCGAGTTTCGTTTTATAAGCTAATTCAATTGAGGGACGTAACCGTCATTTTGCGATTTCTTAAAATATCAATTCACTATTCATTTGTCTTCTTTAAATAAACCAAGAGCCAAAAATAAGAATTCCATCTTCTCATCTCTCTTCTTCATACGTGGGTGCCATTTGTGGAGAAGGAAAAAGCTTGGGTTTTTGTCAATTCTCGACCGATTTCGATAATTTCAGTTGCGTTGGATTGCTTGGGACGTGGGCTTTCTTTTCATCCTAGCCTTGTGGCATTTCTCGTTCTTTACGGGAAGCCGTAAAAAGTGAGTTTTCAAAACTTTTTCTATGAATCTCTTGATTTTTGTTTATAAATGAGTTTTGGAGTTGAAATCATGCGTTTCCATCAAGAAATTTGATGATTTTGAGCTCGAATTTTCGAAAAACACTATTCACCCGAAATCACTGTTCATCCGTAAATTACTATTCATCCAAAAATCAATTTTCTTATTTAGTTATGGTTTATAATTTGTAATCGATCGGTGTTATTGTAGGTTTTGATAATCGCATGTGAGGTAATTCGTTCGACACTTTGGAAGTTCGATTTCAAGTCTAAGGTGAGTTTAAAATGGAAGTTAGTAATTTTATGAATTACGTTTCATTACGATATTATTTATTGAGGTTAAGAGGGGAACTAACTTCCGGAAGTTAATACTTGGTTGGTGACTTTAAACTCAGAAGTGAGTAGGGTGACTTTGGAGTTCTTATGAATTTCGAAGTAAAAGATGAGATTTGAATGGTTTGGAAGTCTTGTACGATGAATTGAAGAGTTTTAGATGAAATTGAAGGTTTTAGATGAAAGTGGATGTTTAAGGAACTTTGAGTGATTTGGGAGTCAAACTGGTTTAGAAGTTACACTTGAGTGTTGACTTGTGTAATTAAAGCAGTTTATGTTCTTTAGTACTTGAGTAGAATCTCTTTTGGATAATCTAACTTACTAGGGAACTTGATGACTTGTGATATAATAAGACCGTACGGGGTATTATGTTGATGTTGATCCATACGGTAACCCGTTACGATGATTTGTGATATGGTAAGACCGTACGGGGTAGTATGTTGATGTTGATCCATACGGTAACCTGTTACGATGATTTGTGATATGGTAAGACCGTACGGGGTAGTATGTTGATGTTGATCCATACGGTAACCCGTTACGATGACTTGTGATATGGTAAGACCGTACGGGGTAGTATGTTGATGTTGATCCATATGGTAACCCGTTACTGTAACGTCCCGTTAGTTTGTGATAAAAAAAAACTTTTATTTATTTTATTTCAATTTAAGTAATTTAAGTTTATTTATTTACCGATAAATTAGAATTTAGTGGTTTATTTCGATTTAAGTCATTTTAATGGCTTTATTTATTTAAATACGTTTTAATGGTATTAATAATTATTAACGGGCCAATTAATAATTATTAATCACCATTGGGATAGTTTGAGAAGTTCGGGATTCGTTTTTAAGCCAAAAGTCATAAAAGGACGCAACCGTCATTTCCAATTTCTTAAAAAACTATCCAAACACTATTCATCTCATTTTAAATAAGTCATTTGACTTCCATTGACCAAGCAAATTTCATCTTCTTCTTCATTTCTTCCTCCCAAGGCCGTGGGTCTCCTCCCCCCTTTTCCCAAATTTGGTTTTTGTTCGTTTCTTGCTCGATCGACTTGATTCCGTGTCCAGTGGAAAGGTATCGGTCCTACGATTCATTTTCAACCAACCATCGTACTTGCCACTCGTGTTTTGCGGAGACCTCGGTAAGTAAAGTTTCAAACTCTAAGCTCCAAATAGTGTTTTAATGGAGTTTTCTTTGAATTCTTTCGATTTCTTGACGTGAAACTCGGTGTTTGTAAATACGGGAGTAGTTTTAAGAGTTTTTGGAAATTTTCCCTTAACCCTAAAACCGAGTTTCAGTCGAAACCCTTCCCGTTTGAAATTTACCCTTTCGGGTTTAATTATGGGTTAGAATTTAATGAAATAATGTTTATTTAAATTCAATTCGGGAAAGGGCTTAATGTTCAAAAACCCTAATTATCGATACCCATTGAAATCGGGAATATCGAATTTGCTTAAAACCAACTCAAAACACTTTTAGATTGCCTAAAAGCCGGAAAACCAAACCCGAGGCCTATTTTCCTTGTGATGGCCGAGAGCCTCTTGTGGGGTTTTGTTGGGTTTTTCGTCGTTTTGTACGTTTGGTTAATGTTTGATCAATAGTTGGTTAATTATTGATTGTATGATATAATTCTAATTGTAGGTGTTTTTGAACCGCTCGCTTGATCGCTCCTTCGGACTTAGGAGCAAAGTCATCTTTTAATAAAGGTGAGAATAGTTAGGATTTAAAGTATTTATAGAAAGCAAATGAGTGTGAAGGTTTGTAGAGTTTGAAACTAAGATTAGAATCCGAACCTAAGATTAGAGGGTTGTGAGTTAGTGCCCTTAAGATTAAGAGTTAATCCTTGAAGTGAGAACTTAGGAGTTCTCAAGGAAAGTATTGAATCTTAGAAGATTCTAAGTTAGATTTGATTCGAAACTAAGATTGGACTATTGGAAGTTAAAAGATCCAACTTGTAATTAGAACGGTTAATAGAACCTTGGATTATATTGGAAGTTAGAATCCTTGAAGGTATAGGTTAATCGTTTAAGTTATGATTCTACTTTTATTATTGATACCGGAGTTCGATCGACATATCGTTCGTCCGAAGTTTACTATTTATTTACTTTATGCCCTTTTACTTCATACTTGTTTCAGCTACTTTAATATTGTACTTTACGTTTATTTACTTTTGCGAGCATATCACAACATCTCGCACCATAACATATTGCACCATAACATATCGAATTATGAAAAGAAGGAAAGAATGTTGGACCCTTCGGGGGATGTCCGCATCGCCTTCAGAGAGAGAAAGAAAAGAAGAAAAGAATGTTGGACCCTTCGGGGGATGTCCGCATCGCCTTCAGAGAGAGAAAGAAATGAAGGAAAGAATGTTGGACCCTTCGGGGAATGTCCACATCGCCTTCCGAGAAAAAGAAAGGAAAAATGAGAAAGAAAAGAAGGAAAGAATGTTGGACCCTTCGGGGAATGTCCACATCGCCTTCAGAGAAAAAGAAAATAAAGAGAGAAAAGAAAAGGAGGGAAGAATGTTGGACCCTTCGGGGGATGTCCGCATCACCTTCTTCATTCATTCATGCATAAAGGGCGAATGCCTATCCTACGGGATGTACTCATTACTTTTATGCATATGATAGATGAGAAAGAGAATCGAGATGTTTAATTGATGCAAAGTTTATTTACTTTTATTACTTATGTCATAACAATGTTAATGGATGAGTATTGACTACGATTATTAGCAATATCAACCTTAGAAAGTATAAAATGAAATCACCTAGAGTTTGGATGACTTTAGGAGGGAATTGTGTCAGATTACTTGGACACAAATCGAAATGCGAGTTTGAGGTCTATCTTTACTTTTATGCTTATTATTCTCACTGGGCTTAAGTTGTTAGCTTATGATATTACAAAAATTTCAGGTAATGCCCTGGCTAGAGGCCGTGGAAGGGGAGATGGTGCTGCGTGATCGAGGGATGCTAACCTCGAGATGGACTCATTTTTGTAAAGTATATATAAATATTTTTGTGAATTTCAAGACTTTGATGTTGTATTTAGCTCATAAGAGCTTTTGATGTGGTTTTTATGATATGAAATATTTGAACTCCTGATTTGGGACTTAAAGTCCATGTGAATTTATTAGATTGAAAAATTAGGATGTAAACAGGTTTTCGGCATGCCAACTTTCAAACAAAACCACGCAAATTTTTCTTAAAATAAAAGACTTCCGCTGTTTTCTCTGATTTTAATTTATTTAAAAGTGACGGGTCGTCACAGTTACGATGACTTCTGATATGGTAAGACCGTACGGGGTAGTATGTTGATGTTGATCCATACGATAACCCGTTACGATGATTGTGATATGGTAAGACCGTACGTGGTAGTGTGTTGATGTTGATCCATACGGTAACACGTTACAATGAAACTTGTTTGGTAATAAAGCAAGCTAGTGTTACATTTATATTTATGCTTTAGAATTGTGTAGTAAGGCTTAGTATAAGTTATTACTTTTACTTATAGTCTCTATTTCATTTTCATTGGGGATTGAAAGTATATCATGTGAAGTATATTACATATTATATGATTGTGTGGAATTTGTAAGTGTGGAATGGGTAGTAAAAGTGGAATTTAGGCCTTTGGACACAATTTCCGGTATGGAACTTGGTTCATAGGATTACTCGTTTTCATTTTACTCTCACTAGCATTTTTATGCTAATATTGCTACACTTACAATTTTTTAGGTAAGGCTTGTCGCAAGGGATGTGGTAAAGGAGGTGGCGCTGTATGACTTGCCGAGTTGATGGATGGATAGGAACATGAACTCTTTTTGTTTAGCATTCTTAGAAATGCTTGTAAATGTTTTGTCATGTTTCATATCTTATGTTTTGAGCCCGAAAGGGCATTTATTTAAAATTGTAACTGTTCTATGGTTTTAATTCCTTTTTAGAAGTTTAGATCATAATTTGGAATGCGAATTCCTTGTTTATTGCTTTCTCTGAAATTGGGCCAATGTAAACAGTTTTTGGATAATCCGTTTTTATAAACGAACCCACGCCGTTTTTCTTTAAAATTAAGTCTTCCGCTGTGCATTTGAATTTAAAGGATTTAACGGTTTCGGGTCATTACATAAAAGATAGAAGCAAACGAGTGACTTTTTCATAATTTCTTGTTGTTCAATTTAAATATCTATCCTATTCATCATATTTTCATTTCATCATTAGCCAAAAAAACAACAGAGAAAGAACTCTTCCATTTCTTTTCTCAAAATCATGGGACTTAAAGGGGAGGGGAAAATCTTTGGGTTTTTATCAGTTCTTGATGGATTGTTTCGATTCTTAGTTCGTTGGAAAGGCTTCGCTCCAAGCTTTCTTTTCATCCTACATTTAAAGATTTTTCTTTCATTTTCAAGAGGCCTCAAGGTGAGGAAATTCTCTAAATTTTTATGGGTTTTGTTTCTTTTGAAGTTTAAATGAAATCCATGGTTGAAATCTTCAATTTATCACCAAGAAACTTGAAGATTTATATTATGAAAATTCATTTAAGTTTAGTGTATGTTTCCCCTAACCCGTGACTCAAAAATTAAGCAAAAACTCGTCCCCTTTGACTCACCAAAATTGTGGGGCTGTTGTGGGTGTTTTTCATTGTTTAGTTTTAGGGGATGAATCAAGTCCAAAAGCACTAATTATGTTTTCCCATTGATAGTACTGAAGGGATGATTTACTAAATTAGCGGAATTTTATTTAGTGAACTTATTAACATTTAATAACGGATCTATTAACATCATGCAATTTGTGATAAAAACATGAAGAACATGTAGGTTCATGCTTAATTTCGAAAATTAAAGGCCTTTTACTTACATTGAGTAATTAATGGAGAATCGGTTGGAGGTTTCTTTACAGCATCAAATCCTCAGCAACACCGGATCTTCTATGCTATATCCCGATCGAAAGCAAAACCGACTTGTGGGAATCTAACCGGAAGAACAAAAGAAGAAGAAATTTCTTCTAAATTTTTTCCCTATGAAAAATCGGCAATTGGGCAAAAACTTGAGAGAGAATTTTCACTTTTCTAATTAAAGTGAGAAGTGTACAAAATATGAATCCCAATGGTCATATTTATAGGAAAATATGATATCTAATCTACTATAGATATGCTTATCTCCTAATTATTAAATAATAGAAATGATAAATAAATAAGGAATATAATATATATAAATATATATATATACATATTTGTAACGACCCGCTTTCCGTTAAATTCTTTAAATTCAAATGCACAGCGGAAGACTAGATTTTTAAAGAAAAACGGCATGGGTTCATTTAAAAATCGAATAACCAAAACCTGTTTTACAACCCAATTTCAGAGAAAGCTATAAATCGGGAATACGTATTCCATCTTCTAATTTTAAACTCACAAACAAGCTTTAAATCATAAAAGTTTATGAGATTATAGACAAACACCCTTTTGGGCTAAAAAAGACACAAGTTATGGAAAATGAAAATAATGTACAAGCATCTCTAAGAATGCTAAACCAAAATATGTTTCAACATTGTCCGTACACCAACTCGGCAAGTCACGCGACACCACCTCCCCTACCACGCTTATTAGCATGGGGTTTACCTGAAAATTTGTAAGTGTAGCAACATTAGCATAAAAATGCTAGTGAGAGTAAAACGAAAGCAAGTAACCCTATGAACCAAATTTCATACCCGAAATTGTGTCCAAAGGCCTATAATGCTCATTACTACCCATATCCACACTTCCAATTTCCATACAATCAAACGATAGTAAGATATTACTCGAGATAGTCTTTCAATGCCTATGAAATCGAATTAAGGACTTAAAGTAAAAGTAACAACCATTAATAAACCTTACTACACAATTCTAAAGAATAAGTAATTGTAATATTAACTATCTTTGTTACCAAACAAGTTTCATCGTAACTGTAACGTCCCGTTACTTTTAGAGGTAAATTTTTTATTTTATTTTATTAATTTATTATTTTTATTTAATTAAAGCTTTTAAAATTAGTTAAAATTAGTAATTTCAGTTTTATTAGTTATTTCCGTCCAAAAATCCTTTTTATCGTTTTAATTCGTTTCGGTGACTCTAATAATTATTAACGGGCCAATTAATAATTATTAGACACCTTTAGATTTATTTAAGACCGTCGGTTTTCGTTTTATAAGCAAAAGGTCGAAAAGGGCAAAACCGTAATTACCCAAACCCTAAAATATCTAGATATTTTTCTTTACTATCTTTTTTAACTTAGCAACTAAGCAAAATCATTTCATCTTCTTCATCCTTCTTCTCCAAGCCGTGGGCATCAATGGGGGAATTGGGTGAGTTTTTTTTTTCTTCGTTTCTCATTCGTTTCTCGATGGATCGGCTTGATTTCGGTTGCGTTGGATTGGTAGGGACGAGGGCTACCTATCCAACCTACCTTTTCGAAGTTTCCCGTTCTCTAAGGGAAGTCCCAAAAAGTAAGTTTTCAAAACTTTTTATATGGTTTTGTTCGTTTTTGATTGTAAATGAGTTTTGATGTTGAAATCATGAATGGTTATCATGGAATTTGACGATTTTGAACCCGGATTTTCGAAAAACACTATTCATCCGAAATCACTATTCATCCGAAAATGCAAACTTGTTCTCATATTAGATATGAGTTGTAATATGTTGTGCAATTGGTGAATTGTAGGTTTGTAATTGTCGTGTGGATTCGACTTCGATTCTTGGATACTCGACTTAAAACCTAAGGTGAGTTTAAAAGGGAAGTTAGTAATTTTATGAATTACGTTTCGATATGATATTGTTTATCGATGTTAAGAGGGAATTAGCTTCTTAGAATTATAGTTTGGTTGGAGACTTTAATTCGGAAGTGTGTGTGGAGAAAGTTGGACTTTTGGTTAGTTTGATGATTAGAGATCATCGGGGAGGTTTGGAAGTATGGTAATGTGATTTGGAGATGTTAGATGAAAGTGGAAATGGAAGTTACTTTGATTGGTTTTGAAGTCACTTGGATGACTTTGGAAGTAAAGTAATTAGAAGATGCACTTGAGTAGTAACTCGTGTATTCTAGCTAGTTAGGTTTCTTTTTAACTTAGTAGACTTCTTTGGAGTTTAGCTAACTTATTGGAGACCTAGGGCACAATGATTCACACATGATAGTATGTTGATTTGATCCATACGTATCATGGTGTGATGAATTTGTGGGAACTTTGAGCACTTAGTAACTAGCACATGATAGTATGTTGATTTCGATCCATACGTAGTCATGGTGTGATGTTGGTACTTTGGTTTGTAACTAGCACATGATAGTATGTCGATTTCGATCCATACATATCATGTTGCGATATGGTGAAATTCCTGATACCTATGTGAAATTCTTGATACCTATGGTGAAATTCCTGATACCTATGGTGAAATTCCTGATACCTATGGTGAAATTCCTGATACCTATGGTGAAATTCCTGATACCTATGGTGAAATTCCTGATACCTATGGTGAAATTCCTGATACCTATGGTGAAATTCCTGATATCCGGTATGGTGAAACTCCTGATATGCGATGGTTGTGATATGGTAATACCGTACGGGCTTAGTATGCGATATTTATCCATATGGTATACCCAGTACGATGGTTGTGATATGGTAATACCGTACGGGCTTAGTATGCGATATTTATCCATATGGTATACCCGGTACGATGGTTGTGATATGGTACATGGTAGTACGTGGATTCGGATCCGTACGTACCATGGTATTATGATCTATGTGTAACGTCCCGTTATTTTAAAGTGAAATTTTTTTTTTATTATTTATTTACATTTGATTATTTTAAATAATTAATCAATTTAATTTTAATTAAAGTTTTTAAGATTAGTTTAAATTTAGTAATTTCGATTTTAGTAGTTATTTTCATCCAAATTTCTTTTTAATCGCTTTTAATATTTTAAAATCGTTTCGGTGACATTAATAAATATTAACGGGCCAATTAATAATTATTAATCACCTTTAGATTATTTTAAGATCATCGGGTTTCGTATTTTAAATCGAATCATTTAAAAGGGACGTATACGTCATTTTCCAATTTCTTAAAAATCACTATTCATCTTCCTCATCTTTAAAAGTCAAACTTTGGTCAAAATTCATCTCATATTTTTCCTCCAAACCCGTAGCTTAGAGAGGAGGAAAAGGGGAGAGAAAGAAATCGTCGCCCCGGCTTCGTTTCTCGTCCGTTTTACGTGATTTCGGATGCGTTGGAAAGCTCTCGTCGAGACCTTTCTACCCATCCTATCCATCGAGGTTTTCGCTCGTTTTATCGAGGCCTTAAGGTATGAGAAAGTTTTTAAAATTTGATGTGAATAGTATTTTAATGGTGGTTTTGGATTGAAATCTTCAAATTCGTTCACCGAAGCTTGAAGATTTCCATCGGGAAAGTCGTTTGGGTCGATTTTAGAAACTTCCCCTAAACTCTAAAACCGAGTTTGAGCCGGAAACCCGTCACTTGTGATTTTCCCTCTTTGGGCTATGATTAGGATGTTTAGTTAACTATGATTTTACGTTTTACTTAATTTTTCGGAAATCGAATATTATGTAAAACCCTAAAATATCGTGACCCATTGATATCTCGACTTTCAAAGTGTCTTTGATCAACCCAAATCATCTCTAAAAGTGCTTAAAAGACGGAAAACCGAACCCGAACCCTCTCGTCCTTGTTGGGCCGTGGGTCCCTTAGGGGTTAAATCCGGGGTTTTCGTCGTTTTATGTGTTTACTTGCCGTTTGATCGGTTTTCGAATGATTATTGATGGCTAGGTGTGATTGATGTGTAGGTTGGTGATCGATTGTTTGACTTTGACTCCGACACCTAGGAAGCTTGGATTTAACATCTAAGGTGAGTTTAAAATGGAAGTTAGTAATTTTATGAATTATATTTCATTACGTTACTGTTTATCCAGGTTAAGAGGGGAATTAACTTCCGGAAGTTATACTTGGTTGGAGACTTTAACTCGGATGTGAGTGGAGTAATTTTGATGTATTTATGGTTTTGGAAGTAAAAGAGGAATTATGATTGGTTTGGAAGTCTTGTAAGGTGATTTGGAGACTTTAGATGAAAGTGAATGACTAAGGAACTTTAAGTGATTCGGGAGTCAAAGTGGCTTAGAAATTACACTTGAGTATTGACTCGTGTAATTCAAGCGGGTTATGTTCTTTAGTAGTTTAGTGGAACTTTATCTAACTTACTAGGGAGCTTGACGGATTCTGCGAGGTTATGTGATATGGCACATGATAGTATGTGATACGCTCCATACGGTATCATGGTGCGAGGTTATGTGATATGGCACATGATAGTATGTGATACGCTCCATACGGTATCATTGTGCGAGCTTATGTGATATGGCACATGATAGTATGTGATACGCTCCATACGGTATCATGGTGCGAGGTTATGTGATATGGCACATGATAGTATGTGATACGCTCCATACGGTATCATGGTGCGAGGTTATGTGATATGGCACATGATAGTATGTGATACGCTCCATACGGTATCATTGTGCGAGATTATGTGATATGGCACATGATAGTATGTGATACGCTCCATACGGTATCATGGTGCGAGGTTATGTGATATGGCACATGATAGTATGTGATACGCTCCATACGGTATCATGGTGCGAGGTTATGTGATATGGCACATGATAGTATGTGATACGCTCCATACGGTATCATGGTGCGAGGTTATGTGATATGGCACATGATAGTATGTGATACGCTCCATACGGTATCATGGTGCGAGGTTATGTGATATGGCACATGATAGTATGTGATACGCTCCATACGGTATCATGGTGCGAGGTTATGTGATATGGCACATGATAGTATGTGATACGCTCCATACGGTATCATTGTGCGAGATTATGTGATATGGCACATGATAGTATGTGATACGCTCCATACGGTATCATGGTGCGAGGTTATGTGATATGGCACATGATAGTATGTGATACGCTCCATACGGTGTCATGGTGCGAGGTTATGTGATATGGCACATGATAGTATTTGATACGCTCCATACGGTATCATTGTGCGAGATTATGTGATATGGCACATGGTAGTATGTGATACGCTCCATACGGTATCATTGTGCGAGATTATGTGATATGGCACATGGTAGTATGTGATACGCTCCATACGGTATCATGGTGCGAGATTGTGTGATATGACACATGGTAGTATGTGATACGCTCCATACGGTATCATTGTGCGAGATTATGTGATATGGCACATGGTAGTATGTGATACGCTCCATACGGTATCATGGTGCGAGATTATGTGATATGGCACAGGTTGTATGTGATACGCTCCCTACGGTATCATGGTGCGATGATTTGTGGTATGGCACGTGGTATGTTGACTTCGGTCCATACGGTTTAATACACGCGGTGGTAAGGGTGGCATTCGAAGATTTGAGCGTGTATGGATGTGTTATTATTGTTATTATTATTATAGTACTATACACGCTGTGGTAAGGGTGGCATTCGAAGATTTGAGCGTGTATGGATGTGTTATTATTGTTATCATTATTATAGTACTACACATTGTGTGACACGGGTGGCATTTGAAGATTTGAGCATGTGTGGTTGTGACATTATTAGTACTTAGTGTATTACATTCTTTTATTTGTATCTTGGTTTGATTATTTCTTTTATGATGATAGAATGATATCGAGGAAATACATGACTTATAAAGTTGTTGAGCTACGTAGATGAGAAAGTTATCTTGTATGTTGATTATATGTGGATTTTGGAATGTGGAATGGGTAGTAAAAGTGAAATCTAGGCCTTTGGACACGATTTCTGACATGAAATGTTGTTCATAGGATTACTTGCTTTCATTTTACTCTCACTAGCATTTTTATGCTAATGTTGCTACAATTACAATTTCTCAGGTAAGACTCGTGGTAGAGGACGAGGTAGAGGAGGTGGCACTGCGTGACCGATCGAGATAATGAATGGACAGGAACGCAACTGATTTTGAGAGTAGCATTCTTGAAAGCTCATGAACATTGCATTACTTTCATTTTGTTACATTTTGAGCTCGATGGAGCGTTTGTATTTATGTTTTGCACTTTAAACTTCCTTTAGCATTTACATTATATCATGGAAGGTTTAATCTAGTATTATTGCTTTTCTGGAAAAACTGGGTTGTAAACAGGTTTTGGTTTATCCGAATTTTAAACGGACCCATGCCGTTTTTCTGAAAAATCTAGATTTCCGCTGCGCATTTGTTTAAATGGATTTTATGAAAAATCGGGTCGTTACACTATGATACGGCACATGATAGTATGTTGATTCGGATCCATACGTATCATGGTGCGATGGTTGTGACATGGTATGACCGTACGTGGTATGTTGATTTCGATCCATACAATAGCACGATACGATGAAACTTGTTTGGTAATAAAGATAGTTAATGTTATTTTTACCTATTCTTTAGAAACGTGTAGTGAGACTTAGTTGTGAATGTTAATTTTACTTTAAGTCTTTATTTTCCATCTCATGGTATTGAATGACGAATACGGGTAGTATGATACTATCATATGTATACATGGAAATTGGTGGTTATGGGTAATAATGAACATTTAGGCCTTTGGACACGATTTCTGGTATGAGATTTAGTTCATAGGATTACTTGCTTTCATTTTACTCTCACTAGCATTGTTTGCTAATGGTGCTACACCACAATATTTTTAGGTGAACCCCGTCCTAAGAAGCAAGGTAGAGGAAATGGTGTCGCTTGACTGGCCGAGGTGGTGTAAGGACAATATTAAACACTTTTGAAGCATTAGTAGTAATGCTTGTAAATCATATACTTTTTACATACTTGTGTCATTTTGAGCCCGTGAAGGGTGTATGTGTAAAGTATTTTGATGTTTTTATGATTAAACTTTACTTTGGAATGTGCATTCCCGATTTATAGCTTTCTCTGGACTTTGGGTTGTAAAACAGGTTTTGATTATTCGACTTTTAAACGAACCCATGCCGTTTTTCTTTAAAAATTAAGTCTTCCGCTGTGCATTTGAATTTAAAGAATTTAACGGAAAATCGGGTCGTTACAGTAACGTACTATTGTATGGATCGATATCAACATACCACGTACGGTCGTACCATATCACAAATCATAGTACCATAATACCGTATGGACCGAAGTCAACATACTATCATGTACCATATCAATTATGCTCACTGTCTCCAGAAATCATCGCACCATGATACGTATGGATCGATATCAACATACTATCATGTGCCGAATCAATGTGCCACTGTCTCCACAAATCATCGCACCATGATACGTATGGATCGATATCAACATACTATCATGTGCCGAATCAATGTGCCACTTGTCTCCACAAACCATCGCACCATGATACGTATGGATCGATATCAACATACTATCATGTGCCGAATCAATGTGCCACTGTCTCCACAAACCATCGCACCATGATACGTATGGATCGATATCAACATACTATCATGTGCCGAATCAATGTGCCACTGTCTCCACAAACCATCGCACCATGATACGTATGGATCGATATCAACATACTATCATGTGCCGAATCAATGTGCCACTGTCTCCACAAACAATAGCACCATGATACGTATGGATCGATATCAACATACTATCATGTGCCGAATCAATGTGCCACTGTCTCCACAAATCATCGCACCATGATACGTATGGATCGATATCAACATACTATCATATGCCGAATCAAAGTGCCACTGTCTCCACAAATCATCGCACCATGATACGTAAGGATCGATATCAACATACTATCATGTGCCGAATCAATGTGCCTAAGGTCTCCAATAAATCATATAATCTCCAAGGAATTCTACTAAGTTATTAAAGAACCTAACTACTTAGATTACACGAGTCATCACTCAAGTGTAACATCTAAGCTACTTTATTTCCCAAACCACTCAAAGTAACTTAACTTCCACTTTCAACTAACATCTCCAAGTCACTTTACAATACTTCCAAACCACACCGATGTTTCCTTTTCACCGAACTAACCATAATTCCAAATCCTCTCCACTCACTTCCGAATTAAAGTCTCCAACCAAACAATAATTCTAAGAAGCTAATTCCCTCTTAACATTGATAAACAATATCATAACAAAACGTAATTCATAAAATTACTAACTTCCCTTTTAAACTCACCTTAGCTTGTAGAAAAGCTCCGATTATCCGAGGTTGTAAATACCCGAACAAATCACAATCCTACAAACGAATTACACCTAAATAACATTAATTAACCGGAAATCGAACAAACAACATCTAAACGCATAAAACAACGAAAATCCCGGATTTCCTCCCTATGGTGCTCTTGGCCATACAAGGGAAAATAGGGTTCGGGTTTGGTTTTCCGGCTTTTATGCACTTTAGAGGTGTTTCGGGTTGGTTTCGGATACTTTGGAGGTTCGCAACTACAATGGGTATCTGTTATTTAGGGTTTTGATCAACAATCAATTTCAGAAAAATTAAGTAAATAGCAAAAACACAATAACCCTAACATCCTAAACATGGCCAAGTGAGGGAAAATCACATGGGATGGGTTTCCGGCTCAAACTCGGTTTTAAGGTTTAGGAGAAGTTTCTAAAATCGATCAAAACGACTTTCCCGATGGAAATCTTCAAGCTTCGGTGAACGAATTTGAAGATTTCAATCCAAAACCACCATTAAAATACTATTCACATCAAATTTTAGAAACTTTGTCATACCTTAAGGCCTTGAGAAAATGAGCAAAAACCTCGATTGTTAGGATGGGTGGAAAGTACGTCTCGAGAGCTTTCCAACGAGCTAAGGCACGATGAAAACGGTCGAGAAACGAAGCCGGGGTGATAAAATCTTTCACTCCTCTTTTTTTCTCTCTAAGCTACGGGTTTGGGATGAAAAATGAGAAGAATTTTATGATTTTTTGTCTAATTTTAGCTTATTAAAGGAGAAGGATGAATAGTGTTTAGATATTTAAGAAATCGGAAAATGACGCCTACGTCCCTCTTTTATTTTTACTTTAAAAACAAAACCCAAAGCTTTTAAATTAATCTAAAGGTCATTAATAATTATTAATTGGCCCATTAATAATTATTAATGTCACCGAAACAAATTTAAAGTATTAAAACGATTTAAATGAATTTCGGACGAAAATAACTACTAAAATCGAAATTACTAAATTTAAACTAATCTTAAAAGCTTAATTAAAATAAATAAAAAAAATAATAATAAAATAAAAAAAATTACCCCCAAAAGTAACGGGACGTTACAATATTAATGGCCAAACTAGCGAACGCATGTACGAATTCCATGTTGATTTCAACGCCACCATTAACAAAGATATATATATATATAATTTATTTACTTTTCTTTATTTAACAATTAATATTAGAAATAATTCAAATAATAATTTCTAATTTAATATATTTAGCCAAAAAATTAATATATTAATTATCATTGAATCTTACTCAATTAATTAATTATTTTGGGCCAAAACCAATTTGTTTCTTAAACCAATTGTATTTAATTCTCTCTAATATTTATTATTAAATTAAATAAACTCATTATTTAATTAATAATACTTATTATTAATTTTCATTTAAATAAACTCATTATTTATATAATTAATAATATTAATATTAATTCCCGTTTAAATAATTTATTTATTTAAACAATTAGATTTTCCGTAAAATATTATAATTGATAATTTTATATTAATTTCCATTTAAATAAGCTCTTTATTTAAACAATTAATATTGTATCAATATTAATAATATTTATATTAATTATCATTTAAATAATTAATATTGCTTAATTTTAAGTAAATTCAATTACTTAAATTATTTATTCTTCCTAAGTTAAATTAATAACTTAGTTTTGCTACAACGATATTTGGGCTAGCATAGGGACCCGATGGACCTATAGATCACGGGCTTAATAATTAGTCAATTAAGTGATTAACTCATAATCAGTTAATTACTTATTATCTAACTATGAATAATTCCACTATAGCTTCATAGCTGAACTCCCCTCACTATAGATGAGTTATGTCCATTTAGTTTATCTTTATTTATATATGTGATATATCCTTCACGTGGAACCCTCATAATTACAGGCGGATAAATTTACCATTTTTTCCCTGTAATTACCGCTTTATACTTGTGTTCCCGCTGATTCTCCAATGAACTTTATCTTTAGTCCAACTAGAGATAATGTACTTCTGTGATCAATAGAAGTCGTGGCGCCACTTATTCATGTCTCGAATCAGTACATCAAGGGAGTTTCCTAAAGTTCCTAAAATGTTTAGGTATCGCACTGATACCATTAATTTATAGGAACGTTATGAATTCCATCTCGTGAAAATGAGTTCCCAAATACTTATCTAGCCATGTTCCCAAAACAGGAGTGTATTGAGCGTTCTTACAGATCACTCTCAACCATGTGAATAAAAGAACATAACTCCACAAATAGGAGTCCGCATTTCACTCAGGATTGAGATCTATCACCGTTGATAAGCTTAGTTTGATATTCAATCATTTCTCGTAAACGGTACTAATGAGAAATTTGATCGAACATCGTGGTCCTTTCTTATACAATTAACATTGTACATGATACTTCCATTTCATGTCTCCCACATGAATGATCAGGATTTGATCATTTGTCTATAAACAAAATGCGAAGCTATCAACAGTATTACCAGGATAAGGTTCCCAAACGTTATCCATTTACTGTAGACACTTTTAAGTTACTCATCTCGACTTTAATCCTCTCGTATGACTCACATACTAAGTCGTGATTTCATAAGAGTAACTTAGGGTTTACTATTTGAATGTTTGATATTAATATATTTCCATATATTCCTAATATCGTCAATTGAATCAATGTAGATAATATAAAAAACTTATGTTTATTTATTTAATTTATTCTAAATAAATTATTATTATTAAATAATTACAAGTTCTAGGACACCATTCCTAACAATCTCCCACTTGTCCTAGATCTTTGGAGATTTGACTTGTAATTCCTGTCCAACTGGATGACTATCAACTATTTAGCCATGGTAGTCATTTTAATACTTTATCAGTAATGTCTTCATCTGTGTAGTATGTATTTCTTTTGTTTGATGTTAGTTTCATTAAGTGTAATAGATTCCATATTTTATCGCCATAAAATAAACTCTATTAACTATTGATTTGAAACTATCACGATTAACCACCTTTCATTTACTAACGACTTAGTAATTACGCGAATCTAGAGTTTAGTTAGTAAAAACTCATTTTACTTATACTTAACTCGTTTGATGTTTAATTCGCAAAGGTCCTTGTCGAATTCTTACATGGAAGTAAATCCATGTTTGAATTTGATCCCGTGCATCTCATAAAATCTCTCATTTTATCTATGTGCACTAACATACTATTTGTAAATTTTTATTTCAATCACATTGGTTCTAGGATTCTCGAAATTCTTAAGCTCCCACTACAAAGTATTTCTGCTTTACTTTCATTTGTTTAATGATTACAATTCTATAATTCTTATTATTTCCAAAAATAATGTTTAAGTATAAGTGACCCTTTTCAAACTCAACTATTGAAAATTCATGTCATTTTTATTTCACTTATTTTGAACTTTATTCATTGATTTTGAAGTCAATGAGTTTCACTTGGACTTCTAAAAATCTGTTTGGTTCATGCTATGATGCTCCCACTCAAATAAAGTTCTACAAGTAGTTTAACCATTTAAACTTTTAAATAACTACTTGTTTTATTGTGAAATAAAATTATTGTAATTCTTTTCTCTCTTAAGTAAGGTTTTGTAACAACCCGAAAAATTCCCAAATACCTTGATACACATAATCACAGCGGAAGCAAATAAATATCAACATTTAATCCTCTTTATTGAAATCAAATTCAGAAATAGTTCATAACCGATCGGTTTTATTAAAATCAATAAACATCAAAGAAAAAGGCAAACTCATCCATTGCCTAAGAATTTTAAATGAACATTAACAGTTACTCTTATTTGAAATCAAAACAAAACATGAAGAAAAACAACTAAGGTTTTCACCCTCCCAATAAAATAAAAGACAAAAAGATTTGCTAGCGAGCAAATCCGTGCCAACCGGTCACCACCTCGAACAGCATCAGCCACCATGTTTCTTCTTTCCTTTACCTGAAAAAATAAATAAATGTAGCATCATGAGGCTACGCCCAATGAGTAGAAAAATGTTAAATTAAAAATCACGCCATGAGAGATTTTTCTAAGACTTTAAGTCCTTTATCGGTATCATAACTTCTGAAAAACACTCTTTCACCCAAAGCTCTCTTAATTAATACATCCCTCCACAATATCTTTTAATCCTCAAATTAAAAGAATATAAACTTTCGAAACAGTTCTAAACTCCCGTTCTCAATTTAAAACTTTTCGATCATTAACTTTCCTAATACCTCTAATCTCCTTTTTGTCCGCAAACAAAAAGAGACTATACTCAACAAGGCATTTAAAAACTGTTTTCACATGTTTAAATCCTTAAGAGTTTTAAAATATTCTTTTCCATTGTACATATGGAATGAACCTACCCCGTTAAGTGCTATAAAGTCGTGCACAACCGTATAATCTCCCTTAACGGCAAATATTATTCTTTAAGCAAGGCCTTTGCTTAAAGCGAATCTGCTACCATATTACTCGAGGTATTTAAGTAATATGATTCTATACATCACTACTATGATGTTTAAACAAGTCTAAACTCACACTTTTCGAAAATCACTCGTTCTAGGCCAGAAATTCCTTAATCTTAAATTCTGGAAAATCCTCCTTTTAAACACTCCAAAATGACCCAAAATCACCCAACATAACAATCTTGGGTCACTTTCAGCAACTTCCAAAGGTTTACAAGTCTAGAAGCGAAACTAGCCTAAACTAGTGTAGTTTCGCTCCTTTTTCGGGCAATTTAAAGTTTCTAATAAGCTAACTAAATTTCGGAAGCATAACACCTATAATATGTCTCCCAAAACAGTACCTATACATAGAGAATAAAGATCCAAGTCCATAACACAACAATTAAAAAAAGTAATTAACCACCTAGGCTAAATTTTCGACTTAAGGGCACTAATCTCCAAAAGGCATTAACAAGTCCAGCAATAATAGATCATCTTTAAACACCCAAATCATGCATGAAAATCAAATTTCAAGGGCAATAAGAAAAGGAAACATCAATAGACAAAATCCGATGCCAATAGTCACTTTAATCATACAATTTCTCTAATTTTTGCTTCCTAAAGTCCATGTTTTATTTCCAATGTAAAACAGCCCCAAAATGATCTTATTATGCATATAAACATCCAACTTCACACTTAGAAATTCAAAGTTTAACTTTTAAAGAAAAAGGAAAATTCAATCATTCATAATTTAAAACTTAACAAATTTATACTCACCTTTTTGAGCTAAGTTTCCAACCCTTTGAACTCTTTTCCAAAATAATTTAAGATCCTGAAAAGGCGCTCAAACTACTCAAAACTACATCCTAAATAACAAAATTTACAAGGAAAAAATACCACGAAGCGACACACAAAGCGACGGGCTTAATCACAAGCAGAAAAACCCCCTAAAAGGGTCGCTTGTTACCCGCAACGGCAAGACTTTTTAGTCTTGCTGCCGCCGCCTTATATAGCAGTGGCACGGCGGCCTCTTTCGCGGCTTCTTGGCGTGTCGTTTGGAGGTAGGTTTAATCGGTAGGTGGGTTTTTCAAGAGGGGAGAAAGTTAGGGTTTCTAGGTTTTGAAAAAGTTGAAGAAAAGTGAAGAATAACACTTCAAAAACAAGGTTTTGGAAGGGTTTTAATTTCAATTACAAATAAGAAATTTCAACAAAACAAGGGAGAATTCCAATTACCTTGAATTTTTCTTAGAAGAAAACCCTAGTTTCTCTTCCAAATTCCACCAACTCAAATTCACCTATTACCAAGATAAAGAGGAATTGATTAGTCGTTTAGAAATCAATACTATGAGATCTCCATTGACGACATTGAGAAGGGGAAGAAGAAGAAGAAAATTTTCCCTACCTTTGTCTCTGCCTTTGATTTCACGTGAAAGAAGAGAATGACCAACCCTATTTTTTTTTTCTTTTCTCCCCTTCCCCACACCTCAGCCACGATTTGTCTTTTTTTTTTTTTTTTATTTCCAAGAATTAATATTTGGTAATTAAAAAGAATTTTTAATTATAATTACCAAAACTTATCCAAAATTTCAAATAAATATTAAAAAGGGAAAATTAATATTTATTTAATTACTTACCGGAAATTCGGGACGTTACAGGTTTAAAACTTTCAGTATCACTGATTTACTGAACTTTTCTTTAATAATTTGTGAATTCAATTATCCACTAATTATTGTTTTTTAATTTCTATTTTGTTTATTCTATATTTGTAACGTCCCGTTATTTTGTGATAAAATTTTATTTATTTATTTATTTATTTTATTTTAATTCAAGTAATTAAGTTCATTTATTATTTTTTTTAAATTAGAAATTTGCAATTTATTTCATTTTAATTCATTTTAATGGTTTTATTTATTTAAATACGTTTTAATGGTGTTAATAATTATTAACGGGCCAATTAATAATTATTAATCACCATTGGGATAGTTTGAGATGTTCGGGATTCGTTTTTAAGCCAAAAGTCATAAAAGGGCAAAGTTGTAATTACCCAATTTGACAAAATATCTAAAAATACTATTCAATTGTCTTTAAAACTCACCTTTGACCACAAATTGACCAAAATTTGCTCATCCATTTTCTCTCCAAGCCGTGAGCTTCAAAGGCCAAAGGAAGAAAATTCGATTTCGTTCGTTTCTTGACGGATCGACTCAAGCTTAGATATTTCGGAAAGCCCTTGGGTCAAGGATCATTTTCCATCTACCCATCGTCCGTTTCTCTCGAGATCCTAGGAGTTCTCGGTAAGAATCTCTTCAAACCCTAAGCTCCAAATAGTGTTTTAATGGAGTTTTGCTTGTTTTCTTTCGATTTCTTGCCGTGAAACTCGGTGTTTGTCAATTCGGGAGTAGTTTTAAATGTTTTTGGAAACTATTTCATAACCCTAAAACCGAGTTTCAGTCGAAACCCTTTCCGTTTGAAATTTACCCTTTTGGGATTGAAAATGGGTTAGAAATTAATGAATGAATGTTTATTTAAATTCAATTCGGGAAAGGGATTAATGTTCAAAAACACTATTCATCGATACCCATTGAAATCGGGATGATCGAATTTGATTAAAACCAACTCAAAACGTATTTGAATTGCCAAAAAGCCAAAAAACCAAACCC
This sequence comes from Gynostemma pentaphyllum, assembly GCA_028015215.1. NCBI lineage: Eukaryota > Viridiplantae > Streptophyta > Magnoliopsida > Cucurbitales > Cucurbitaceae > Gynostemma > Gynostemma pentaphyllum. The sequence continues at coordinate 17,308,926 of CM051349.1, forward strand.
GAGACTTGTTTTTGATGATAGGGCCGTGGGCCTCTTTGTGGGTTTTATTGGGTTTTCGTTGCTTTGTATGATTAGTAGTTGTTTGATTGATAGTTGGTTTCGTTATTGATTGTTACGATGTAATTCGTTTGTAGGTGTTTTTGAACTTCGTGTTTGATCGCTCCTTCGAACTTAGGAGCTAAATCATCTTATTAATAAGGTGAGAATAGTTAGCATTTAAATTAACTATGGAAAGCAAACTAGTGTGATGGTTTGAGAGTTTGAAACTAAGATTAGAATCCGAACCTAAGATTAGAGGGTTGTGACTTAGTGCCCTTAGGATTAAGAGTTAATCCTTAAGCGAGAACTTAGGAGTTCTCAAGTTAGACTTGAATCTTAAAAGATTCTAACTTAGTTTCGGTATGAAACTAAGGTTGGATTATGTTTTTTAGACAAGATGATCCAACTTGTATTTGAAACGGTTAATAGAACCTCGGATTATTCGGAAGTATAGAATCCGGAGGACATAGGTTAATCGTTTAAATTATGATTCTAATTTTATTACTAATATCGGAGTTCGATCGTCATATCGTTCATCCGAGATTCTCAGTTATTTTACTTTTTGTCATTTACTTTATGTCCTTACTTATGCCCATTTACCTTATGTGTATTTCGATTACTTTATCATTTACTTTACTTTATTTATTTGTACAAGCATATGCAAGCATATGCATAACATTTTGCACCATTATTTATTATACCTTAACATCTCGCATCATTGAAAAGAGAAAAGAAAAGAATGAAAGGAACGGTGGATGAGTGGATACCCACGTTACCTTCATGCATAAGGTGAATGGTGGATGAGTGGATTCCCACATTACCTTCATCATGCATAAGGTTGAATGGTGGATGAGTGGATTCCCACATTACCTTCATGCATAAGGATAAGGGTGGATAGTTTGTAAAAATCCACATTACCTTCATTACATGCATAAATGGCAAATGCGTATCCTATGGATGTACTCATTACTTTTATGCATACGATAGATGAGAAAGAGAGTCGAGATGTTATATTTTATGCAAAGTCATTTACTTTTCTTACTTTATGTTATAACAAGTTAAAGGATGAACAATTAGCCTAAGTGTGCTAATTAGTTTCATCAATTGGAAAATATGACTTAGAATGACCTAGACTTTGGAGAATTCTAGGAAGGATTGTGTCGGTTTATTGGACACAAATCGGAATGAGAGTTTGAGGTCTATATTTACTTTTTATGCTTATTTTTCTCACTGGGCTTAAGTTGTTAGCTCATGATATTACAAAAATTTCAGGTAATGCCCTGGCTAGAGGCCGTGGACGGGGAGATGGTGCTGCGTGATCGAGGAATGCTGGCCTCGAGATGGACTTGTCTTTGTAAAGTTTGTGTAACACTTTTATAAATTTTTGAACACTTTGATGTTGTATATAGCTCATAAGAGCTTTTGATGTGGTTTTTATGTGATGAAACATTTGAACTCCTGATTTGGACTTAAAGTCCATGTGATTTTAGATGATTTGAAAATTAGGATGTAAACAGGTTTTCGGCATGCCAATTTTCAAACAAAACCACGCCAATTTTCCTAAAATAAAAGACTTCCGCTGTTTTCTCTGATTTTAATCTATTTAAAAGTGACGGGTCGTCACAATATTAGTTAATACTCCTTTAAAACATCCTTTTAAATAACTGAATATTTGGAATATGAGAAATTGATTTTATGTTCATTTTTCACTTAAGTTCTAACATCTAAATGTCCAACTTTAGTGATATTTAAGTCTAGTTTTCTTTGATAGATCAAAGATGTTTGATTTTACTTATCCCATAAGTTCGTGGATTAATATGGTTATCATCTCAAATTCCTTGAGAACCATCTTTAAGAGATTAATCCCTCTAACTAGTTTAAGTAATTTTAGACTTAAATTTTTAAACATTTTTAAACTTTTATAACTTGTTTAGATATTTCGGAGTTTAGAATTTCGTTTTGGAATTTATTTGTTTTATACTAAGTATTTTGAATAACCATCCAATCACACTTTGGAACTTTGTAATATAATTGTAAAGGAATATCTACCTAAATAACTCTTATTTAAAATATTCCCAAACTTGGTTCATACGAAATGAGAACCAATAGTTATTACATCATTCAAAATAAAAAAAACAAATTGATAACTAAACTAAATTAGAAAACTATGGTTTTGGGAAGAAAATTATTTTCTTCCTTTTAGACTAAAGTAAAATCGGTTACGAGGAGAATAGGAAGTGTAAAGACTCGAATTTTCCCAAATCTTTAAATCAGAATAAACAGTGGAATACTTTATTTTTATAAAAATTTGGCATGGATCCGTTTAAAATATGGACTACCAAAACCTGTTTACATGGGCCCATTTCAGAGAAAGTAAAAAAAAAAGAAGTACATACTTCATTTCATGACAAAATCAAAGGAAATAAACTCGATAATATGTACAACAAGTCTTAGACTCTCATGAGCCACAAAATATAAGTTTAAAGACAATAACATATAATGTTTCAACTAGCATTCATGGAATGCCCCAAAATATACATGTAAGTCCATGTCCCGAAAGCCATCCACTCGTGATCAAGCAACACCATCTTCTCCACCTCGTACCCTACTATGAATATTACCTGAAAAGTTTAAGTGTAGCAACATTAGCATAAAAATGCTAGTGAGAATAAGATGGTTGCAAGCACTTCTATGGACTGAATTCCATATCGGAAAATGTGTCCAAAATCCTATCGTGCTCTTTACTACCCATTCAATACTCCCAAGTACTTTGCATAAGAAAAACCAATCCCATTTCACTATAATGTAACTTCGAAAATAACATTCAAGCTCGTAAAATAAAGTACTAAATCAATTAAATAGTACTAAAGCATAATAAGGTAAATAACAAAGTAAATTTCTATCATTTACGTCATTCCACACGTTATCCCACAATGTGACCACATTGTCACAATTCCCAATTCAACCCGTGACCACTTGTCACCCATCACAAACCACACGGTGACCAGATTGTCACCTATCACATTACCACGCATCATGACCACATTGTCACCAATAACATTACCACGCACCGTGACTACTTTGTCACCAATAACATTACCACGCACCGTGACCACATTGTCACCAATAATATTACCACGCACCGTGACCACATTGTCACCAATAACATTACCATGCACAGTGACCACATTGTCACCACACGTACTACTCCCCTTTGGTAGTACTAAATAACGAATCCCATTGCTAATAACATTACACTATCTCAAACCCACATTATACTTTCTCTCTAAAGTTCCTTTTGCTGGGGTTTCTGCCCTAAATATTATGTAATCCAATTAAACTATAAATAAATAAAGGAATTATTAATTAGTAATATTTACATTGTCATTTATTATTAGTTTAATAAATTTAATCCATCATAAGATCCAGAGTTACATATGATAACTTAAAGTGAGCATATGATGCGGGAGATTCACTTAAGTGTAACTCAAATAGTCTGTGGTACATGAATAAAGGTTGGGTGCCTTATTTCTGGTAACACCACTAACACGGCCCTCTTGTGAATTGACACAAGTGATCTCATCGAGATCGCTCATGTAGAGACATGTGAGTGGGGGTGTTGCTGCAATAGAGATTTTAGTAGACTGGACTAAGATAAACTTACTGTATTCTGGGAAAGTCGTTACAGAAAGATACTTCGTTTATCAACCGGTTGATTATGTATAATTGATCTTAATCCTGAGTGGATTACGAACTCCTGTTCGCAAGAGACAAGCCTTTGATTTTCATACGTGAGAGTGACTCGATATAGTTCGCTCAATATACCTCCCACTTTAGGGATTGCATCTTGCTTATAGCTGGGAACGTAATTACACAAGAATTGGAATTCACTCTTTTCCATATAGAAAAATAGATAAGTAGTTCCCTTATGGACTGATTTGGTCTTGAACAGCGGGGACCCATATTCCTCTGATCAAGGAAAAGATTAAAGACGCATAATGGAGATTATGTAAGGTTGTTCATTGGAGAATCAGTTGAGCTTAAGGAACAAGATGTATCATGGAGGTTAATATGGTGTAAATACCTAGCCATGGATACGAACTAACTTGTGAAGGATCAAAGTGTAGTTAATGATTATAGGCAATGAACATAACTATGTCTATAGTACTAAGAGTGCAACTCTAGATATTTAGTGGAGTTATCTAAGAGTTAATGAATGAGAATTAATTGATTAAAAGGAGTTTTAATCAAAGGTAATTCTGGATCATTGGAGCTTAGTCCTATAGGTCCATTAAGTCCTCCGAGCTAACGCATGTAATCGAGAACATAAATTAATATGATTAATTTCTCTTTGGAAAATTGGAAATGAATAGAGGAGTCTATTCAATTAATTAAAGGAAATTAAATAGAGGAGTCTATTCAATTAATTAAAGGAAATTAAATAGAGGAGTCTATTTAATTATTTAATTAATGGTGGAATTAAATAGAGGAGTCTATTTAATTATTAAATAGAAGAGTCTATTTAATTATAAGAGATTAAATAGATGAGTCTATTTAATTAAATTAATTTTGTGTTGTCCAAAATTAATGGGGATTTAAATAGAAGAGTTATTTAAATATTTAATTTGAAATTATCAAATTAAATGAGGAAATAAATAAAAGGAGTTTTATTTATTGGAATAAATAAAAGGAGTTTTATTTATTTATTTAAAGGAATTGTTCCATTAAATAAAAGGAAAAATAAAATGCCCAAAAATGTCATTGGTGGATGACATGGGCGTGTGACCCATGGTGGGGTCACACGCAACTTTGGTCAACAGTTGACCAAGAGTTTACATTTTATTATTTGAAATATATTTAGAATATATTATTTAAATTAATATGATTAATTTAAATGGAAGATGTGGAATGATATATTTAAATTAATATTGATTAATTTAAATAAATTTTTTTATGGAATAAAATATAATATCTTTATTATTCGAATATATTTTAGAATATCTTAATTAATTATTTATTAATTAAAAGATATTCAAAAGATTTTCTGAGGCCTTAGTTTTCCTATAAATAGGAACCTTGGGGTGACTCCAAAACACACAACAAAGAGAGTTAAAGTAAAGGCTCAGGAAATTCCTCTCCTCCCTCTCTCTTGGCCGCCGCCCATAGAGTATTGGGAAGAAAATTTCTTCTTCCCAATTTTTCTTTTTCCAAAGAGATAGTGCCCACGCACCGATTCTCTTTTGTGCTTAGTGAGAAAGATCTTTTTAGTGGTCCCAGGATCGTAACCATCAAAAAACAACGAAGAGTCAGACACTTCTCGACAAGGGTTAGTATTCTATTTATGCATTTAGATTTTATTAATATTATACTGCAAGGAAAGATCTGTGGGACTTCCGCTTGAGAACTCTTTTAGAGGCCTCAATCCCCAACACCTTTAACTACCTTATAACCACTCAATAAACGAAGTAATCTAATACTCTTCTCCAAATTCCGGAAACCTAATTCTCCTTGAGAATACAACTTAACACACAATAAGCATCTCACTTTAAACCACACCAAAACTTACCTAATTCTTTTCTTATGCACTTTCCTTAACTCTCAAATCAAGTAACCCTCTTAACCTCGATCAAACATGATCGTCATGCAACCCGGAAACATAAAATTAATCACAACCATTTTACACTCACCTTATTACTGAAGTCAACTCCAAACCACCGGTTGACCAATTTCACGATCGATGCACGAAACCTATAATTAAAATACACCTAAAGTATATTAATTAACGAAATGAACAATGATCGATACAAACTAAATAAACGGAACAAAAACAGCCCGCGTTAAAGCCAAGAGGCCCACGACCCAAGGGAAAAGAGGGATTGGATATGGTTTTCCGGATTTTGGGCGTTTTAGGAGCATTCCGTGTTCGTGTTAAGCACTTTTTAGATGATTTTGATCAATGGGTAAACTTAAATTAGGGTTTAGGGCTAGAATCAACCACACCAATTCAATGGAAAACAAAAATAAGGTATTTTCCACCATGACCAAAACAGTCCACGGCAAGGGAGAGGAGGGAATTTCGAATTCTTCATTTGGCTCGGTTTAAAGTCCAAGGAAAGTTGAGGAAAATGGTTCCCAAAGGTTTCCCAACAACATTTAGTAACAATTTTGAGAAGAAAGTGGAGCTTTGTTAAAGAAATCACAAGTTTGACTCAATTTCCATGAAGAAAAGTGTTGAGATTCGAAATCTAGGGCTTACCTTAGAAAGGTGGAATCATCCCAAGAGTGGAATGGGTAGAAAGGTCTCGGCGAGAGCTTTCCAACACATCTGAAATCACGTAAAACGGTCGAGAAACGAAGCCAGGGCGACCCTTTCTTTCTCTTCTCTTTTCCTCCTCTTCTTGCTCGGGTTTGGGGGGGGAAATAAGAGAAGACATGTGATGTTTGTCTAAATTTGGTTTAATAAAGGAGATGGATGAATAGTGTAAGGATATTTAAGAAATCGGAAATGACGCCTACGTCCTTTTCTTGCCTTAAGCTTTTAAAACGAAACCCGAAGCACTTAAACTAGCCCAATGGTGATTAATAATTATTAATTGGCCTATTAATAATTATTAATACCACCAAAACTAATTTAGGCTAAATAAACAGTCATAAAGGTTTCCAAACGAAATTAACTATTTAAATCTAAATGACTAATTCTAAAATTAACTTTAATACTTTAAGTAAATAAATAATTAAATAATTAAAAAAAATTCTACGGGACGTTATAGGAAGAAGACGAGTTTTCAATTTCGAAAATTAAAATTAGAAGCTTTTGAATGAACAACCAAGTCGTTTGTATTTATACGCAAAACAGTTTTCCAATCGAATTAGAAAATACTATCAAAATAAATACAAGATAAATGCCAATAATAAAATCAAATTTTATTCCTTATTTATCTTACGTGCCGATTTTATGTGCATAAAATCAATAAGAAAAACTAATTTTTCTTTGTTTTAATTTGTCTTTGGTTAAACATTCTTTTATATATTTATTTTAGACAAAATAATTCAACAATTATTTCCTAAAATATCATATCTATGCCGATTTTGGTATTCAAATAATTTGAACCAAAATTCTATTGAATTTACTAATTCAATTCTAGATTCTTCCTTATTAATAAATCTTATTTATTAGTTCTTGATATTTATTTAAATCAATCATTTAAATAAAATATTATATTCCTATTTTGCAGTTTATTATTAATAAATATTTATTATTTTCAATTTAAATAATTGAAATTATTTAAATTAATAATAAATAGGTTATTTAATATTATCCTTTTAAATAATCGATATTATTTAAAATTAATAATAAATGTTTAATTATTAATTTCCATTTAGGTAAACACATTACCTAAATAATTAATCATTATTTATCAATAATATTTTATTATTAACTACCATTTAAATAAACACGTTATTTAAATAATTAATAACAATGATATTAATTTCCATTTAAATAAACTCATTATTTAAATAATTAATATTGTCAGTTTATTTAAGTAAACTGCTTTACTTAAACTATTTCCTTTTCTAGGAAATATAGTTCTCATCTTTCAGTTTGTTCTTTCCAAGTATAGTGACTAAAACAGATGCTATATTACTGAAATTTAAATAAACTTTATCTTAATAATCTAACATGCATTCAACATTCAAATACTCAAAGTTTTGACATAAAATTAAATATGATGCATGAATGTGAACATATTAATGAACAGAAAAGCCTTAAAACATGTTACTATGTCACGATATTTTAATGATATCAGTAAGGTGCCGTCAAATGATAAGTCAGTTACCATCATTAAAACGAGATGCCACTCGAACAATTGACAACTCCAGAATAACTCATATTCCTATGTCATCGTTTACCGTGTATTTGGTCCAGAGTTTTGATAACAAATTTTATCAAATTTCTTTTAAGTGTGACCCACTAATTTAGTCTTTTAAATAAAAATTGAAGAGTGTCTACAAAGTGTAGATTCAGTCTTCAACCGCATTTAAAATTCTTTATCCCTTTCGGGAGACCCAACCTGATATTGATTTATACAATAGAACCTTCCTATGGGAATGAACACATGCAGCAGTGTTACAGAGGCCATGTATAAATCTCATATTTCGAGCCTATTAGTGGAGACCATAGGATACATTGACATGTTTCCTTCTCCCACTTAATATTTTAAGTTAGGGTTTCATAATTTAGACTAATTTAGGCTAATTCATTAATCCAAGTTTTAATTAACCTAATCAACTTTAACTCTTAAATTGGTTAGATTAATTTTATAAATGTGAATGTTCAAGTTTTCCTAATTAAAACTAATTACATTATGAGCCGTCTTAATAATTTTGATTTATTAATTTGAACTTTTCTCCCAGATCGCTCCCAGTTAGAGGCGCTCCGTGTCAGAGGAACTTTATGAAACATCATCGCTTGGGCAGAGCTTTCTAGCCAGAGATCCATTCAATTTAATTAATCATAATTTTTAATTTTTAATTAACTCTTAATTAAAAGTTTCTATTTGTTTATCTTATATGGATTTTGGCCCAATTGTTTAAACAATAATTCCATATTACAAATAATTCATTTAGTTTCTATTTAACTTTTAAACTAGATTTAACTTTTGAATTTTTTAAACTAAATAAGCATGCTTTTAATTCTAAAATAATTAGAACAAAATTACATAATTTTCGATAATCACACTTTATATAATAAAACTATGGCCTGCTTCACATACATTAGCATATAATAACACATATTATATCATGATGCATGTATGTATAATTAATTAAAATCATACAACCTATGGTGGGATTTTCTACATGACATACTTTTATGCATGAATATTATTTAAAATAATTAAATCATACATATAAACAATTTAAATAATAAATAGCTAAATTGACCGGTATTCTTGGCACTATTTCTAAAAACGGAAAAATTAAATTACAACTTAATTTAAATCTTCCATTGTAGAACTTGAGGCTTCAATTTTCTCTCTCCTCCATGGTGTAGGCGTGGGCATGGGTATTTATGAGGCAAATATTATCTCCTTAATATTTCCATAAATACTTGTTTTAAAATAATTATCTTTTAATTATATGGAAAAAATAAAGAAAATATTTTCCATATAATCTTATATCAATTTCTAAATTCATAATTTAAGATAGGGATATAATCTTAAAAAGATTTTATCCTTATCTTAAATATTTAAATTTTTAAATTGAGATAACAAGATAATTATGATAAAATATCTTACCATATCTTACCTTTTCTCATCCTTATCTTTGTCATGGACCTTATAGGAGGGTGGGGAAAAAAAAAATTCTCTTCTTCCATTGAGTGTGCCGATTTCACCATTATGGAATAGGAAAAATTACAATTTTTTTTAAACCTATGCCCAAAACATAGGGTTTACAAATTTTTCTACAAAAAATTAAAACCTAAGTGCCTCAAGAATACCTAAACAGTCAACTAGCAACCTCCACAATTTATATAAACATACATAAAACGATTTTTATGCAACCCACCAAAATTTTTGAAAAATTACAAATTTTGCATGATCATTAAAACTAGCTCTAATACCAATTGAAAGGATGATTTACTAAATTAGCGGAATTTTATTTAGTAAACTTATTAACATTTAATAACGGATCTATTAATATCATGCAATTTGTGATAAAAACATGAAGAACATGTAGATTCATGCTTAATTTCGAAAATTAAAGGCCTTTTACTTACATTGAGTAATTAATGGAGAATCGGTTGGAGGTTTGTTTACAGCATCAAATCCTCAACAACACCGAATCTTCTATGCTATATCCTGATCAAAAGCAAAACCGACTTGTGAGAATCGAACCGGAAGAACAAAAGAAGAAGAAATTTCTTCTAAATTTTTTCCCTAAGCAAAATCGGCAATTGGGCAAAAACTTGAGAGAGAATTTTCACTTTTCTAATTAAAGTGAGAAGTGTACAAAATATGAATCCCAATGGTCATGTTTATAGGAAAATATGATATCTAATCTCTATAGATATGCTTATCTCCTAATTATTAAATAATAGAAAAGATAAATAAATAAGAAGTATAATATATATAAATATATATATATACATATTAATGGCCAAACTAGCGCACGCATGTACGAATTCCATGTTGATTTCAACGCCACCATTAACAAAGATATATATATATATATATATATATATATATATATATATATATATAATTTATTTACTATTCTTTATTTAACAATTAATATTAGAAATAATTCAAATAATAATTTCTAATTTAATATATTTAACCCAAAAATTAATATATTAATTATCATTGAATCTTATTCAATTAATTAATTATTTTGGGCCAAAACCAATTTGTTTCTTAAACCAATTGTATTTAATTCTCTCTAGTATTTATTATTAAATTAAATAAACTCATTATTTAATTAATAATACTAGTTATTAATTTTCATTTAAATAAAATCATTATTTAAATAATTAATAATATTAATATTAATTCTCGTTTAAATAATTTATTTATTTAAACAATTAATTTTACCGTAAAATATTATAATTGATAATGTTATATTAATTTCCATTTAAATAAGCTCTTTATTTAAACAATTAATATTGTATCAATATTAATAATATTTATATTAATTGTCATTTAAATAATCTCATTATTTAAATAATTAATATTGCCTAATTTTAAGTAAATTCAATTACTTAAATTATTTATTCTTCCTAAGTTAAATTAATAACTTAGTTTTGCTACAACGATATTTGGGCTAGCATAGGGACCCGATGGACCTATAGATCACGGGCTTAATAATTAGTCAATTAAGTGATTAACTCATAATCAATTAATTACTTATTATCTAACTATGAATAATTCCACTATAGATTCATAGCTGAACTCCCCTCACTATAGATGAGTTATGTCCATTTAGTTTATCTTTATTTATATCTGTGATATATCCTTCACGTAGAACCCTCATAATTACAGACGAATAAATTACCGTTTTGCCCCTGTAATTACCGCTTTATCCTTGTGTTCCCGCTGATTCACCAATGAACTTTATCTTTAGTCCAACTAGAGATAATGTACTTTTGTGATCAATAGAAGTCGTGGCGCCACTTGTTCATGTCTCAAATCAGTACATCAAGGGAGTTTCCTAAAGTTCCTAAAATGTTTAGGTATCGCACTGATACCGTTAATTTATAGGAAAGTTATGAATTCCATCTCGTGAAAATGAGTTCCCAAATACTTATCTAGCCATGTTCCCAAAACAGGAGTGTATTGAGTATTCTTACAGATCGCTCTCAACCATGTGAATCAAATAACATAACTCCACAAATAGGAGTTCGCATTTCACTCAGGATTGAGATCTATCACCGTTGATAAACTTAGTTTGATATTCGATCATTTCTCGTAAACGGTACTAATGAGAAATTTGATCAAACATCATGGTCCTGTCTTATACAATCAACATTGCATATGATACTTCCATTTCATGTCTCCCACATGAATGATCAGGATTATATCATTTGTCTATAAACAAAATGCAAAGCTATCAACAGTGTTACCAGGATAAGGTTCCCAAACGTTATCCATTTACTGTAGACACTTTTAAGTTACTCATCTCGACTTTAATCCTCTCATATGACTCACATACTAAGTTATGATTTCATAAGAGTAACTCAGGGTTTACTATTTGAATGTTTGATATTAATATATTTCCATATGTTCCTAATATCGTCAATTGAATCAATCTAGATAATATAAAGAACTTGTGTTTATTTATTTAATTTATTCTAAATAATTTATTATTATTAAATAATTACAAGTTCTAGGACACCATTCCTAACTAGTACAATCTTCAAAACTACTCGCAAACCCAACCTGGAACACCTCTAAAATGCCTAGAAGTCGGAAAATCAAGCCAAACACCTCCTCGTTTTGGGCTATGATCCTCTTTTAGCCAAATCGGGCTGTTTTTATTGTTTTATGCATTTAGGCATCGTTTGTTTGATATTTGGCTAAATAATCTATATTAGATGTAATTTAATTGTAGGTGTTGGTAATCGCGTGTGTGACTAGATCTTTCGGCACTTAGAAAGTTCGTCTACTTTACTAAGGTGAATTAAAAGTTGTGGTTTGTAATTATATGTATGGAGTTGCATGATAATATTGTTTGATTATGGTTAAGATATTTGCTTATTATTAAAAGAAATCATATAGTTGGATGATGACTATGCACCTTGAAAAGTGAGTTTGAGATAATTTTTATTTTAAGTGTTCTTGGAGATAAATATTCAAATCGTTTGAAAAGTAGGCTTTAGTACGTTTTTGGAAGTCTTGTAAGGTTATGGTAGGTTTTGGAGAATCTTGGAAGTGGAAGACACCTTGGGTAGTCATTGGACCAAAGTAGCTTAGTAGACTTCTTGGAAGTTAATTATTGTACTCTAGTGTGTTCTATTGTCTTTAGTAGTATGGATACGTTAAACCTCATTAATTGCTTATTTTATAATTACAATCATCATTTACGTGGCATCAGTGATGATTTTGGTTATTGTTTATACAATCTTCTTACTTTATGTAAGGATTAAGGGTTATGGTTTGATTGTGGTAGTATCAAAGATTATGGAATTTTAATAATATGATTAATGTACTTGAGAATTTGGCAAGAGAAAACACTTTTGAGGAGTGAAAAGATAAGCATATAATTGAGTGTAAATTGTATTGTAGATTGTATTGACTATATGTGTTCTTATGCAACAGGGTCATGAACCAATTTATGTTATATGATCTTGGGATATAAGGATTCATAAATGAAGCAGGCTATGGGTGTTATTACATGATGAGATCAGTGAGAAATTATGTGATGAGATATTCGGATATAAGGATCCATAGATGAAACAGGCTATGGGTGTTATTATGTGATGAGATCTATGGGAAATTATGTGATGAGATCTTAGGATATAAGGATCCATAGATGAAACAAACTATAAGTGTTATTATATGATGAGATTTGGGGATATGTGGCAGCATGATAAATCGAGTTTATGACACGAGCATCCCAACTTGTTTGTTGTTTGTTATGGAAAAACATGATTAATTCTTTGTACAAGTGTTATGTTTTCAATTGAATATTTATGTGGTTCGATGTGATTCAAAATTGGGAATTTGATTGGTGTATATATGCTTAGGTTGTATTGCAAGTGTAGAATGGGTAGTAAAGAGCATGTTAGCTATTTGGACACAATTTCCGATATGAAATTCAGTTCATTGGATTCTCTTGCCTTCATTTTACTACACTTACTTATTTTCAAGTACATCTCGTGGGAGAGGGCGTGGTATCGCATGATCAGGGGGCGATGACACTTGTATATGGACTAAGTTTTGGGCATTCTATGAATGCATGATTAAACATTTTCATTATCGACCTATTTTACTTTGATTTTAAAATGTTTGTAAATTTGGGTTCATAAGAATTCTTGAACTCAGGTTATAGGGCTGTTTTCGGGGTCCTAGGATGTTGTTTAATATGTTATAAATGTTAAATGATTGTTAAATAAGGTGTTGTTGCATATGAATGTTGTTTTATGTAGGTAAAGGCCCAAACCACTCCAAGTTGTGCAAGCAAGAAAATTGGTATCACAAGGTGGGAATAAAAAGAATTTCAAGTATTTTTATGTTTGATTTCTATATGATGAATTTCTATGAGTTTTGATGTTAAAGCTTTGGGTAGAATTGTCGAACTTTAATAGTTAGTTGATGGAACTACTCATGAACTAGAAGTTGGAAGTACGTAAGATAAGAACGAGGTTTTGGAAAGTGAGAGCTTTCTAGGGTGTTGGGATTTACTTTGGTAAGTTTAAGACGATATTGTTTGGCTTGAATAAATGGTTATGAATGAGAAAAAGTGATAGACACTTAGTACTTTGGTGGGAGGTGCTATGCCCATGTATGTTTGGGGGTTGTTTTGGGGATGGTGAATTAGGCTTTTAATTAAGATTGGCCAAGGGGTTTACGTGTTAACTTCAATGGAATAGGTATTCTCAAGATGGAAGTCCTTGACATGTTTAGATACCATGAAAGGGTAGGAAACCATGGATGGAACTCAAGCTCAAAACCTCCATTGTTGACCATTTGAAGTTTTCCTAGTTTTCCTAATTTTGGAGTTTTTTTAGCTTTCTCTTAACGTCTTTCAATTCTAGTATATTTGGGTGTCTAAGTACATATTTTACATAAGAAAATCAAGTTAGGAACTCAAACCAATGATTTTTCAAAAACCCTCAAATGGCCAAAATCACCACTTTTCCATTTAGCTAGTTTAGAGACTTTTTTTTGGAGCAAATCGGGTTCCGGGGTTTGGTTTATTATTCTTACTGAATTATTTATGATATTTTAAGCGTAAGGTTAGTTGTTAACTGTTTGTGATTGATGAGGAAAACAAAGTCAAGGTCAATCAATGTTTTGACTAAAAAAGTGAGAACAAAACGGATTAAAGCGACGGTATAGTAGGTCGAACGTGATTGTTTTTGTGGGGGTGTGAAATTGTTGTTAAAATCATATGAGGCTGATTTGAGATCAATACCTTGTGTTTGAGAGTAGGAATAAGGATGTTGATAGTGAAAAGAAAGTCGGTTAGTCGAATAAACCGTGATTGTTTGAGGAAGCAGAATGTGCAGAATTAATTTAGTTATAACCTTGCTTTTTCTCCATCATTGAGTTACTCTATTATGCCACTTGTGTTTATGGAATGTGTTATGAAAGATTGAGTCATATACTGATTGGGATTTATTTTAATATATGTTCGATACATTAAAGATTAATGATTGATAAGTGATATGGTTTAAGCATGGCTACATATGTCTCATTGCATTCATGCATTACATTTGTTTTGTTGCATGGCCATGGGGTTGTAACCTATGTAATGGTGCATGGATGTTGGACGTTACATATGGTTACCGTGGTGGGTTGCATGTAGCTCCGAGGCGCTGTGTCGTGGATGGCACAGAAGCTAGAGTGGCTACTGGGATAGCCTGGAAGTATAAAATGAGCAATGGCTTGAGTGGTTACAGAGATAGCCTAGTACGTATGAGTGGCTACAAGGATAGCCTAGAGTTTTCAACTAAGTTACTGAGATAGCTTCTAAGATGTGCGTAGTAAGACGCGTGGAAAGTGTAAGTGAGGAATAATATCGGTTTGAATACAAGTTTTGTGACTCTTCATCATACAATTTCATTGTTTATGCTAGTTTGTTTAGCATAAATAATTATGCATTTTAGACATTACACTTACATCATTTCATTATGCCATTAGCTCATTTTGAGGTAGGCTCCGAGACATCCGGAGCATGGGTAAGATGCGTGGGATGTGAAAGTATTGATATTTTAATTTGTTGAGTGAGGTATCGAGATAGCCTCCAAGATCATCGGTGTGTGGGTAAGATGTGTAGAAAGTGAAAGTACTAACTGATGTCTGGTTTGCTAAAGATGACACTTTGATTATATCACAATGTTTAGCCTTCTTGTTTACTCACTTGGTTTTTTTTAAATGTATTGTAACATACGTTATCCTCATTTACTTCCATACATGTTTATTTTCTGAGCTGCTGGGATGAGATTACCTTCAGGTCAAACGAGGTAAGTGGAGCGGGTTTAGGGAAAGTGCATTAGAAAAGGGGTAAAGTGGCTTAGTTATGTTAAAAAGGAGGGTAAAAAGTGTGTAAACTTAAATATACTAAGAGGTTACTGATAGATTGCTACAATGATCATGGTAATGTTAAGGCGAGGTGTAATGAGTATCGAGTGGAGGTAGGCACGAGATGGGATTAAGGAGGATGAATAGATTGGAGACAAGGTTTGAGATGTGAGTTTAATTATAGTGAGAATGTCTGGAAAGAGCTTTTGGTTTTTGAATAGTTTGTAATGGTTTAGAAGTTAACTTAGTTGTTAATCGTTTGTTTTAAACTGGGAATGTGAGTGGTTTTATTTGAGTACCGGATTAAGAATATGAGGTAGATTCTCTAGTGAAGGCAAAGACTCAGTGAGGGGTGAGAGACTTGGGTGCTCAGACTCTTTTCTGGCTACGAATTTCATGCGTAAATTTATTGAACTTCTTTTTATTCTCACTGAGTGTCATGCTTAAAGGTGCTACTTATCACCTTTCAGATTTCTGAAGCGGTCGAAGTCAATGCAAGGAATATGGTATGCGTTGAAACTTGAATGCTGGATTTGGGATTGGACTACTTGTTGTCATAGCTCAAGCTCGAGTTGGATTAGTTACATAAGAATTAACTTATGTAAAACTAATTGTTTTTATGTAATATTCAAAGTTTATTGAGCTTGATTATCATGTTGTTGAAATCATGTTGTAAATGTGTAGTCTTTTGTAATTTCTTTACGCTTGATATTTCAATGTTTTCATTTTCTAAAAAACCGGCGTGATGTGTCCAATGATTGCATCCACTTTGTTTTCAAAAACGGGATACGTGCCCCTGGTTATGTACATATGACTTCGGTTAGAACTTTCTATCAGGTGAAGACTTTATAAAATTGTTATTACTTTGTTTGAATTTCATGTTTTTCGCGCTTCTGCTGAGAGTACTCACGGCCTAGCCTCTGTTTTTAGGTCTGGTCATTACAGACATGGGCACAATTGTATTTGAAAGTGATTGTCAGGCTACATGGAGCACCGGTTAGATTTTTTTTATATCAAGACACTCGTTTTGTCTCAAAGTTTTGGCAGTCTGCACACTGCCACAGTTACTGGCTAAGATTTCTGTACCACTTTCTATGGCCGGACAAATGGTCAGACCGAGAAGGTCAAACATATTTTAGAGGACATGGAGAGAGATTGCGTTCTAGACTTTGGTGGTATTTAGGATACTTAGCTGTACCTTGTGGAGTTTTCTTATAACAACAGTTACCAGGAAACCATCGAGATGGTACCTTTTGAGGCACTTTACGGTAGAAAGTGCAAATCACCTGCTCATTGGGATGAAATTGGCGAAATAAAGATTTTGGGATCGGAGTTAGTACAGATGACTAGTGAGTCCATCAGTCTTATCAAAGAGAGGATGAGGGTAGCTCAGAGTAGACAATAAAGTTACACCGATGAGAGGTGAAGTGCACTTGAGTTCGAGGTAGGTGACAACGTTTTCTGGAGGTGATACCCATGAAAGGGGTGATAGGTTTAGGAAGAAGGGCAAGTTGAGCCCTAGACTTATAGGCTCGTTTGAGATTTTAGACAGATTGGATCAATAGCACATCTCTTGTCCTTGCCACCGGTCTTGTCGACAGTTTATAATGTTTTCCATGTATCGATGCTCAAAAAGTATGTGGCGGACCCTTCACATATCATTGATTATGAGCCAGTGACTTTGGTTGCTAATCTATCTTATGAGGAGGTGTCGACTGAAGTTCTAGCTACCGAGCAAAAGGTATTGAGGAGCAAGACAAAAAACTCGGTCAAAGTTATATGGAGGAACCAAGTGTCGGAGGAGGCCACGTGGGAGCATGGGGATGAGATGTGGGCTAAGTATCCTCACTTGTACACCTAACGATCTTACTTTTCGGGGACGAAAAGTCTTTTAAGGAGGGTAGATTGTAACGTCTCATTACTTTTTGAGGTAATTTTTTATAAATTTTAATTAAAGTATTTAAAATTAAGTTTAGAATTATTAACTTTGAATTTATGAGTTTTATTTGTTCATAAACCTTTTATTTATTTTAGAAGCTTAAATTAGTACTAGGCACATTAATAATTATTAACGAGACAATTAATAATTATTAATCACCTTTTAACTAGTTTCAGTGCTTTGGGTTAAGACGGGGAACTTTTTCGTAATTTCTTGTTTTTCAATTTAAATATCTAATCCTATTCATCATCTTTTCATCTTATCCTTGGTCAAAAACAAAGAGAAAGAGCTCTTCCATTTATTCTTTGAAAACTGTGGGACTCAAAGGGGAGAGAAAATCTTTTGGTTTTTGTCGTTTCTCGATGGATCGTTTCAATTCTTAGTTCGTTGGAAACCCCTCGCTCCAAGCTTTTTTTCATCCTACCTTTGAAACTTTTTCTTTTGTTTTCAAGAGGCTCCAAAGGTGAGGAAATTCTCAAAATTTATATGGGTTTTGTTTCTTTTGAAGTTTAAATCAAATCCAAGGTTGAAATCTTCAATTTCTCTCCAAGAAACTTGAAGATTTCAATTAGGGAAGTTCATTTATGGTTATTGTATGTTTCCCCCAACCTTGACTCGAAAATTAAGCAAACACTCGTCCCCTTTGACTCACCAAAACCGTGGGGCTATTGTGGGTGTTTTTCATTGTTTAGCTTTGTGTTTTCTTTAATTTTGGGGAATGAATTCAAGTCCAAAAGCCATAAATATGTTTACCCATTGATAGTACCATCGTCAAAACTACTTGAAACTAACTTGGAATGCCTTTAAAATTCCTAGAAGCCAGAAAATCAAGCCAAACGCCCCTCCGATTTTGGGCCGTGGGACTCTTTTAGCCCAACCTGGGATGTTTTGTCGTTTTAGGCATTTAGTTGTCATTTGTTTGATGTTTGTTTAATAAATGTATATTAGATGTAATTTAATTGTAGGTGTTGGTAATCACGTGTGTGACCAATCTTTCGACACTTAGACAGTTCATCTACTTTGCTAAGGTGAATTTAAAGTGGTGATTTATAATTTTATGTATTAAGTTGCATGACAATATTGTTTGATCGAGGTTAAGAGATTTTCTTATTATATATAGATATCAAATGGTTGGATGGTGACTAAGAACCTTGGAAGTGAGTTCGAAATAATTTGTATTTTAAGTGTACTTGAAGATAAATATTCGAATTGTTTGAAAAGTAGGCTTTCGTACATTTTTAGAAGTCATGTAAGGTTATGGTGGATTTTGGAGAATCTTGGAAGTGGAAGGCACCTTGAGTAGTCATTGTACCAATGTAGGTTAGTAGACTTCTTGGAAGTTAATTATTGTACTTTAGTGTGTTCTATTGTCTTCAGTAGCATGGATATGTTAAACCTTGTTAATTGTTTACTTTATAATTACAATCTTTTTGAACGTGGCATCAGTGATGATTTTGGTTATTGTTTATTCGATCTTGTTACTTTATATAACGATTAAGGTTTATGGTTTGATTGTGGTAGTATCATGGATTATGGAATTCTAATAATATGATTGATGTACTTGGTAATTTGGAAAGAGGCAACACTTTGAGGAGTATAAAAGATAAGCATGTAATTGAGTGCAAATTGTATTGTAGATTGTATTGATTGTATGTGTTGTGATGCAACATGGTCATGAACTGATTTATTTGATATGATCTTGGGATATAAGGATCTATAGATGAAACAGGCTATGGGTGTTATTATATGATGCGATCGTTGAGAAATTATGTGATGAGATCTTGAGATATAAGGATCCGTAGATGAAAAAGACTATGGGTGTTATTATATGATGAGACATGTGAGAAATTATATGACGAGATCTTGGGATATAAGGATCCATAGATGAAATAGGCTATGAGTGTTATTATATGATGAGATATTCGAATATGTGGTACAATGATAAATCGAGTCCATGACATGAGCATCCCAACTTGTTTGTTGTTTGTTATGGAAAAACATATTTATCATTTGTACAAGTGTTATGTTTTCAATTGAATACTTTATGTGGTTCAATGTGAGCCGGAATTGGGAATTTTATTGTTGTATGCTTAGGTTGTATTGGAAGTGTAGAATGGGTAGCAAAGAGCATGATAGGCCTTTGGACAATTTCTGATATGGAATTTCGTCCATAGGATTACTTGCTTCCATTTTAGTCTCACTAGTATTTTTAGGGGTAATGTTGCTACACTTACTTCTTTTCAAGTACACCTCGTGGTAGAGGGTGTGGTAGAGAAGGTGGTGTCGGTTGATCGGGGGTCGATGACAATTGTACATGGACTTAGTTTTGGGCATTCTATGAATGCATGATTAAACATTTTCATTATTGTCCTACTTAACTTCCATTTTGAAATGGTTGTAAATTTGGGTTAAAAGAATTCTTGAACTTGTTTTCCTTGTATTTAAATGTTTTCTTTTGAACTTTACTTAAAGGAAATGCCCATTTTCATTTTTCTGACTGTGAAAAATGTGTTACAGGTTTTTGGTTAGTCCAAGTTTTAAACGTCCCCATGCTGTTTTTTTAATTTACTAAGTTTTCTGCTATGTCTTTGAATTTAAAGGATTTAACGAAGTCGAGTTTTTACACTTTACTTTATCTATTTCTTTCATGTTCAGTTCAAAATTTCTAAGAGATCACATTAAGTCATCAACTTTCATAATATCCAAGTCTTTGCTCTCTTCACAGTAATTTTAGAAAAAAAATCTATCAAGCAAAGACCTAAAAAAAATTATTCATAATTTAAAATCAGACATTTTTTAACCTAAATCAAAGGACTCATTTACAATATCACATAATTTAGTGTAAAAATCAGATAAAGACTCATCTTTTAACATTCTAAGATTTTTAAAATGAGTAGTAAGTATAATAAGTTTAGTTCTTTTAACATCACCAATGCCTTCATAAGTCTTTTGAAGAGTGTCCTAAGCCTCTTTAGCAGTCTCGTATGTTGAGATCAACTTGATTTGATTCGAATCTACACAGCTAAATATGGAATTCAGGGCTTTGCTAGTGTAGTTGGACAATTTATCTTCTTCAATAGTCCACTAAATTTCAGGCTTTTGGGAAACAAATTTAGTTTCCTCATCTATTTTAGTGGGACATGATAACTCAGTCAATACATATTTCCAAGCACTCTCATCCATAGCTTTGATGTACGGCCTCATTCAAATTTTTCAATATTGATAATTATTTCCATTCAAGAGATGAGGCCAAGAAGTTGAAATACCTTCAACAATAGACATAATTCAAATGAAAATAGCTCAATAAAATCCTAAAATCTCGCTAATAAATTAAGCGACTTGCTTTGATATGAATTGTAAGGACCTAAATCTCCTGTGATTTAATAATTAAATTCTTTTTTCACTTTTTACTTGAAAAAGATCAAAATTATATATATCTATTATTAGATCATCGGTAGAAGCACAGTTGCAACAGTTGGTGTGAAAGTTGCTTGTTTCAACTGTCGGCAGAATATAATATGAACAAAAGCAACAATGTTAAGATCAAGGGGAAGGGAATTAGACTCTATAATGATTAACGTGGGAAACCAATCGGTGAAAACCCTCGAGACCACGTCTAGAGAAAAAATCACTAAACAGATTAATGTCAAATTTACAACAAATTTAAAGCAAAATCAAAATGAACAAGAAAAACTCCCATTTGTTTGGATTTATGCCCTAGAATTCGTAATTGTAATAGAATATTTTGTAAGTGAATAAAAGTATTATTTTAGTGAATCTGGTGCAATTTAGTGAATGTAGATATTCTTTAAATATTTAAACTATTAAGGAAAATTTCAGAGTTACTAATTCTATAATCTTGACTAAAATGAGATATAAAAATGATCTAGTTCAAGATAGTATCAAATAGTCTACAGTAAATTAATACGGTTTGGAAATCTTATTCTGGTAACACTGTTGATAATATTAACTGATTTGATTCAAATCATTAGCATTGTTGATATGCAAGGGGAAATATCATAGATAATAAGTTTGTATAAGACTGGAGTAGATAAATCAATTCCTAAATAAACATTGTTAAGGAAATGATTACATTATCAAATTAAGTTAATTAAGATTGATACATCTCAATCCTAAGTATGCTATTGTAACGTCCCGTTATTTTGAAGTGAATTTTATTTATTTATTTTATTTATTTATTTAATGTTATTTATTTATTTCAATTTAAGTATTTAGTTTAATTATTATTTTGTAATTTCGATTTTAGTAGTTAATTTCGACCGAAATTCGTTTTAATCGTTTTAATGCTCTAAATTCATTTCGGTGACATTAAAAATTATTAATAGGCCAATTAATAATTATTAATCACCTTTAGATTTATTTAAAAGCATCGGGTTTCGATTTAGAAGTCAAAAGTCATAAAAGGACGCAACCGTCATTTCCAATTTCTTAAAATATCTAAAATTACTATTCATTTATCATTAAATATCACCAAAGTTGACAAAAAAAATCAATTTTCTCTTCTTCTTCTCTTCCTCTTGGCCGTGAGCCACATCCACCATGGATGAGAAATTCTTTTCTTCGTTTCTCATTCGTTTCTCCACGGATCGTTGTGTTTTCGATTGCGTTGGAATGGTAGGGACGAGGGCTACCTATCCAACCTAGCTTTTCGAAGTTTCTCGTTCCCTAAGGGAAGTCCCAAAAAGTAAGTTTTCAAAACTTTTTAGGTGGTTTTGTTCGTTTTTTATTATAAATGAGATTTGAAGTTGAAATCATGAATTTCTATCATGAAAAATGACGATTTTGAGCCCAGATTTTCGAAAAACACTATTCACCCGAAAACACTATTAACCCGAAACACTATTCATCCGAAATCACTATTCACCCGAAATTGCACATTTGTTCGCATATTAGTTATGAATTGTAATATGTTGTACAATCAGTGAATTGTAGGTGCAATTGCTCGGTGGTTGTTTCGTGGAAATTGGAGATTTGGAATTATTTGGCTAAGGTGAGAATAGTTAGGATTTAAAGTAATTATAGAAATCGAATAAGTGTAATGATTTGTAGAATCGAAAACTAAGATTAGAATCCAATCTAAGATTAAAAGGAGTGAGTTAGTGCCTTAGGATTTGAAGTTAATCCTTTAGGCGAGAAACTTAGGATTTCTCGATGAAAGCCTCGAATCTTAGAAGATTCTAAGTTAGATTAGTTTCGGAGTTTAGAATGGATCATTTGGAAGTTAAAGGATCCAAGACTTTGATAAAGAATGGTTAATAGAACTTTGGATTATTGGAAGTTTAGAATCCTTGAAAGTTTAGGTTAATCGTTATGTTTTGACCTTTACTTTTATTATTGTTAGCGGAGTTCGATCGATATACCGTTCGTCCGGAATTCTATCTATTTTACTTTATGCCATTTACTTTATGTTCTTTACTTTATGCCCCTTTACTTTATGCTTGTTTCGGTTGCTTTATCATTTACATTTACTTTATTTATTTTGTAAGCATATGCATAACATCTCGCATTATTGAAAAGAAAAGAAAGTGAGAAAGAAAAACGAAAGGTTAATGGTGGAATACGAGAAAGTCCACATTTCCTCCATGCATAAGTTTTGGTGGGACGCCATAATTGCCCACACTACTTTCATGCATAAGTTTTGGTGGGACGCCATAATTGCCCACACTACTTTCATGCATAAGTTTTGGTGGGACGCCATAATTGCCCACACTACTTTCATACATAAGTATTGGTGGGACACGATAATTGCCCACACTACTTCATATATAAGGATAATGGTGGATAGTATGTAAAAATCCACATTACCTCCATTTCATGCATAAATGGCGAATGCGTATCCTACGGGATGTACTCATTACTTTTATGCTTATGATAGACGAGAAAGAGAATCGAGATGTTATAATTATGCAAAGTTTATTTATTTACTTTTCTTACTCATGTTATGACAAGTTATTGGATGAATAATTAGACTAAGTGTGCTAGTTTGTATCATCAATTGGAGAATATGGAAATAGAATTACCTAGAGTTTGGAGGACTTTAGGAGTGAATTGTGTCAGATTACTTGGACACAAATCAAAATGCGAGTTTGAGGTCTATCTTTACTTTTTATGCTTATTATTCTCACTGGGCTTAGTTTGTTAGCTCATGATATTACAAACATTTCAGGTAAAGTTTGGGATCGTGGAAGAGGAGTTGGTGCGCGCTTGATCAAGAAGATGATGATTTAGAGACGGACTTTGTGTTATGTAAAAAAAATCCATGTACATGGTTTTGTGAACTTTATATCACTTTGATGATTTGTACTTTGTAATTAGCTCATAAGAGCTTATTGTCGTTGATTTATGATTATAATCATTTTGAACTCCTGGATAGGAACTTAATGTTCCTTGTGTATTTTAGATTTTGAAATTAAGATGTAAACAGGTTTTTGGCCAGCAAATTTTCAAACATAACCACGCCAAATTTTCTTAAAATAAAAGACTTCCGCTGTTTTCTCTGATTTAAATTATTTAAAAGTGACGGGTCGTCACAGCTATGAACTCACATTAATGAAGTTTTTTCCTTTGATTCATGATTCACATGGTTGAGAGTAATCTGTTGATACACTCGATAAACTCCTGTGTTTTGGGAAAATGACTAAATTAATTCTTGGGAATAATTCTATACAAGATGAAATTTATAGCTTTTCTAAAACAAAGAAAGTTTTAGTGCGACACTTTTCTAACTTAGAAACTTTAGGTTGCTCCATTGATGTAATGATATTTGAACATGAGGCTTCACCTTCTCATTTGCTCGAGAAGGACTTATTCTATAATTAAAAGTATAGAAAATGTTCATTAGAGAATCATCGAGTACACAAGGATAAAAGAGATAATAACAAGTTAGAGTTTATAGTGGAATTACCCTAAGGTAATAATTATGATTAATTAATTAATGAGTTTAATTAATAAATCAATAGTTATTTTAGCACATGATCTATAGGTCCGTCAGGTTCCTATGCTAGCCCATATATCATAGTAATTAATAAAGTTATTTATGTAACTAGGAAGAACGAATTATGTTCAAGTAATTAAATTACTTAAATAAAGGGAAATGTTAATTGTTTAAATAATGAGCTTATTTAAATGGAAATTAATATTAATATTATTAATTATTTAAATATAAATTAATAATTAAATAATGAATTTATTTAAAAAAGAGAGAATTAAATATATTTGTTTTATGAAACAAATAAGTATTTTGCCCAAAATAATTAATTAGATGAATTTTATTCAATATTAATTAATATATACTATTTTCGGCTATATGTATTAAATTTGAAAAGATTATTTGAATTTTTCTAATTATAAATATATAAAATAACGAGACAAATATCTAAATTGTAAAATATAAAATTGAAAAATATCTTCCCTTATTTTCTTTAAGAAAATCAGCAATATGGACCAATGCGAGGAAATAATTTTTTAATTTATTTGGTTTAAGATAAATAGGAATATTAATGAGATTAATATACCTAATCTTTTCCTATAAATAGGAATATTAGGAGCTCATTATTGACATAAGTTGTTATTTTTCAAAAATCTCTCTTTTCCTCTTATTCCTTTAGCTCATTTTGCTACAAAAAAAATTTCTTCTTCTTTTGTTCTTCTTGTTCGACTCCCACAAGACAGGTGCGGTCATAGCGTAGAAGGCTTGATGCTGCAAAGAAATCTCTAACCATATTCTCCATTAAATCTAGAATATACGTTTTTGAAAACCTTAGATTTTCAGTTTAAGGTTTGATCACAATTCCAGGATATTAACGGATCTGTATTTAAAAGTTAATTAATTTATTAAATAAATTCCGCTAATTTAGTAAACTAGTTCCTTCACCTTTTTCTTGAGTCGAGTTTGCTTGTTGTTGATGATGATCTTCGAGTCGGATTATTTATAAACTCCCCTTGTAGATCTCTGTAACGTCCTGTTATTTTGCAAAGTAAAAAAAAATATTATTTTATTTTAAATTGTCAAATATTTATTATTTCTTTTAATTAAAGCTTTAAATTTCATTTTAGAATTAAGTAATTTAATTTAGAATTTATATCTTAGAATTTATGAGTTTATTTCGTTCGTAAATTCGTTTAATTGTTTAATTAGCCTAAATTCGTTTCGGTGACATTAATAATTATTAATAGGCCAATTAATAATTATTAATCACCTTTAGATTTATTTAAGAGCATCGGGTTTCGATTCGTAAGTCAAAAGTCATAAAAGGACGCAACCGCATTTCCAAATTTCCTAAATATCTAAACACTATTTGGTCATCTTCTTTAAAACACCTTTGACCAAAAAATTGACATTGCTCATCCTTTTTTCTCTCCCCGAGCAACAAGAGGAAGAAAAGAGAAGAGGAAGAAAGTGTCGCCCCGGCTTCGTTTCTTGGCCGTTTTGCGTGATTTCGGATGTGTTGGAAAGCTCTCGGCGAGACCTTTCTACCCATTCCACTCTTGGAATGTTTCCAACTCTATAAGGTAAGCCCTAGATTTCGAATTCTCATTGAACTTCCATGGAAATTGATTCAAGCTTCTGTGTTCTTGGCCAAAACTCTCATCCCCTTCAACCTTTGTTGTTGAATGTTGATGGAAAACTTATTGTGTAACTATTACTTGATTTCCCATAACCCTAAAACCGAGTTTCAGTCGAAACCCTTACCGTTTGAAATTTACCTTTTTGGGTTTGATTATGGGTTAGAATTTAATGAAATAATGTTTATTGAAATTCGATTCAGGAAAGGGCATAATATTCGAAAACCCTAACTATCGATACCCATTGAAATCGGGAATATCGAATTTGCTTAAAACTAACTCGAAACACATTTGAATTGCCTAAAAGCCGGAAAACCAAACCCGAAGCCCATTTTCTTTGAGAGGGCCGAGAGCCTCTTTGGGAGGGTTGTTGAGTTTTTCGTTATTTTGATTGTTTAGTTGATGTTTGATCGATAGTTGATAAATTATTGATTTTGTGTGATATAATTCAATTGTAGGTGTTTTTGAACCACTCGCTTGATCGCTCCTTCGAACTTAGGAGCAAAGTCATCTTTCTTTAAGGTGAGAATAGTTAGGATTTAAAGTATTTATAGAAAACGAATAAGTACGATGATTTGTAGAATCGGAAACTAAGATTAGAATCCAATCTAAGATTAGAAGGAGTGAGTTAGTGCCTTAGGATTTGAAGTTAATCCTTTAAGCGAGAAACTTAGGATTTCTCGATGAAAGCCCCGAATCTTAGAAGATTCTAAGATAGATTAGTTTCGGAGTTTAAGATGGATCATTGGAAGTTAAAAGATCCAAGACTTTAAAGAACGATTGATAGAACCTCGGATTATTGGAAGTTTAGAATCCTTGAAGGTTTAGGTTAATCGTTATGTTATGATCTTTACCTTTATTATTGCACTATAAGAAAAATGGGATTAGGTGACACTACACATTATTTTAGGTTACGCTTGTTTTAAAACTCACGGATGAACAGTGATAAGTAAAAAAATAAGACGTCACCTGTTCCCCCTTATAATATGTAGCGCTTAAAAAACTTAGAAAAAAGACAAAACAGAAAGAAGCTCTCTCTCTCTCTCTGAAACGAAGAAACTCTCTCGAAGAAAACGAAGAAGCTCTCTCTCTCGAAGCGCTCTCTCTCGAAGCTCTCTCTCAAACAAGCTCAAACGAAGTCGAATCGAAGGAAGCACACAGAATCGAAGTGGAATCGAAGGAAGAAGAATGATTTCGATTTGGTTTTGGTGAATCGAAGTATAATCAAGCCCTAATTTCACTTTGAATCCTAAGTGAAATTTCAAGCACCCTAAAATTGTAGAACCCTAAAATCAAGTCTCTTCTCTCTTTCTCTGGTAATCTATCTTTTTTTTAACTATTCCTTCATCTTCTTCAAGCGACGCCGCCGTCCGTGAATGGGGTTAATGGAATCTCGATTTTTCATCTCGATTTTTCGATTTTTGGTTGTAGTGGTGAATTTCGATTTTGTAGAACCCTAAAAATCAAGTCTCTATCTCTGTCTCTCTGTCGTATCTGTGTCTCTGTTTATTATCTTTTAATTTCAATTTGTCTGTTTATTTCCCTTCATTCTTTGTCCGTATCCGTGTCTGTGTTTTTTTTTTAGTTTATCTCTTTTATTCTTCCTTCTCCTGTGGCACCTGATTCTTCACGATTCTATCTTTTCTTGAGAAAATCAAAAGTAAGAATATACATCTAAATACCTTGTTTTTCATTCCCGGATTAGATCATGGTTTTGAATCTTTCCTTCCCATTTCATTTCATTTATTTTGTTTTGATCTATTTTTTTTAAGAGCTACTGAAACATTATATTTTTCAGATTTTTTCTAGAATTTTCGAATCTTATGCTTAAATCTGTATTTATTTTGTTTGAAAGTGATGTTATTTTTTGAATCATGAATTTGATAATTTTAGTTTTCTGCTTTTTGTTGTTTCCAAGCTTTGGGGATATTTTTTTTTTTTGTTACTGAAGGTTTTATCTTGTTTAATTTGTTACTGGATTGCAGTATATTGTGAGAGGAGGTAGAGATCTGTTCCCTTTGCTGCCAGAAGCATTCAAGGGGATTAAGCAAATTGGTGTTATTGGCTGGGGTTCTCAGGTATTGTTTTTAGTGATGATTTTTCTCTTTAGCCTACTTTGATTATGAATATTAGTGTAATGGATTTACTAGTAATTAGATGTCGGCCTTATACTGGATCTCTTTTCGACTCTTTTTGTTTTGCTTTCATTATCTTAATGAAATGAGCTTTTGAGCTGCTTTATAAATAAAAATAGTGGAATAGGTTTGTTCCAACTCATAATACATTATCACAAACAAAATTTAGTTAATCTGTCATGGAAAAGCTTAGTGGAAAAATGAATTAACTGACTACTGATAGTGCCATTTCTGCAATGTTTCTCTTCTCGATGTTTTATGGATATTATAGTATCAGTGTTTTGAGAAATCGAGCTGTTGTGTTCGTTTCCATGATGTCTGAGTGTGTGTGCATGGCTCTGGTTTGATGATATTTTTTTTTTCTTTTGGTGAGAAGTAGTGTTCACTCAAATCTATATGGATCTCCTTTTGTTGTTCGTTTAGCACTCTAACCTTCCTTCATTGTACATGCATGTATTCATTTAATCAGGGACCTGCTCAAGCTCAAAATTTGAAAGACTCGCTTGCTGATATTAAATCTAATATTGTGGTTAAGGTGATTTGTTATTTTTTTACTTTACGTTTTGTCTGTCATTTCTAATTCTTCATTTGAATGCTATTTTCTGTTTTATAATCATGTTATTGACTGATCATCAAAGGGGAGAAAATGTCGATTGTCAGCGGGATCCATTACCAATATTGTGGCTATTGGGATGGCATTTGTACAACAAAATACCACACAAACAAGTTTGATGGTGGAAGAGGGTAATGTGATGGTATCTATTGATATGCTTATTGGGGAGGATTGTTTGTTGCCTCTACCACCTAGTGAGGAGATATCGAGACTTTCTCAAGTACTCGGTTCAACATTGGCATGGCCTAAAAACCTCATCTTGTTGGGAGAAGGCGTGAAAATCGAGTCTGGAAAAAAGAAAAAGGTAAACCGAGTAAAAAATATGGTAGAAGAGAAGAAAAAGGAAAAGAAACCTCCTCTTTCAGTGCAATTCTTGAGACTACGAGCGGAACATAGTAATGTTCTTGGTTCAATATTGTTTACCCTACCTTTCGACTTGTTTGAATCGGAACGGGGTTACAGACTATTGCAAGAAGATTTTATTCATTTCTGTGATATGGAGCCTATTGCAGTTGATTGCATAACTGCTTATGTTGCGTAAGACATTTGTTTTATCCTAATTTATTTAATTTTAAAGTTTTTCACTTTATATATGTGATTACTTTTTTTCGATTCTACAGGTATTTGTACACCCAATTTATTGTACCTCATGATTTGGGTATGTACAAATTTATGGACATTCGAGATGTATCTGTGGGTGGAGGAGGTCCTCAAGAGGCGCGAGCGATAAAATTATCATCGAGATTGTGCACACTTGAAGCTGGTCAAATCTTATTAGTTCCCTATAATATTGGGTAAGTGTTTTCTCAATCACCACTTTCTTTATTATCATAGCAATTTCATCTCCTGTTATTAATGCATTCATTTGTTATTTGGTTGATTTTTAGGGGTCACTATGTTCTAGTAGTGATCGATCCAAGTGCAAATATAGCCTACTTCATGGATTCTATGAAAAATCGTTTGTGTGATGAAGTAACGATCGTGGTGGACATGTAAGTTAATTAGAATTATGGCTTCAATTCTCAATAATTTTTCTCTTATTAATTTTCTATCAATATGTATTGCTTGTAGGGCCTATAAATTGTATCAGGTGAATGAAGGGAACAAAAATAGAAAAAAGATAGCATTCAAAGTGGTGAAGGTAAATACATCTCCACTTTTTTAAGCGATTAGTATTTATTAACATAACTTTATTAAACTAATTCACTATGTAGTCTCCTTGCCAACCTGGTGTTGTTGAATGTGGCTACTACGTAATGAGATTTATGCGTGAAATCATCAAAAGTAATAGCACACAAATCATCGATGTGGTAATGTTGACTTCTATCTTCATTGTTTAATATCTAAGAAAATATTATGACATCCATGTTTTGTTCAAACATTATGTTTCGTGTGTAGATGAAGAATATGCCATCAACGTTTAGTCAAGAAGAACTAGATGAGGTCAGGGGTGAATGGGCCGAGTTCGTGGCAGCTCATTTAGATTAGGTAATACTTTATATTTAGTACATACCGAGTGTCATGGCTATCCTGCAGTTATGGTAGCATTGACTATGGTTTTATATTTATTGTGTCTATCTAGTACATATTAGAGGTATATATATAGATGTTTTGTTTCCATTTTGATGAATCTTTCCCCTCTTTATTATTTCTTCTCTATGGTAGAAAATTGACTATTTAGATAGTCCGAACAAAACCGTTGTTTTTTTGGGTCTTCAAGAAAAAGATGAAAAAACAAGGTTTCCAGATCTAAAGAAAGATACCAACACCGAACCACACTCTCCAACCTCTTACCTCTTTTTTCCAATTTGCTTAATCACTCTCTCCTAACTTTTTGACTGCTTTTTTGGTTTACAAGTTTGGTGTGATTTCTTCGTCATATAATCTGTACCTTCCCCAATTCCTGCATTGATTTAGCTTCCTTGTTCTTCCTTCTCTCTTATAAATTTCCATAACCCAAGATTTCAATTACCATAAAGTTACATTTGGGGATTGCTGGGATTCATTTATAGTAGAAATTGGGATCTGGGTTTGGTAAAAACTGAGTCTTTCTTTGCCGACATTCTTATTCCCATCTGGGTTTGATAGATTATGATTAAATCGCATCTGGGTATGATTGATTTTTCGTTTTTTTGATAGAAAAGAGCTATAAACTTCAAGATTTCCAAGAAATGATGGCAGGGAATGGGTTGTTTTATCCAATTCTTGGATTTGCATCTTGTTTGGCTTTCATTTATATGTCTTTTGGGGACTTGAAGATTGGGTATAATAAATTACCAAAGATGGATTTTGTAGAGAGAAATGGAACACACTTTATGTTGAATGGGAAATCTTTTTATATTAATGGATGGAATTCTTCTTGGTTTATGGACCATTCCAGGGAAGAATATAGCAAACCAAGAGTTAGAGCGATGTTACAAGTCGGGGCTAAGATGGGTCTTACTGTTTGTAGAACTTGGGCTTTCAATGATGGTGGCTATAATGCTCTCCAGATTTCTCCTGGCAAGTTCAATGAGCGAGTTTTCAAGGTATTGATTTGATTTTCACTTTGAGCTGAATTTGTGGCTGAGACAAGAAACTTTTTTTTTTTTTTTTGGGTATATTTCAGATTCTTGCTGTTTTCATGGTTTAGTTTCTTCTTGAAATCCTAAATTTGGCCCTGTGATCTCTTTTCTCATTAATGATTCTATGTTTGTTTATATTTAGTACATACCGAGTACAATTTCCAGCCACAACACAAGGGACCTTGAATATTGAAGAGGAAGCAATAAATATAGTAGTTTAGCGAACATATTAGTACAATTTCCAGCCACAACACAAGGGATCTTTAACTTTTTATTTATCGATAGGGTCCCATTTCATTGATAGCTCCCTCTTAAGTTTAAGTTTCTTTCATAGTTGGGCCATTGAAAAAAAAATAAAAAGCTTTGGGGTCCTTCTGCTAAAAGAGAGAGACCATGGAAAAAAGTAAAAGCAAGTGGTGCTTTAAAATCTATTTTCTAGAGTCTCATAACACTTACATTAGCTGAAAAACTTGTAAGTAAATGGGGACACGAGAAAGTGAAGGTGTGGGAAAGGAAGTGGAACTCGTAGGTTCTTTTCTTAGAGTGTTTGAGAAACTAACTTTTTGTGCTGCCGTTCCATTGTTGGAAATTGAAGCACTTGAATTTTGGTTGACTTGTCAAAGATATTTTAGAAGCCTCAACTGTTCCTTGGTCAAAAAGTTTATGTTCAGCCTCATTTTTTCATCTTGAGTACATTTGCTTGATGTGCTTAACATTTTTTTACCTCAAAACTCAGTGACTAGAAGTGTAATTTACCTTTTTTTCTCTCTCATCATTTTGTTATTGAAATTGATGATAATTATAAATTGCTGTTACTTGAGGGATGAAATTAAAAAATTAAAAACTTTAGGGACGAAAGTGAAAGTCAGTGTTAATATTAAGGACACATTTATATATTTAGCCCCCATCATTTAAGCTATGAGTTGAGACCTTGGAAAATATTCAAGGTTTTTTTGTGAGTATGGTTTTTGAGCTTGAGTAATTCTTGTTTTTATTGATTCATCAAATGAAATAAAGATTCAGTGGTATGTTAATGAAACTCATTGAAAGATTTAGTGATAATAGTATTTGTTAAAAATTTATTGCCTTGTGCCATTCTGAGTCTTCTTTAACCTTGAAAATGTATCACTTTGTTTTCAACTTGTTTGATGATGATGATTCCGAAATGAAATAAAGACCATGACTGACCATCATGCTCTCTCCCTCCTTATTGTCTCTGTGTGTCATGCTACTTGTATTTATTTTATCGAAAATTTCACTACTAAATTTGATTACTCGTTATTATTGTTCATATCGATATCATGTGTATTTCTGAATCATTCATGGATATGGAGGAGATTAGTTTTTTGGTCTATTAAACTCTCTAAAAGCATGTGTTCATTTTTTCAGCTTTGGATTAATGATGTTTGAACATTTTATCCTTGCAGCTTTGGAAGCAGTGGAACAACGGTTTTGTTGGTATGGTTAGTTGTTCAATGGGCTTTTTGTGGAGGTTTAGAAATTCTTGTGTATATTCTAGTTTTTGAAAAGCATCATTTGTAATATTGTACTCTAAATTTGTGACGTATTCTTGTTATATATTGTATATAAAGTTTGTGGGTTATTCTTGTAATGACCATGTATTTACTCTTTATTATGTTGATTGATCAATATAAGGTTCATGGGTATCAAAAAGTCACTAAATGGTGATATTATTAAAATTATAATTTTTTTCCTCTAATTTGTTACTGAAGTTGACGGAAAACGTGTCACCTATTCGAATAGGTGACGTTTTTTTGACGTCACCTATTCGAATAGGTGACATTTTTTTGACGTCACCTATTGGAATAGGTGATGCCAAAAACGGGTCACCCATTCGAATGGGTGACGCCAAAAACGGGTCACCCATTCGAATGGGTGACGTCAAAAACGGGTCACCCATTCGAATGGGTGACCCGTTTTTGGCGTCACCCATTCGAATGGGTGACCGTTTTAGCGTCACCCATTCGAATGGGTGACCCGTTTTTGGCGTCACCCATTCGAATGGGTGACCCGTTTTTGGCGTCACCCATTCGAATGGGTGACCCGTTTTTTAGCGTCACCTATTCGAATGGGTGACGCGTTTTTAGCGTCACCCATTCGAATGGGTGACGCGCTTTTTTGCGTCACCTATTCGAATGGGTGACGCGTTTTTGGCGTCACCCATTCGAATAGGTGACGCGTTTTTGGCGTCACCCATTCGAATAGGTGACGCGTTTTTGGCGTCACCTATTCGAATAGGTGACGCGTTTTTGGCGTCACCCATTCGAATAGGTGACGCTTTTTTTAGACGTCACCTATTCGAATAGGTGACACTGCCATAGGTGACGCCCATAAAAGCGTCACCTATTCGAATAGGTGACGCCAAAAAAGCGTCACCTATTCCAAAATTTCTTATAGTGTTGATACCGGAGTTCGATTTATAGATCGTTCGTCCGAGATTCTTATCTATGTTTATCATTATGTCATTTACTTTATGTGGGTTGTGATTTCTTTAATATTCGTACTTTACTTTATTTACTTTTACAAGCATATGCATAACATTTTGCACCATTATTTATTGTACCATAACATCTCGCATCATTGAAAAGAGAAAAAGAAAAGAATGAAAGGAATGGTGGATGAGTTGAATACCCACGTTACCTTCATGCATAAGGAATGATGGATGAGTTGAATACCCACGTTACCTTCATCATGCATAAGGAATGGTGGATGAGTTGAATACCCACGTTACCTTCATGCATAAGGAATGGTGGATGAGTTGAATACCCACGTTACCTTCATTTCATGCATAAATGGCGAATGCGTATCCTACGGGATGTACTCATTACTTTTATGCATATGGTAGATGAGAAAGAGAATCGAGATGTTATAATTATGCAAAGTTTATTTATTTTTCTCATTTATGTTATAACAAGTTTATGGATGAACAATTAGACTAAGTGTGCTAATTAATATCATCCTTTGGGAGAATAAGAATTTAAAGTAAACCTTGTATATAGTATAAGGTATATATGGAAAATGAGATATAAATGCTATATGCATTTATGAAACCATATCAGAAATATTGGAATGTAGTTCCACAATTATATTGAAGAATTGGTAAGTAAAAGTGGAACACTTCGTTATAAACTCTTTGAATGGATGGATAGCAAAGAGTAAGTATGTTCTTGGACACAAATCGAAATGCGAGTTTGAGGTCTATTCTTACTTTTTATTCTTATTATTCTCACTGGGCTTAAGTTGTTAGCTCATGATATTACAAACATTTCAGGTAATGTTTGGGATCGTGGAAGAGGAGCTGGTGCTCGCTTGATCGAGAAGATGATGATTTCGAGATGGACTATGTGTTATGTAAAAATCCATGTACATGGTTTTGTGAACTTTATATCATTTTGATGATTTGTACTTTGTAATTAGCTCATAAGAGCTTATTGTCGTTGTTTTATGATTATAATCATTTTGAACTCCTGGATAGAAACTTAATGTTCCTTGTGTATTTTAGATTTTGAAATTAAGATGTAACAGGTTTTGGCCAGCAAATTTTCAAACATAATCACGCCAAATTTTCTTAAAATAAAAGACTTCCGCTGTGTATTCTAATTTAGATTATTTAAAACTGTCGGGTCGTCACAATCTCGATTTAAGGAACTCCCTTTCTTCGGTAAAGTATCAACCGAACTTCCTCCAAGAGATTTTGAGTAAGTATAGTTGTTCCTCAAGAATCACTAACTTACAAATATGGTAATGTAAAAGCAATTGTACTCACAAAAACTCTCTACAGTAAAACGTCATAAGAGAATAAAAAAAATAGCTTCTAAATGTGTCTAAAGTTGAGAGCTCAACAAAGGGTTCAGTTTTGAATAACTTGCCAATGCCTCTTTTTATTACAAGGAAAGATCAATACGTGGGTATGGTAAGCTAAGAAACTATTGGTCAATTCTAAAAAGTAAAATCAAATGCCCTGATTTAAGCAAAATTACAATCAGACAAAAGTTGGCATGGATCAACTAGTGTGAAGGTGTACACACTCATATTCCAAAAAACTTACCAACATATAAACATCAATTTAGCAATTAGGAATAAATAATTTAAATAAAATATATTGTTTTATGTGCAAAATAAATATGAAAATAATTATAATCCTAACAATATTATAATTTAATGACATTTTTGTAAATTTTAAATGTTTCTAATTATTTGCTTTCCTTAAATCGTGAAACTGTATACTGAGCAGGGCCGGTCTAGGCACTGTGCATCGGGTGCGGTGGCACAAGGCCCCTGGATTTTGGGGGCCCCAAAATCTAGTATGAGCAAATATGTATTACATATATAAAAATGAAAAAAAGCTATAAAAATGTTTGTGGCGCATTGGCTGGTGATGCACTTCAGTCTCTTTGCCGTACCGTCCACCCAAGGTTCGTTCCCTACAAGGTTCCGAAAATCTATTTGTATTTTTTTATACTATTTTGATATTTTAATGCTATTTTTTAATTTAGTATTGTAATTTTTTATATTTTAAAAATAGATAATAGTAAATATGATTAAAGAACTTACTTCTTATTTATATATTAAAACTTTATCACATATAAATTTTATGACTTTAATTTAGAGTATAATTCATGATTTTTTTTTCTTCTAATTTTTCATTTATTATATTTATATATTTTATAATTAATATGAAATGAATGTTTAATATTTAACACATTAAATATTATTGATCAATAATTGAAATAATTTTTCAGTTACTCTTATGAAAAATTACGCCCAATATTAATATTTTTAACCTTAATTTATAATATAGCAA
Organism: Gynostemma pentaphyllum; assembly: GCA_028015215.1. Classification (NCBI taxonomy): domain Eukaryota; kingdom Viridiplantae; phylum Streptophyta; class Magnoliopsida; order Cucurbitales; family Cucurbitaceae; genus Gynostemma; species Gynostemma pentaphyllum. The sequence goes on from CM051349.1 coordinate 17,345,370, forward strand.
GAGTTTGATTTATATTTAAAAACAAATTTTCTCTCATTTTCGTATCCCATTGTTGATATGTATTGAAATAGAATTTATTATTTTTCTAAGTTGGTTAGTTTGAATTATTTTTAGGGAAAAAGATACTTTTGGACCATGAGTTTTAAGTTTATTGACAATTTAGCCATTGAGATTTTAAAACCGACATTTTTGCTCTCGAGTTTTCAAAATCGACATAATGACCGACGTTCTGTTATCATTTGAAATATACTTTTAAAAATTTGTCATTGTTGAAATGTATGTATTATAGTTATAATTATATATGTATCCAAATCATTCATCATACTGCCCTTGAACCTAAATCATATATTTGTCAATGCCCAAAATGGGGTTTTACTTTTGTTTAATAAATTGATGGAATATTATATAAAGAAAAACCTCCTTTTTATTGTTGAACATATTTCTAAAATCCAATTTTTAAAATCCTTTATTATATTATTTTATTTTTAGTTTGTTTTAATAAAAGAGATTTTTTATATATTTTTTTGTAATTTTTTATATTAAGAACTATATAATAGAGGGCCCAAAATTATATATCGTACCGGACCCTTATTCTTTTAGGACTGGCCCTATTAACGAGAATACAATTTTACCTTTTTTATTAATGAAAATGTATCCCTTATATGCAATTTACAATATTTTTCATAATAATTTTGTTTTTATAATATTCATCAGATTATTTTTCTTGTTTACTATATATTCGCTCAAAATTCAACGATCCATGCTTAGAATATTGTAACAAGTTTGGAATTATTCAATATAGTTCGCTCTTATATCTATATTCACTCTCCAATTATTTGTCATGCCCATTCGAGTCATTTCAAACCAATTCAACAAGACCAACCCAAACTTAAACTCAATTTTTTTTTTTAAAAAAAATTATGTAATTATTCATTTTCACTTTTATTTTAAAATTTTAATTTATTAAATTAAACAGATTAAGTAAAACTAATATTTAACTTAATCAAAACTTATGATATTAAACTTATAACATTTTAAACATTTTAAAAATAAATAATTATTAAAAAGATTTAATTTTAATAATAAAAATTAAGTTTTAATATTAAAAAAACATTGAAATCTTATTTATTTTATTTAAAAAAAATAAGAATAAAAACCAAGGATCAACACATAAGGTACCTTATATTTAAATAATTATATTCATAACATCATATAATAATTATTTAGGGAACTATACAAATTAATTAAATAATTTTTTAATTTATTTCCACCAAGTGACTAAAGATACTCTTCCTGATTTTGCTTTCCTCTAGTCTTAATAGTTATTTATCTTAACTAAAGCATTTTTAATTATCAATTTCAAGACCAATTTGGATGGCAGATTCCCTTATGCTCATGATTTGAACCTTCATAAAAATATTGTGAGATATGGTTTTACAAGTATATGTTAAGAATATATTATTTGTAAACCTCAAGAGTGGGCAGGGCCGGTCTTAAAAAAATCGGGGCCCAGTGCAAAAATGTAGTTTTGGGCCCTTTAACCTATAGGTTTTACTATAAAAAAAACATAAATATATTGGATAAAACTAATTAATTTTTTAATGTGTTCATTTAATTACAAAAATCAAAACAAATTAGAGTTAAATTTTAAGAAAAAAATCAATTTATACCTCTGAATTTTACAATGTATGTCAATTTAAACTTTAACATTTCAATTGAATCAATTCACACCCTGAACTTTTTCAAGTGAATCAATTTAACCCACGTAAAAATAAAACTTTAAAATTAATCAAAATTCATTAACTAAATCATCAAAAGATAATTATAAAAACATCCAACCTCAACTATGAAAAACTCAAGTCCTAATTACTATTTAAACGGTAGAAAAATGTTCAAACTCAACACCAAAATGGTTAAATTTAAGTATAAAAATATTTAACCTAAACATAATTTTTTTTAAAATGACTTCATTTAGATTTAAAAATGCTTTCGTCTAACTAAAAATTTCTAATAAAAATAATAATTTTACTAACAAATAGTATGAATCGATTCATTTACTAATGTTCAGGGTATAAATTGATTACATTGATACTTTAGGGTTTAAATTGATACACCGTGTAAACTTCAACGACGTCAATTGATTTTTTTTCTTTAAATTTTAAAATTAATAGAACATTTTAATTGAAATAATGAAGAGGGAAAAAAAAAGAGATGTAAAATTGATAACGTTTATAATTGAAATAAATAAAAAGAAAATGCATGTTTTTAATTGAAATAAATAAAGAAACTTATGTTCCATTCATTGAAAAGCAAAGAAAAAAGCGCATCAGGGAGGATTCGAACTAAAGATAACGGCTTTGAAATGACAAATTTTTGCGAAATGTTTGCCAATGCACCAACCTTACTCTTTGTTAATAATTTCGCAATATTATATACATTACTTAATAAAAAAATTGATTTTAAAATTCCGGGCCCCCCCAATATCGGGGGCCCTGTGCGATCGCTCACCTCGCACACCCTCTAGGCCGGCCCTGAGAGTGGGCTCCAAGTAATAGAGTAGAGTGGGCTTGACAGATCAACGTGGTTAGAGATTTTTAGAGGTCCATGTCATCAGGGATTTTATCCCATTACTGCTTCTGCTTCTTCATCTCTATTTTTCCATGCTCATCTAGGTGCTAAAGTTACAAATAATCTTTATAATGATAGATTAGGGCAACCTACTTCTACTGTTGTTCATTCTATCTTAAAAGATTTATCTCTTTCTTGTTCTAATAAACAGGAGAATACTGTTTGTTCTCACTGTATTTCTAGAAAAATGTCCAAATTACGTTTCTCTTTGTCATGTACTACTACTACAAACACTCCATTACTAATACATAGTGATGTTTGGGGTCCTTATCCTTCTATTTCTACGCATTTTTTTTTATATTATGTCTCTTTTATTGATGATATGTCAAAATATACTTGGATATTTCCTTTAAAACAAAATTTTTATGTTTCTTCTATATATTATTCTTAGATTTGCCTTTTGTTGATTATCTCTTTAATAATAAACTTAAGATATTTAGAAGTGATGGTGGGGGAGAATTTGTCAACCACACTTTGTCTCAGTTCTTCTCTGATTATGGGTTTTTACACCAAAAATCTTGTCCCCACACCCCTAAACAAACTAGAGTCTCTGAAAGGAAACATAAACACATAGTTGAGATGACTCTAGCTATTTTATCCAAGTCATTTGTTGCTTTACAATTTTGGTATCCTGCTTTTGCTACTGCTATTTTTCTCATTAACAAAATGCTTTACTGCTATTTTGGAAAATGTATCTCCATTTAAAAAAAAATTTCATTTCCTTCCAGATTACAAACATCTCAAAGTTTTTAGATGTGCTTGTTATCCTTTACTCAAACCTTATAACACACATTAACTTCAGGCCAAGTCCACTCAATGTGTGTTTCTGGGATATCCTCTTGAATACAAAGGGTATTTTGTGCTTTAATGCAATACATTTTTTACATCAAGACATGTCATTTTTTATGAATGTCTTTTTCCATTTCAACACTTATCTTCTTCCTTAAATTCTTCATATATTACTCCTACTTCTTCTCTCCTACCTTTCTTACATATTGTTTCTGCTCCTAATCATTCCTCTTCTATTTATGTTTCTTCTTCTCCAACCTGTAAATGAGCATATGGAAGCTGCTGCCATTACTAAACCTATATTTATTAACACTGATTTTCATGCTCCCTGTGTTGAGAATGTACATGAAATGCAAACAAGGAGAAAGTCTTGAATTGTAAAAGGGAAGGTTTTTCATGCCATATCCATGCTCTACTATTTCTAAACCATCTTCATATACTATTGCAAGTAAGAGTTCTGAGTGGAGAAAAGCCATGGATGATGAATATAATGCTCTTATTTGTCAAAATACCTGGAATTTGGTTCCTCTTCCATCTGGAAAGAATGTTGTTGGTTGTAAATGGCTCTATCGAATTAAACATAACTTAGATGATACAATTGTTCGTTATAAAGCTCGGTTAGAAGCAAAAGGGTATCATAAAAAACATGGTGTTGACTTTGAAGAATCATTTAGTCCTGTTGTGAACAAAAGTATTGTTCGTCTTGTTTTGAAATTAGAAGCTCAGTTCAAATGGCCATTGAGACAATTAGATGTCAAGAATGCCTTTCTCTATGGCACTTTGTTGTAGGACGTTTACGTGTCAAAACCGCAAGGATATGCCACTTATTCACCTCATAATCTAACAAGTCTTTTTATGGCTTAAAGAAAGCTACACATGCCTGGTTTGAATGTTTTACATTACATATTTAAATGAGTTTTGCTTTTCTCAATCCACTGCTAATACTTCCTTGTTTACACGCATTGATGGGTCTTCTAGTACATATCTTCTACTCTATGTGAATAATATAGTTATAAGTGGCAATGATACTTTATACATCAATTATTTCATCTCCTAGTTGTAGTCTTGTTTAGAAATGACCGATTTGGGTATTCTTCATTACTTTCTTGGCCTAGAAATATCAAATACTAATTTTGGATTGTTAGTTACTCAAGCCAAATATGCCAAAGACATTCTAAATAAGTTTGGTTTGTCATTAGCCAAGTCCTGTCGCTCTCTTTGTTCTTTAAAGGAAGCTCCTGGTGAATCTGCTCCTTGCTCTTCTACTGATGCTAAATTATAGAGACAAATGGTTGGCTGTTTGCAATATTTAACTTTCACTCGCCGTGATATATGTTATGATGACAATCGTGTTTGTCAATATATGTACAATCCTAGCCAATCCTAATTTGCTGCTGTGAAACACATATTTCGCTATATTTTTGGCTCTATTACTAAGGGCTTACAGTACACAGCATCAAATTCTGTATCAAAATGTGCATTCTCATATTCTGATGGGGCAGGTGATATGAATGATAGACATTCTTCATCTGGGTTTGTTATATTTCTGGGCCATAATCTCGTTCTTCCACAAATGTCGAATATCATGCACTTGCTTCTACCATAGTTGAGTTATCTTGGCTTCGACAAATAATCAAGGATTTGGGTCTTTTTCTTGCTACTACTCCCTTATTGTTTTGTGCTAATAAATCTACTATACAGTTTACCTCAAATCCTGTTTTCCATGCTCGTACCAATCATATATAGATAGATTATCATTTTGATCTGGAGAAAGTTGTTCGGAAGAATATCAGTCTTTAATACATTCCTACCAAAGCAAAGCACATTTAACTGATATTTTTACTAAATCTTTAGCTATTGATATTTTTTATTCTCTTTGCAGCAAACTTATGCTCTCTTATAATGTTCCATAAGTTTGAGGTGGAATGTTAAGGCCCTGTTTGGTTCACAATCTGAAAAACTGAATCTGAATTTAATGGATTCTAATGGATTTAGAGTTGTATTATGTGAATTTGTTGGTTTTAGAACTGTGTTTGGTAACATATTCAAAATTCAGAATTGAAATCTAGAAATTTGAAATATGTGTTTGGTTTGTTATTCAAAAATTTAGAAATTATATTATGAATCGAAACAAGTGTTTGGTTCAAGACCCAAATCTCAATGTCCAACTATATTTATATTTTTCAAAGTAATTTCCATATATTATATTATAAATATTCTATTAGATTTCATTCATAAAAATATAATTATATTTATTAAATGTGTTTGATAATCAATTTACAATTTTAGCTTAGTTTGATGATAATAATGTTTATTTCTTCAATCCATCTATTCATTTCAATAAGTAGAAACGCGTGATAATTCATTCTTAGATCAAGAGCAACACCGATTCAAAAAGAACGAGAGAAGTCAAAATTCACAATTGAAACAAACGAAACATATTTGAAAATTTAATACTTATTAATTAGGAAACCACAAAAACAAAAAAAAACTCAATTATCAAAGAAATTTACCAGTAATTTTCTTATGTTATCCTATTTTCTTCTTCAGTCATTCAAATGGCCTGGGCTTCAGCTCAATTCCAACCTTTTATTCATTTCAAGAAAGAAAAGGCACAAAATCATGTATTCAAAGGCAAAACAACATGAACAAAAGCACACTAAAAATCTCAATACATGCAAAGAAAAAAGATCCCTGTTTCCTTGGTAAAGAAGGGGCAAACTGTGAGGTCTTCTACCAAGAAAAAATACCCACGAGGAAGAATTTAAACACAATAATACCAAATTTATACACAACAATACTAGGTTCCTTTTCCATCATTTAGACAAAAATTGATGGGAATTGAAATTGAAAATTAAAAAAAAAATAGAGAAATAATAATTGAAATATATTGAGATATAACCATAATCTTCAACAAATCTTCAGCCTATTTCGTTATCACTCCAATTCTAGACCAATCTCCACTATACCTGATCATTTCAATCCATAAATCACCTTCAATTTCAACTGAAACAAAATAAATCGAACCAAAGTAAAGGGAAACAAGTAAATGACATTTTTTTAGTAAACCCTACCAGGCATCAATGAATCCAAATCCGAGAATGGAAACGACAGATCGAGATCGAGCAAGGATCAAATTCAGAACTCTGAGCAATGGAAACCTTGGTTGATTTCCTTGTTATGTTGAAGAGTCGGAGGCGGAGGAATCTGTTCTTTTGGAAGAAATGATGATTGCAAAAGTCGATATGAATTCGTAGAGAAGAGAGTAATTGAATACAAAATGAGAGGCTGAATTAATGGAATGCAAAGTCAGAGAAGATTTTGAAGGAAGAAGACGACCGAGCGTTTATTGCGAGTTGACGGGATTGCACGAGTCAAGTTTGCAATCCCGTGTATTCGTTTTTTGAGTTGGATGGTAAGAATTGTTAGGATTCTTATTTTTGTTGAATTTGGAATTTAAGCCTAAAAATGGATTCTATCCAAATTTTGTAGATTTGGATAACAAACCAAACATCTAAAAAATCAAATCCCTTTTATTCCTGCAATCCAGATTCATAAAATTGAATCTGGATTGCAAACCAAACGGGCCCTAAGAGTTTATTATTTGTAAGGCTTGAGAAAGAATGGGCTCCATGTATCTTAGATGAGTGGGCTCCACGTAATGTAATGGGCTCTGCTATATATATTGTAGGCTTTTGTATTTCAAATCTAATGAGAATTAATTTCTTTACAGTATAGTGTTAACATCATTTGTGTATGGATCCCCTTGAAACTATTTCCCAAAACTCACGTATTAAAAATGAAAGATTTTAAAATTTAGGGATCAAATAGACATAAATGAGAAGATTCATGGAAAAAATGTACTTTACCCAGTAGTTTTAATTAGTACATTTTATAATATTTTGAAAGTAAGAATTATTTTTAATTTGTGAATGTTTTTAATAAAATATGCTTTTAGATTGGAGATGTACTTTTTCTGGTCCATGAGCGACATTTCAACCTATATGACCAAGTTGATATAAGTACCTATGAGGGTTTTTGATCACTCCTACCCAATTATATATTAAAAAAGAAGTAATTATATCGATACAATTTGTTTTTTAGCTTAAAAAAATACCCAATTGACATTTCAAACTATATTCAGTTCTTGATCGGTTTTATTGTTTTTTTCTTTTTTTTGGTATTGATGGTTTTATCAAAAATGTAATACGACAAAACTAATTGTCGATTTGGGGTTGGTTTTTGGCAGTTATATGAAATGAGATGATCAATAAATACCCCTATATTAAAAGGGAAAAAAATAAAAGAGTTGGAAAAACGGGTAAATATATTAGTTATGAAACATTAAATTAAAGACAAAGAAGATTTCAGTTATAACCATGAATGAAAAATTATTAAACAAAATGTTACAACTTAACTTTTGTTATAACTAATTGAAAATAATTTGTAAGACAAGAACCAAAAAGAAAACACACCCTCATCTTATCAACAGAATGAGATTTGTAGGTGAGGAAGTTGAACCAACACTTTCCTATCATTTTATCTATAAAAAAAAGCTTCTTATTTTAAGGTAAATGAAAATGCCAAAAACAATCATCATCTCGCAACCCGAGATCAAAGAACAAAGAAAGACTCTTTAGCAACACGGCAAAAAGACGATTAAAACATCCGGAAAAAAAAAAGGAAAAGGCAAGACGTCTAAAATCTAATCAAGTTTCAGTTTGAAGTAATTTTGAAAATAAGCTTTCCCTACAAGCAACAATGGTTACTCAACGCTTTGCAACCATCATGCTCCCACTCATGCTCTATGCTTTCACATGGATGAGTTTTGAATCCCTAATGGCCGTCAATGCAAGGAATCTTATGGAGACACCATTGCCCAATATTCTTGAACAAGTACTTTCAGAGCCTCAGCTTCCTTTACATCACAGACTTTTGTTAGCTTTTTTTCCTCATATTCTATCATTAGAAAAACCTGAAGTGCCTGATTTGCCTATGCCTGACTTCCCCACGTTCCATTAATTATCAAATCTTAAGAATAAGATATTCATTCATGGACGATTAAACTTTGTATTCTTGTTTAGGTTCTCGTATTTCTAGGTGTTTGTACGTGTTCTTTTAGATTTTTTTTAGTTTGTTGAAAGGTTTCTTTTTATTTTCGAATTTCCCCATCACGTGTGGGTATATTTGTACAAAACTCAATCACGTGAAATTTTATAATGTGAGAAAATATTATCACAAGAGTTTGAATTATTCAGAAACTCTTACTTTGATATCATTTTAAAAAACCGATACATCTAAAAGCTCTCCGGGATTGGTCAAATATAATCATTCATTCATATATATCACTAATATTAGGAAAATTTTATTATGTTTATGAACTCAAATCAATATTGGGCCCAACCAATTTGCATCTTCCTTATATTAAAGCCATTTGTTATTCTAAGCCAACCAAACTACTAATGTTTTTACAACCTAATTAGAATTTTTGCTTCAGCCGTGACTTTATGACTTGTGTGTGGGGATGGCTGCTTTGTCAATTTTTTTTAATTTGGCTGAGTCTTATCTTGTACCGTGTTGGATTATCTACACGAATTGGTGAGGCGATGAGTTATATATCTAAACTCTGAATTTGTGTGCTTTACAAAAAGATCGAGAGCCAATCCGAGAGGTCAAGAGACAGCAATTTTTTCTGGCTTTTTCGGTGAGTGACAAAATTGAGAGGCTTATGAGTTGGTGAGAAATTTTGTAAAAGAAAGGGTTTCTTTCCTGAGATTTTTTGAGCGTATAATACACCATTGAGTGTATTGGATATTTCTTCATTGTATCTCTTCATTCATCATAGTGAAATTTTTTGCGGTAACAACTGGACGTAACCTTGTTGGGAAAAACACCTTTCCACATTCACCGTTAGGAATAAAAAGTGATCGAGAAATTAAAGAAACAAAACACAATCAGAGAGACACAAGAATTTATACTAGTTGACCCAAATTGGCTCCGTCCAGTTGCTACCGTTGCGGATTCCACTATGATGAATCAAAGTTACAATAGAGAAATATTCTCAATACACTAAACCGTATATTAACCGCCAAAAGCTCTCAAGAAAGAAAACTCTTTCTTTTACAATATTTCTCTCAAACCCTCACTGCCATAAAAACCACGAAAGCCAGAAAAGGAACGCACCCGTTTTTTTTCTTCTCTCATTTTTCACTCTTGGCTGCACATTGGTCAACTAAAACTGCTACCTCCAAAATATATATATATATATATATATATATATATATATATATATATATAAGATGCAGCCCTAGTCTTTCTAAGGCACGTTTCACGGTGCACACCAAATCAAGTTGCAATTAACTTTTCTAATTTAATTCACATTTGGCTGAAGCTTTTGAACTCATTTGGTGGGCTTGGGCTTGGACTTACTTTGGGATTTTAATTTGTCTTCATATAAATACCCAACAAATTCCTCCTTGAAGACAACATCAAAACACCATGTCTTCACTGTAGTGGTAACGACTTCTCCAATTCCACCTTGGTAAGATAGAATAAACTGTAGCTTCTGCTACAATCATTGTCTTCACCGACAATCATAGTTCTCAAACTAGAGAGCTATCCTACTCCACCATATAAGTAGACCACTTGAAATATCACCTTTCAAGATTTTCCTTTTTCCGGCACATGTCGATAAACCTTGCTAAAATTATGGTGCAACTTCCACCTACTTGGCTTCCCCGAAAGTTCTTCAGCCATCGACACCATTCCACACGCCTTGCATAACTGCCAAGTCAATGCCCACGTGCATCCACTAACAACACATCTTCTATCATGGTAAAGTGGTCATACCATGAGGATGAATTTCCTCTTTCTTCAAACAAAGTTGTCGTCTCCCTTTACAAGAGAGACAATGTTAGCTTCTAACCCAGAGCCCTTTGCCGAACTTGCTCTGTTTGGACAATCTCTTTTCAGGTGACCAGATAATCCACATTCCCAGCAGCCTTTCTTTTGTATGAAATTCTTCTTCTTCCCATTACTAACTACCAACATAGTGTTGTTATGTGAATCATGACCTTCACTCTTCAACCTCTTCTCCTCTAATAAGAGTTTACTTGTAGTTTCTACAAAATCTAATTAATCCTTTCCATACATTAGAACCGTCTTCATGTGCTCATAAGAAGTTGGAAGAGACAAGATGAGCCTAAGTGCCTTATCCTCCTCATCTACATCCACTTTGATTGCCTCTAGTTATGAAACGATACCATTCAGGACACTCAAGTGATCTGAGATTTTTGTACCTTCATCCATTCGCAGTGTGTGAAACCACTCCTTCAGGTACAATCGATTTGAGATACCCATAGCTTGATACAAGGCTTCAAGCTTCTCCCAAAGTTCTTTGGCTGTCAAAATTCCATGCACATTTGCAAGAACATTTTTAGCCAAACATAGTCTTATTGCGCTCGCCGCCCTCAAATCCATCTCTTCCTAATCTTCATCATTCGAACTAGACTTCTTAGAACCTCCACTAGAACCACTGCCATCTGATTTCATTGAATCACTATCACCGCTTGACTGATTGAGAGCACCACCGCTCAGTCTTCCTTTCAAAGCCTTGTGTAACCCAGATTGTATCAATACATCCTTGACTTGCACTTGCCACAAGCCAAAATTAATCATTCCATCAAATTTCTCCACATCAAACTTCACCGGACTCATAAAGTTTGACATACTTTCTTTTCACTCCTAACTTGAATCTGCAGACAATTATAACCTAAAGCTCTTATTCCAGTTGTTGGGAAAAACACCTTCCCACATTCACCGTTAGGAATAAAAAGTGATCGAGAAATTAAAGAAACAAAACACAATCAGAGAGACAAAAGAATTTATACTGGTTCACCCAAATTGGCTACGTCAAGTTGCTACCGCTGTGGATTCCACTATGATGAATCAAAGTTACAATAGAGAAATATTCTCAATACACTAAATCGTGTATTAACCGCCAAAAGCTCTCAAGAAAGAAAACTCTTTCTTTTACAATATTTCTCTCAAACCCTCACTGCCATAAAAACCATGAAAGCCAAAAAAAAGAACACACGCTTTTTTTTTTCTTCTCTCAATTTTCACTCTCAGCTGCACATTGGTCAACTAAAACTGCTACCTCCAAATATATATATATATATATATATATATATATATATATATATATATATATATATATATATATATATATATATTACCAAATCAAAGATGCAGCCCTAGTCTTTCTAAGGCATGTTTCACGGTGCACACCAAATCAAGTTGCAATTAATTTTTCCAATTTAATTCACATTTGGCTGAAACTTTTGAACTCATTTGGTGGGCTTGGGCTTGGACTTGCTTTGGGCTTTTAATTTGTCTTCATATAAATACCCAACAAGCCTAACATTAGGGTGAACCAATATAAATTTTATTGTCAATTTCTTTCCCTTTTAATATTGTTTATATTCCTCTATCATTCTTGTGTGAGTTTTAGGCCTCGCGAACCTATTATTCCCTAACAACTGGTATCCGAGCTTTGGTTATTGTTGAAGAACAATATCTAATTGGGAAGAGAATTCAAATTTGAGAATTGTAAAATTTGACAGCAATGATTTTGTCTTCTGGAAGATGCAAATACAGGATTATTTGTACAACAAATCCCTAGAATTACCCTTGGGACCAAAACCGGCTGATATGAAAGATGATGAATGGAACAGGTTTGATAGGTGGGTAGTTGACGTCATCTGTTTGACTTTGGAGAAGATCGTGGCTCATTTGGTATCAAATGAGACGACTACTATGGGCATAATGAAAGCCCTATCTGACGCGTATGAAAAGTCTTCTGCGAATAATAAGTATATTTACTTACCAAATTATTCAATTTGCAAATGGCAGGAAATCAAACTGTTGGCTCACATATTAATGAGTTGAGTATTCTAAAAGATCAGTTAGCCTCCATCAATATTAAATTTACTTATGAGATTTTTAAATTACGTTTACTTAAATCTTTTCCTGATAGTTGGGATACGATAAAAACAGCTATTTCTAATTCACTTGGTGATCATGAGTTGACTGTTTCTAAAATTAAGAATGCGGCACTAGCAGAAGAAGTCGTAGGAAACATAAAGGTACTACTTCTAGTTCTTGTTCAGCACTGAATGTAGAAAGAGGCAAAAGCAATAACAGGAATGATAGAGGTAACGGGAATCAGGGAAACTCAAAAAATCATAGAATCAAGTCCAGAAAAAGTAAAGTTGAGTGTTGGAATTGTGGTAAAGTGGGGCGTTTGAAAAAGAATTACAGGGCTCCTAAGAAGAATGATGTCAAAGATAACGGTACAGCTAATGTAGTGACTGAGGAGGTACATTATGCTTTGGAACTCTCAGTTGTTGATTCTCATGATTCTTAGGTTATTGATTCAGGTGCATATTTCCATACTACATCACAAAGGAATGTTTTGGAAAAATATTTCATACAAAATCATGGTACAGTGTATCTCACCTAATGGGGAACCTTAGATATTGTTGGTATAGGTGATGCCAGTTTAAAGACAGTGAACGGTTCAATTTTGAAGATTTTAAAGGTAAAACACGTACCTAGACTAACAAAGAATTTGATTTCAGTTGGCCAGTTAGATAATGCATGATATACAATATCCTTCGGTAATAGATCTTGGAAAGTTACTAAAGCTACCATGATATTTGCTCGAGGAAGCATGGAGGGGAGTTTATATATTAGCTCCAGTATTAGAGATCTGATTGCAGTGACAGAATCTACAGACATAACTGAATTGTGGTATCACAAGTTGGGAGAGCTATGGTTGAGAATGAGACAGAAAGGTATGAGTCTATTTTTTCAAACATAAATCTAATGTGTTTAGTGCTTTCAAAACTTGGAGAGCTATGGTTGAGAATGAGACAGGTTTAAAAGTGAAGAGCTTGAGGTCAGATAATGCTGGAGAATACACTAGTAGGGAGTATAAGCAGCATTGTGTAGAAAAATGGTATTGTGATGGTCAAGACTCTTCCAGGGACACCATAACAGAATGGTATGACAAAAAGGATGAACACAACATTGTGCGAACATGCCAGAAGTATGAGATTACACTCTGGGTTGCCTGAGATGTTTTGGTCAAATATGCCAGAAGTATCAATAGGAGTCCTTCCACACCACTAGACATCAAATTTCTTGAAGAAGGCTGGAGCGATAAGCAGATAAACCATACCCATCTATAAAGGTTTTTGGTTGTGTTTCTTATGTACATGTTAATGCTACTGAATGGACCAAGTTATATGCAAAATCCACTAAATATTATTTTATTGGATATGGAACTACGAAGATTAGTTATAGATTATGGGATGACCAGAATAGGAAAATCATCAGAAGCAAAGATGTATTCTTCAACGAACAGGTTCTTTACAATAACTGGGTAAAAATTGAGTCGAAGGGATTACAGAAAGATGGAAAGTCTACTAAGGTTATTTAGTTAGAGGATCTTCCTGAGATTGAGACGGAAATTGTAGAGGTTGAAGTTCCAAATAGTATTGCTCCAGAGACATAAGTTATTGACACATAAACAGTTCCAATGGCTCTCCCTACAGCTACTAGAAGATCTAGTAGAAATATTAGACCACCATAGATGAATTATCCTTCACTTAATTACATTTTTTTGACTGACAGAGGTGAGCATGAGTGTTATGATGAGGCTATTCACGTGGAAGACTGTGTCAAGTGGGAGCTTTCCATGAAGGATGAGATGGATTCATTGATGATGAATTTGACATGGAACCTTGTTGAGTTACTCTGGGGTAAGAAAACTTTGCATAATAAATGGGTTTATAGAATAAAGCAAGAACTCGATGGTAGAAAATGATATAAATCAAGGCTTATAGTCAAAGGCTTTCAATTGTATTGTCAATAGTAGCAGAAGATAATTGTTCTTGGAACATTTAGATGTGAAAACGGCCCTCCTCCATCGTGATTTAGAAGAATAGATCTACATGGTTCAGCCACAGAGATTTGCAGTACAGGGAGATGAGAAAATTGTGTGCAAATTTCAGAAGAGCTTGTATGGTCTCAATCAAGCTCCTAGACAGTGGTATATGAAGTTTGTCAGATTTATGAGTAGCAACGGTTTCTAGAGCTGTCAGTAAGATCATTGTTGCTACATCAGACATATGGGTAATTCTTAAAATTATATTACTTTTGTATGTCGATGACATATTGATTACAGGGGTTAGCAAACAGGAGATTGATAATCTCAAAAGTTATATATCAAAAGAGTTTGATATGAAGGATTTAGGTGCTGCTAAACAGATCTTCGGGATGAGGATTGAGAGGTCTGATGATATCTTAACTTTATCAAGGGCAGAATATGTGAATAAAGATTCTAAGCAGGTTTCATATGGGGAATGGAAAACCAATGAGTACTCTTTTAACTTCTCATTTAAAATTATCTAGAGAGTACTCACCCACTTATGAGCAGGAGAAAGACCACATGGTTAAAGTGCCTTATTCTTCAGTTGTACGCAGTCTTATGTATGTCATGGTTTGTACCAGACCATACATTACATATGCAGTGGGAGTTGTAAGCAGATATATGAGTAATCCAGGGAAGCATAATTGAGAAGATGTTAAGTAGATATTCACATATTTGAAGGGAACAACAAATTATGCTTTGCATATTAAAAGGTCAGATTTTAAATTGCAAGGTTATGTGGATGCAGACATAGTAGGTGATATTGATGCCCGAAAAGTACTACTAAGTATGTGTATACTTTGGGTGGTACAACTATTAGTTGAGTCTCGAAGATAGTGGCTTTTTCGACGATAGAGGCTGAGTATGTTGTAGTTACAGAAGTTAGTAAACAGATGATATGGCTTCAGTCTTTTTTAAAGGAACTTGGCTAGAAACAGGGAAAAGGAATATTATGTTGTGACGGTCAGAGTGTTATTCATCTGTCAAAGAATCTAGTCTTTCATACCAGAATGAAGCACATACAAGTGAGGTATCACTTTATCAAATCAGTGTTGGAAGATGATGTATTGGTACTTGAAAAGATTCCTGGTAGTCAGAATCCTACAAACGTGTTTACCAAGACAGTTCCTGATATGAACCAAGGAACCTTACAAGTGGCGGAGTTGCATTCATTACACTCCAAGTTCATGTCAAGCTCAAACTATAAGCTATTTCAATAAATGCAATCAAAGTTCATGCCTTGTTCAATAAGTGTGACGACCCGACCTATTCAAGAAGCCTAGGACGCGAGTACGCATACGGAAGCAAAGAACTTTAAATTTAAAACAATTGATTTTGCACGATATTTGAAATTTCGGCATGAAGTATTTTTATATTTCATCTCACAAATACAACATAAAACCTGTTAATCAGCCGCATTGGCTCACGGCCGGTTTAAAATACCATATAAGTATCAACCAAAATAAAGTTTGGTGCACCAAGTTTAAAACTGTTAAACAACATAATGTACATACTTTAATCTTAACTCTCGACCCTAACATAAAGACACAACATTTCGAAACTACACTCCCAGTACGTATGTCTCGTGTGACCAGTGGCCTATCCAAAAGTGATTATCTCGTACGTCAACGAGCAGCACCTACCGCACCTCATCCACGACCTCTCCCGGTACCTGAAATGTGATATAGAGCACCTTTGAGCATGACACTCAGTGAAAACAAAAGAATATGAACGGGATGCGAAATGATCGTGATAGAATGCAAACAAGATAATATCGTGCCTAAAATGAAAAACTAGAACAAATACATTATGTATAGATGAAGTCAACAAATCACAAGTTCTCTAACATGTATTTTTGTCAAACCGTTACCATATTTCACATTTCACAATACCATTCTTTTAAATTTCACAAGCCATGCCATCGCAAACCCAGCGTCTCACTACACCCCAGGTCACAAGATCAACCCACATTCGAGCCATAACTCATTGCAATTTCAACTATCTCAAACACACTAGCACCCGGGCCATTTATCACATAGCACACCGGAGCTCATCACCTTTCCACGGTAACCACGTGTAACGTCCAACACCCACACACCATTACACGAGTTAATCACATCTCCGCCACGGTAACCACGTGTAACGTCCAACACCCACACACCGTTACACGGGTTACAACCCCATAGCCACATGTCGAAAATATGAAATGCATGAAT
The DNA here is from genome assembly GCA_028015215.1 of Gynostemma pentaphyllum. NCBI lineage: Eukaryota > Viridiplantae > Streptophyta > Magnoliopsida > Cucurbitales > Cucurbitaceae > Gynostemma > Gynostemma pentaphyllum. The sequence goes on from CM051349.1 coordinate 17,361,999, forward strand.
GATGTTCTATGAGATGAAATGAGATGGGCATGCTTGCTTTCGGTAAACACTGTATATCAAATTCTCATTTCAATGGCACAAGTAGAACAATTTCTCCAAGCACTATAAGACTCAATCATTATACGTAGTAAGATTCACATAACCCTTAGTGCGCATATCAAGCATTTCCCCCTTTAAGCTTTTCCACAACTAACCATTGAGCATAACCCGAACAATACGGCAAGTATACATATGACTTGATCATTACTCATATAATGCTCAAAATTTACATAATCTTCACGTTCACACTTTTCTCTGTTATCTCATTCGTAACTATTCCTCGAGCATAAATAAAAAATATGACAAATATGCATAATCATAGCCCCAAATCAGTATATAACTCGTTCATGGACTATGAACATAATAATAAAGCAAATAGGCATGCTTAAATGAATAATTATCAAAACATGAACCGATTTTAAACTATTTAACATTTCGACCCTTTAGCGACTACCGGAGTCAATATCCGTTTCCACAATTCTCTTACACACTTAACCTTACCAACCATACTACCACTTAATACCACCTACACCACACTTCCCGTTCAAAACAACTTGGAAAAACAAAACTCGTGAATGCTCACCATTCACCCTTCCGATTCTTTATGTTCTCACCTTTTCGAAGGCATCTCGGTAGCTTGTTCTTGCCTTTTGTCCTACATGAAACGTTCCACACATATTTAGAATTAAATATCACATTTAAATCAGCCCATATTAACAACAATAGGACTCAAACCCGGTTAGTGGTGAAAAGTCTAAAACTAGCAAAAACGGGTATTCTTTTCAGTCCAAAAAGAGTGTTTATCAAATTTTCAATATCTTATTCTTCCAAAATATTTTTATGGTGGAAAATATACTTATAAACACCCAAAATTTCCAGATTTAACAACCCTAAAATTTCTTTAAAAAAAACACCAAAAACTAAGCAATTTTAACATGAACTTTTAGCTAACAAGAGAACTATCATAAACTCATTGGTTGCTCTCCTAAATCATTTTCCATGTGTTAAAATATGTATACAAACACTCAAAAATTCCAGAATTTGAAACCCCTCATTAAAAATTCAAGAAAACTCAAAACTAGCTAAGTTTAAATCTAGTATTTTGGCCAAATTTGAGAATTTTCAAGAATTCTTTCCTTTGCTCTTCCAAGTTGTTTTCCATGTGTCAAATACATATTTAGGCACTCATATATTCCAGGATTGAGAGTTGTTAAATAAAAGTCAAGAAAACTCAAGAATTGAAAAAAAAAAATTAGAAGCTTGAAGAATTGCCATTAATGGAGGTTTTGAGCTTAGTGTTCATCCATGGCTTCCAATCTCAAGAGAGCTTTAAAATAATAGATCCTAGGCTTTGTAATTGATTCTTGAAAGTCAATTTCTAGAATTTAAAGGATATCAAAACTCATAGCAAAATGGTTTTACAAACACAATCAAGAGGAAACTCAAAACCCAACAACCTAGAATGAAAAACTTGAATATCCATGGATGAATTCTTACCTTGAAGACTTCAAAACTTGTAGATGCCTCTTCCAATCTTCCTATCTACTTGTTTCATTCACAAATCAAACAAAACCCCTTTGATTCAACTCACCTCCATGAAGATTTTAGGAAAAGAGCAAAATTCACCATAAAAAAAAAGGGGAAGGGGCGTTGGTGAGGGAGAGAGGAAGAAGATGAGGGAATTGTTTCTTTCCTTTTTTTTAACCCATATAAACCTTATGTGGTTGAAACTAAAGTTTCTTAATTGCAAAATAGTCCCCCCACCTCTTCACCTAGCAATTTAAGGACTTTTCACTCACTTAATTGCTAATTAACCCATAGTTCAATTTTTAGTTGCTAACTAGCCCTTTTTCCTTAACTAACCTTGTTTAAAAGCTTCCTTTCAAATAATTTTTCCACCAATGATTAATATTTAACTATAGTTAACAACCAAATAATCAAATTATAATAGAAAATAATTTTTAAAGTAGCTTAACACTTAACACACAAGCAAACATTATGTAGAAATTATAATTAAACTTCCTCTGTAAATCCCGGGGCCTTACAATAAGTGCAAGTCAAGTTCAATCTTAGATAAATAAATCCAAGTCAAGTTCAAGCCTAGTTGATTAAATGGAAGTCAAGTTCGAATTCAAGTTCATTTAATGCAACCGAAGATCATTTAATGCATTCAATGCAAGTCTAGGATTCTTGAAGACATCCAAACATTGGGCAACGTTTTTACCAAGTTTAAAGACACTTTAATAGCAGATTTTATGTACTTTAAACATGGAGGTTACAAGGATTTGAAAACTAGTTATGTGCATTAAGTTTACTAGCTGTTAGAATTAAATTTACTAGCTGTTTTTTCTTTAATTTTATAACCATTAGATATTTATGTCTTGAAACGTTTTTGGCTTTGTTTGTAGGCTATTTAAAGCCATTCTAATATCATTTGTAAGAAGATTAAGATTGAAGTTAAAATACAAAGTCTCATTGAGAGCTTTTTCTTTGAATTGTTGTGAGCCGTGCTTACCTTTTCATCTTGTCATTCCTTGTGTTTAGGGTGGCTGTAGAATCGAGCCATTAGGATTGATCATTCTTATTTGGTGGATTGATTTGAATCTAGAACAAGAAATCCAATTCTTGTCTTTAGATCTTTGATCATAAGGAAAATCTTTTTCTAGCCTTTTTCCTTGGGTTGTGTCAAATGGCATATGTGGGTTCTTTGGTCTTGATCTTTTGGGTTAAGTTTAAGGGTTCTAAGAACATTTCAAAAGAGTTTTCGTATCATTTGGAATCAAAGCATAGGTTTCATCTTGTGGCCTACTCTAGAATTGATTCTATCTTACTTTTTTGCATTGTTTTTCAATTCTTTACATTCCGTCCATCCATTTTGTTTCTGCCTTATCATCCCTTTTGATTCACCTTTTGAATCTGATTTCATCTCCATCTTAAAGATCAAGTTTAGATCTTGAAAATAAAAAATTAAAAAATTAAATAAAAAGAAGAAGAAGGAAAGAAGAGTGAATTTGCATCCGAGGGCACCAAATCTGTTCATCTTGCAAGTTCTTGAAATTTTGGAGTTTGATCCATATAAATTCGTGTAGATCTGATATAATTGTGTTTATATATCATTTACCATTCAAATATATCAGTTTCACATTTATTTTCATGTATTTAAAGCATCAAAAACGGCTATAGTTCAAAATTGTCAAAACTGTCTAATTTTGTAACTGTTGCATTTAATGCTTATGTTCCCTATTCAAACTCTATGTTAACGCCCGAATTTGCTTTTGTTTTCTGAATACAAAAGTTTTATCTGACCGTTATCTTTCTAAGTTCAGAGCACGTTGTCAAAATCATAGAAAACTATTGCAATCTTAGATTTCAATTTTGTGCGCGGGTTTAGCCTAATTTCCAACAACTTCAATTCTATGAGTTAGCATTTTCAATTCTGAACGAATTTTTGAATTTGGCCTTTTGTATACTCTTTATTATCATCTTAATAAGCTACATATAGACTGCCAATTGAAAATTCATTCTTGAACTCCACGAATTTTGAAATTTGTAACTGCCATTCTTCTTGAGTTCTTTGCTTTCAAAAATCTGTTTTGCTTTTCCAATCTGATTTTTGCCTATCCAATCTATTTTTCTTGTTTTATTTTTGTTTCTTTTCATTATTTTAGATTGTTTAATACTGATTTCTTGAGTTTTAGTACTTTAAACACAAGTTGCTTCATTTTGACCATAGCTTATCCAAGTGCCTAAATTGACATTTTGGCCTACTTTAAGGGATTAAATACGAGAGTTTCCTTGAGTGATATTTTGTGAGGGAGTGTTGTGAGGTCCAGAAACATGTCACAAGGGGGAATAATCAGGGTGAGATTAGTGAAGCTAGGTGGAGAGAGGCACAAACGAGAGCTTTTGCTAGACTTACTAAAATTGTAGAGGGGCTTAATGAGCGCATGGGTAGATTAGAGATAGCTAGTAATCAGCAAATGAGGAAGATAATTGAAAATGAATTAGAAAGTGATGTTGTTGAAGAAGTAGTCACTGATTGTGAAGAAAGTGACATTGACGAAGTTCTTGAGGAAGTCGAAGAGAGTGATACTATGGAGGAGAATATTGAGGAACCCAAGGCGAGTGATGGTAGTTGGGGGAAGGAACTCAACAAGCACTTTTGTGTTGGAGAGTTCTAAATTCCGAAATAAGAGATAATGTTAAAGATGACCAAAGATACAACTTGTTCCATACTAGGTGTTTAGTGAATGAGACTCCATGTAGTATTGTGATTGATGGGGGGAAGTTCTACAAATGTTGTGAGCTCAATTCTGGTTAAGAGACTCAATTTTCCTACTAAACCACATCCCAAACCTTACAAGTTACAATGGTTGAACAATAGTTGTGAGGTGAAGGTACATAAGCAAGCTATTATTTCTTCTAAGCTTGGGAAGTATAAGGATGAGGTAGTTTGTGATGTGGTCTCAATGCATGTCGGGGATATACTTTTGGGAAGGCCTTGGCAGTTTGATAGGAGAGTGACCTATGATGGCTACCTAAATAGGTACACTTTTACCAAGGATGGGAGGAAGACTACTTTGGTATCTTTGTCTTCAAAAGAGGTTTTCATTGATCAATGTAAGCTTGAACAAAGAAGACTTGAGATTGAGTTGAAAGAAAAAGAGTTGAAAGAAAAGGAATTGAGTGACGAAATGAGTGAGAGAGAAAAGAGAGCTTTGAGTTGTAAAAATGAAAGTGATATAAAAGAGGAATGTGTGACAAGAGAGTTTCGAGAAAAAGAAGTGAAAGAGATAAAAGAGAAGAGTGAAAAAAGATAAGTGTGAATACTTAGAGGAAAGATAAAGAGAAGACAAGTTAGTGAGCTACCTTGTAAGTTTGAGTGAGGTGAGAATAGTTTTTGTTAGTCAAAAAGCCTAATTTTGTGCTTATGTATAAAGTAGATTTTTTGGCAACTAACCTTAACCATTATTTGTCTAGTGTGTTTGAATATCTTTTTCAGGTTTGGAAGCATTACTTTTGGCCGAATAAGAGCTTGAGGTGTTCGAAAGGACAATACATCAAAGAAAGAAAGTATATCGAATCTAACGAGAATGTTGTAAGTTCTATACTTTCTAGTTTTGAGCATATGAAAGTTCTTGTCAAAGAGCCTCTTGAAAATGAAATTTTTGAGTATGTGGAAAAGTTGAACTCATTTCGAAATGCATATTCATCTTTTGTTGTTAATTTTTCTTTGATAAGTTACAATATATACCAAGCTATTTTACATGAATGAGAAACTCAAGAGGTGATAAATGAGATTTAGGAGCAATGCTTAAAGAAACTAACTCTAAAGTGGAAACTTAGGAGAATTGTTTATATTTTGTGGAGAATACATGTAATAGAACAATACATCATAAAAATGTTTGTTTTTCAAATAAACTTATTTATGGTCTTTATGCTATTACTCCCTTTGAGTTGCTGCCTTTGAGATCTAATGTTTTTGTGAGTGATTCAGTCCATTTAATGAATGTATTCATCAAATTAATGCACACGGATGTCCAGTAAATGATCGAGGAGCAAGTTTTCACATTTACCTTGAAAATGAACTTGAGAAGGAAACCGCTTAAGTTACATCTGAGAGCATTGATTTGGATGCATTTCCGGAAGAAAAGATTAAAAAAAATAACTAAGTTGCATCCAAGGGAGGATGGACCATATCAAGTCCTTGGAAGAATACATGCAAAAGTTCATACCATTGCATTACAAGGTGAGTATTTGAGAATTCAATCTTTAAAGCTACCGATTTTTCATCTTTTATCATAGGGCATGAAGATTTGGATTCGAGGACGAATCCTTTTCAAGAAGGAGGGAATGATATGAACCAAGGAACCTTACAAGTGGCGGAGTTGCATTTATTACACTCCAAGTTCATGTCAAGCTCAAACTACAAGCTATTTCAATAAATGCAATCAAAGTTCAAGCTTGTTCAACAAGTGCAAGTCAAGTTCAATCTTAGATAAATAAATGCAAGTCAAGTTCAAGCCTTGTTCATTAAATGGAAGTCAAGTTCGAATTCAAGTTCATTGAATGCAACCAAAGATCATTTAATGTATTCAATGAAAGTCTAGGCTTATTGAAGGCATCCAAACATTGGGAAACATTTTTACCAAGTTTAAAGACACTTTAATAGCAGATTTTATGTGCTTTAAACATAGAGGTTACAAGGATTTGAAGACTAGTTATTTGCTTTAAGTTTACTAGCCGTTAGAATTAAATTTACCAACTGTTTTTTCTTTAATTTTGTAACCATTAGATATTTATGTCTTGAAACATTTTTAGCTTTATTTGTAGGCTATATAAATCCATTCTAATGTCATTTGTAAGAAGATTAAGATTGAAGTTAAAATACAAAGTCTCATTGAGAGGTTTTTCTTTGAATTGTTGTGAGTCGTGCTTACCTTTTCATCTTGTCATTCCTTGTTTTTAGGATGGCTGTAGAATCGAGCCATTAGGATTGATCATTCTAATTTGGTGGATTGATTCGAATCTAGAACAAGAAATCCAATTCTTGTCTTTAGATCTTTGATCATAAGGATAATCTTTTTCTAGCCTTTTTCCTTGGGTTGTGTCAAATGACATATGTGGGTTCTTTGGTCTTGATCTTTTGGGGTCCTTAGTTAAGTTTAAGGGTTCTAAGAGCATTTCAAAAGGGTTTTCGTATCAGTTCCAATAGCCAAACTAAAGTTGTGAGCAACTTCAGTTGGACTTCTAAAAAACTAATAAAGAGAAGTTGTTACCACTGTAGTGAAGATATGGTGTTTTGTTGTTTTATCTTCAAGGGGGAGATTGTTATGTTTATGAACTAAAATCAATATTGGGCCAAACCCTTTTTCATCTTCCTAATATTAAAGCCCATTTATTATGCTAAGTCCACCAATCTACAAATGTTTTTACAACCTAATTAGAATTTTGGCTTCAACCGTGACTTTATGATCTGTGTGAGGTAGTGGCTGCTTTGTCAATTGATTTATTTTGGCTGAGTCTTACATTGTGATGTGGTGGATTATCTACAGGAATTGGTGAGGCGGTGAGTTATATATCTTAACTCTGATTTTGTGTGCTTTAAAAAAATATTGAGAGCCAATCCGAGAGGTCAAAAGATGGTGATTTTTTTTGGCTTCTTCTCTGAGTGACAAAAGTGAGAGGCTTATGAATTGGTGAGAAATATTGTAAAAGAAATAGTTTTCTTTCTTAAGGAGTTTTTAGCGTATAATACGCTATTGAGTGTTTGTATATTTCTTCTTTGTAACTCATGATTCATCACAGTGAAATCTACAGCGGTAGCAACTGGACGTATCCCAACAATCGGGTGAACTCGTATAAATTTTGGTGTCGATTTCTTTCCTTTTTATTATTGTTTATTATTCTGCTATCGTTCTTGTGTGAATTTTAGGCCTCACGAACCTATCATTCCTTAACAAAGTTTACTTGGTAGTAGATTTTGATGTAATATTTATAAATATATCAGTGCTTAAAACCATTTGTAGTTTTACTTCGTTAATCACTAATTAACAATGATTAATGTGTGAATAAATTATTCACTTACTGTATGAATATGTAATTCAATATTAACCATTGATTTACCCGCTCAAATTTGGCTAAATTTATAAATATATTCAAAGGTGAATCCAGAATAACTTGTGGAAATAGATGAAATCGCATTTAGTCTCATTATCCTATATCTGTCAGACACAGTATTGAGGCGTGTAAATGAAGAATCCATAGCAATTGGAATCTGGAACAAGCTCAAAGCACTGTTCATGAAGAAATCACTCTCCAACAAGATTCTCCTGAAGGAAAAGTTCTTTGGATATAAGATGAATTATGGCAAGAATCTTGAAGAAAACCTCGATGATTTTAATGGAATCTTCCTTGATTTGATGAACACTGGAGAGACCATGGATGAAGAAAATCAGGCAGTCATTCTGTTAAATGCCTTGCCAGACTCCTTCAAATAAATCAAAGCTGCAATTAAGTATGGTAGGGATTCCTTGACTATGGAAATGGTCCTTGATTCGTTAAGATCAAAAGAACAAGAATTGATTTCTGAAAGAAGAGAAGGTGAGTTACTGATGTTCAGAGGTAAGAGGCATGATTCAAAGCTTGGAAGAAAACCATGGGGGGGGGACAAATTTAAATCCAAGACCAAAGGCAAGAAGTGCTACTTATGTAATAAAGAAGGTCATTTTAAGAATCAATGTTCTCATAATGATCAAAGGGGGAAGTCTCATAATCAAGAAATGATTAATTATGCAAATATACATGAAGGATATGAAACAGCTAAGCTCTTGATGGTGACAAACAGTCAAGTAGATGAAGAGTGGATCTTGGACTCTAGATCCTCATTCCACATGACACCAAACAAGAATATTCTGCAAGAATTTAAAGAATTTGATGGAGGCAAGGTATTCATAGGCAATCATGTGCAATGCTGGGTCAGAGGGTCAGGATCTGTAACCTTGAAAATGGAAGATGGATCCTTGAAGACCTTGCAAGTTGTGAGATATGTACCTGACCTTAAGAGAAACTTAATTTCTCTTGGGACATTGGATAGGGCTGGCTATAGCTATAATTCCAAGAATGGAGTGCTGAAGGTTTACAAAGGTTCTTTCATGATAATGAATGGACTGCTAGATAAGACATTGTATGTCTTGCAAGGAGTAACTACTGTTGGTGAGGTAAATGCAGTAGTCTCAAATTCTTTAAGTGATACTGAGATTTGGCATAGAAGATTAGCACATGTGATTGCTCAGGGGCTTGAAGCTTAGAGTCAACAGGGGTTACTTGGCAATAAGAAGATAAGAGATCTACCTTTATGTGAGTTCTGTGTTTGTGGGAAAGCCACTAGAGCCAGTTTCAAGAAAGAGGTTCACAACACCAAAAGAGTTCTAGAATATATACATTCTACCTTTCTGTGAGTTCTGTGTTTGTGGGCCTGCTGTGACATCAACACATGCTGGGGAAAGGTACATTCTTACCATAATAGATGACTTCTCAAGAAAGTTATGGGTGTTTACTCTTAGACAGAAAAATGAGACCTTCAAGACCTTTGCTGAGTGGATAATTCTAATGGAGAATTAGACTGGCATAAGCATTAAAGTAATTAGAACTGATAATTGCTTGGAATTCTTATGCAACGAGTTTGATCAGATGTGCAAGGAGGCTGGCATTGGTAGACATCTAACTGTTGTAAGAACACCACAGCAAAATGGCTTGGTAGAAAGATACAACAGGACACTGCTAGAGAGAGTGAGATGTATGTTGCTAAATGCAAATTTTCCTAAAGTCTTCTAGGGGGAGGCTGTACAAACAGCTGCCTATCTGATTGGGCTGCAAGCAAAACCGGGACCCGAACCGGAACCGGTTCATACGGTTCCGATTCAGTTTTTACTTTTGGAACCGATAAGCATTCCGGTTCGATTCCGGTTTCTTTCAAAAACCTGTAAGAAACTGGAACCGAACCGATAAGAGTTTAATTATTTTTTTTATATAGCATGCCCAATTTGTTAGTTTTTTGAATTGATTTTAGGAGTTTGGATCGATTTAGTTGATATATTATTATGGATTTGATGATCATATTCATATATCTATGAATTTTAGAATGAATTTTTTGAATTTCTATTTATTTCATTTGTGATAATTTGATTCTGAGTGAAGTTAGAATTTTATTGTTAAATAATTTTAAGACATTATGTGCTACCCAAACCGACCCGAATCGGTAATGAACCAATAAAAAGAACCGGTAAGGAACCGGAACTAGATCGGTAATACCGGTTCGGTTCCGGTCTAGTTCTAAAGGGAACCGGTTCTGGTTCTGGTTCCTTCTTTTCTCATTTCTTCTTACCAGTTTGGTTTCGGTTCTTGGCAAGAATCGGTAGGAACCGATCCGGTAACACCCTTATGTCTGATTAATAGAAGTCCATCAGCAGCTCTTGAAAAGAAGACTCCACAAGAGGTGTGGATAGGTAAACCTCATAATCTTGCTTACCTAAGGGTCTTTGGCTGTGCAGCCTATGCACATGTCAAAAAGGATAAGCTTGGACCTAGAGGAAAGAAGTGCATATTATTGGGATATCCTAAAGGTGTAAAAGGATACAAGCTATGGTCTTTGGAAGCTGGTGAAACAAAATGCTTTATTAGTAGAGATGTCACATTGTTGTATGAAATTGTGTTACTCAAGTGCACGTAGTTTAACAAGCAATAAAGTGATAAGAAAGATCGTTCCCACGAGGATTAGTGACTTAAAGCGGTGTTTAACAATTTGCTTAAAGGAAAAATAAAGACAATGATAATTTGGGGTGATGTGATTTATGAAACTAAACAAATAAAATTATGAAATTATGCAAAACTAAATAACTAAATTCTAAATTAATTATGGAAAATAAGTAAGATGGTTTGAAGTTGCTGAAATTACTCCTAAAATATGCAAGAATATTAAAGTGATTAAACTATGTAGAGATGAATGGTTGGAAAATCAAGAATCCTCCTAAAAAGTCTTAGAATTCACAATGCTGGAGTAGTGATGTGGCTGTGCTGCAGCAATCTGCAATAATAAATACACTTTCTATGCAAGCAAACTTAAATGTTCATGTGACTTTGTCAAGCCTAGCATGATTCTAATTCTTAATCCAACTTGATTCCTATGTCTAGGTTAAATTAGATTAAAAATACGGTTTGATGCTCCAGTTTAGGCTTTAGGGTGTAAAAACATATGTCTATGCCTTACTAAAAACAATTTCGAGAATCGTTAACCCCTATCAATCAATACTTTTCCATTCAATTTTAATCTTTTCAGAATTAAAATTAAACTAAACAATTTACTTAGGTTGATCAAGCATAAGCAAAGAGACAAGAAATATCAAACTATTGATTGAGCATAAAAATTGAATTCATTAAAGGTTGTGAAAAACTAATTCCCCTTAGGGTTCATCTATCAATTCCAACCTAAGAAACTTAGTTCATAATAAAACCTAAACTAAACAAAAGTAAATCAAATCCTAACATAATTTTGAATTCAATAATCTAAAAAGAATGAAGAATAAAGAATGGAAGGAAGAGTAAAACGAATTTCTCTAATAGCGAAGAAGGATTCTTCACGTAATTGATGTTGCTTCCGTCTCCCACGTTCGCCTCTGCCTTTCACGTTCAGGTATGCCTATTTTTTCTTCCGTTCAGCCTCTTTTCCCTTTTAGGTTAATTTCTTTTTTTCTTTTCTTGTTTTTTTTTTTTAGCTTGGGCTTTCCTTCAATCTTCTCAAAATTGCTCCTAAGTTGGACCCAAAGTAGTGGGCTTCTTTTACCATGCGTGGATGTACTGAAATAGGCCCAAAAAGATGAATTTTTAATCCAAAAATCGTGATCTGCAATGCTGTCCAGACTACTCCAGTGTGCTGCAGCACTGCCACAACAGTTTTGTAAAATCTGCACTTTTTCTTTGTTCCTGCATGAAATTTGCAATTCTTTTAGGACTCTCTTTCATTCAAATTGACAAAATTAAATACCAAAAGCCAAGAATCATCCTAAATATACTTTAAAGTGCTAAAAACCCGAGTTATTTTCCTAAAATAAGCTTTAATAAAGAATGATTCTAAATGAGTTCAAAGTGCACAAAATATGAGTAAAGTTCAATCAAATAATTATCACTTAGGCATTAAAATAGGACCAAATAACTCTATTTTCTAGAGTTATCACACATTTAATGAACAAGTTATGCCATGGAAGTGTGAGACTAGAGCCAGACAGAGGGAAGACTTTCTGACTTCAATAGAAGAAGTTGCAATTGATAAGAATAACAGTGAGGTGGTAACTGGTGTAGAGGGTGTTCAAGCATCAACATCAGAGGAATTACCAACTATGGAGGAAGATTCGTTAGCAGATTATCAACTTACCAGAGATAGAGGTAAGAGGTCGGTAAAACAATCTGCTAAGTTCAGTGAATCTGATTTTGTGGGTTATGCTTTGAATTGCATTGATGATTTGTCTCAAGAGCCAAATTCTTTTGTTGAGGCTATGAGATCAAAAGACAAGGAGAAGTGACAGATGATTATGGAGTCAGAATTGAAGTCATTACATAAAAATGGAACTTAGTATTTGGCCAACAAACCTGAAGGGCATAAGACTATAGACTGCAAGTGGGTCTATAAATTGAAGCCAGGCATTGAGGGTGTTGAGAAACCAAGATTCAAGGCAAGATTAGTTGCCAAAGGGTTTACTCAAGAATATGGAGTGGATTATAATGAGATTCTCTCATGTAGTCAAACATTCCTCAATTAGACTACTGCTTGCTATTATTAATCAATTGAATTTGGAGCTTAAACAACTTGATGTGACTGGTGCTTTCTTATATGGAGAGCTAGAGGAAGAGATTTATATGAAGCAACCAATTGTCTATGTGAAGAAAGGTAAAGAAGATTGTGCTTGCAGATTAGTGAAGTCAATATATGGGTTGAAACAGTCTCCTAGGCAATGGAATAAGAGGTTTAATGACTTCATGATCTCAAATGGCTTTGTGAGGAGCAACCTTGACAATTGTGTCTATGTCAAGAAGGTTAGTAATTCTTCCATTATCTATCTTTTATTGTATGTTGATGATATGCTATTGGCATCATAAACTAAGGAAGAAATAGATAAGTTGAAGGTTGAATTGTCTAGTGAATTTGAAATGAAATACTTGGGTTGTGCTAGAAAAATTTTGGGCATGAATATTATAAGGAAGAGGTTTGAAGAAGTTTTGTTTCTAAATCAAAGTGATTATTTTGAGAAAATCTTGAATAGATTCAAAGTTGGGGAGATAAAGATAGCATAAATTCCTCTTTCTCAGTATTTTAAGTTGTCCAAGCAGTGTCCACAGACTGAGAAGGAGGAAGCTGAAATGGCTGAGGTTCCATATTGTAATGCAGTTGGCAGTCTCATGTATGAGATGATTTGCACTAGGCCTGATTTGGCTTATGCAATGAGTGTAATTAGTAGATTCATGAGAAAACTTGGAAGGCCACATTGGGAAGCAACAAAGTGGGTTCTAAGGTACTTAAAAGGTACTAAAAACACTGGTTTGGTGTTTTCAAAGGGAAGCAACAGTGGTATAAAGTTGCAAGGGTTTTCTGATGAACACTATGCTACTGATATGGATAGAAGGAGATCTACAACAGGGTATGTATTTACTTTGTTTGGTAATTGCATTAGTTGGAAATCCTCTTTGCAATCTGTTATTGCATTATCTACCACAGAGTCAGAATATATTGCTTTGGCTGAGGCTAAGAAAGAAGCAAAATGGATTGCTGACTTGATGAAAGATATGCGTTTAGAGGGTGCTGTTCCTGAGTTGTTTTCAGATAGACAAAGTGTATTGGCTTTGACAAAGAATCATGTATTCCATGATAGAACCAAACATATTGATGTTAGGTTCCATTATTTGAGAGATATAGTCTTGAGGGAAGAGATTGTTCTTGAGAAGATTGATACTAAAGACAATCCAGCTGATATGTTAACCAAATCTATGCCTAGAGCAAGGTTTGTTAACTTGTGTTCTTTACTGAAAATTGGAGAATGATAGTTTGTGAAGGTTGCTTTACTGTGCATCATTTGAAGCTGCTGCCAATGGTGCATTGCAAGTTTGCAAGTCTGTTATCTGTTTCATTTTTTCTTAAGTTTTTTTAGATGTTTTTTAATTGCTTAATTCATGTCAAGAGGGTGATTTGTTATATTTGACATTTCATTAACCTCTCATATAGTTAGTTTCTTATTAGAGTTGAGTTAACTTGCTATTGTGAGCTTTAGTTTTTCTGTTTTACTATTTTGAGCTGCTAGCTGTCATAATGTAAAGTTAGTTAGCTGTTAGCATTTTGTTAATAGTTGTATTAGTGAAAGAAGGGTCTTCTCCTTCTTCAATGGGTTTTTTCTGCAAAAGTGTGCATGAATGAATTCTTGACGAAAACAAAACTTTGACTTACAATTTCTCTCTCTTTTCTCTTCTTCTCTATCTGTTTTCTTTATGGAGATTTCAACATAGACAATGAAATGCGCCATTAAGATAGTCAAAAGTAACCGATGACCATAACAACGCAATGGGTCGTTTATAAGTCAAAGGTACAGATTGACTACAACGACTCAATGCGTGGTTATTTAAGTCAAAGTGATCTTTGACTCTAATGAACGGAATGCGTCGTCCATGTGTTTTAATTTCATTTTATTTTTAAATTTAATTATAAATTATTGTGAATTGAAAATTAAATTAAATAAAATAAAAAATAAAATATTAATAAGAAAAAGCATATTATATAAATAATATTAGAAATCCCAAAATAATACAAAATAATGTATAAACCCTAAAGCCAAATCAATAGGAGGATCGGGAGGAGGCCAAGCAAAACCAGAAGTCGAAGAACTCTCACCGCGCATCTGCGCCATGAAGATATCCATTGTTGCCTTCATCAACCTCTTAAACTCGAGCCTAGATCGCTCAGACTCATCGAGACGAGCTGTAATCCCCGTCACCTCCGCCTTGAGCCCGTTGTTGCTCTCTTGAAGCTCTGCAATCTCAGCCCTCAATGACTTGTTACTCTCGCGAAGCTCGGCAGCCTCACTCGAACAAGCTATCTGGGGAAGCCGAGGCTGATCAGCGTAAATGACAGGCCCGAGGTTGCTGAGTCTAGGAACAGTGTCGTCTGGACATCTACCTCCTACTGCCTTGAGAAAAGCCAACTTGATATCCTTTTGAGTCGGTAGAGTGTCGGAACTCGGTAACCGATCAGCGAGAATCACTTCGTAACGAGCCTGAAAAAAGAGACCAAATAATTTCATTAGCTAAAATACTAAAAATCAATAAATTTGAAAAATAAAAAAATAATAATTAACACTTACCGCTTTCTCTCTTGCCTTATCGTCGACAAAAGTCTGCTTATCTCCACCCTTAGTGTGGAGATGGAGAAACACCTCGGCAGTATGAACCGGACGACCCAATCTTGCGAAAGTTAAAAAATTAATAAAAAAATAAATAATTAAAATAAAGTAAAGGTTAGTTACAGAAAATAACTTACAAGTCGTTTCTTGTGCTCGTATGCCGAGAGTGACCCTGTAGTGTGCTTCGACAGGTTGGCATTTCGGTTGGCGCTATTGATCGCATAAATGCAGTAGGTCTCTAACATCTTAGTAGGCCCCAAGATTTCCGCCAATTCTTCTGCGGAAATGTATCCGACCTTTTATCGGTAGGGGCGTGGTGAATATTGTAGCCATCGTCCCTGTACCGAACGCCGACCTAATGATTCCAGGGAGGGTATATGACCTCGTCAGACAGCTCAGCTGGAATATCAAAATATTGCTTTAAAAAATAACTTTCAGTTTTAGAAATATTATAAACGAATGAATGAATAATAAATATAAAATTTTGAATATGTTTACTTTCCAAGCTTCGAACATCCACATCTTCTGCGGAGCAAAGACGTTCTGCCAGCGAGGGTGTCCCCGTATCAGAAACATCTTCAATACCTCCGTAAATTTCAACGAGATGCTCTGTGATGGATGTAACCTATGGAAATGAAAGAAAAAAAAATTAAAAGTTAGATTTTGTAAATAATAAATAATTAGTGAAATCAAAATAAAATTTAAACAAAACTTACCAGCCGCCCTGGAACGTCAGGCGAATCCTCCTAGAAATAGGAATCTCCATGGACTCCTGCGTTAAGTCTCTATCCTCCCGCTGATCAATCATGTCAGGGGAATCCCTGAGACGGACATCATCCTTCCTCAAGAGGGGGCTGACTGCCTGAGCTGCTGGCACCAGGTGTGTCAGAACGTACTAGAGAGCGTCTACAGGGAGGCATGACCTACAATACAATAATTAACTAATTAAAAGTCTAAACTATAAACCCTATACTTTAATTACATTATAATTAAGTAATTATATAATTAAATACTAATTTCATATTACATGATTAAAATAAAATTAACTAATTACATACATTATAACTAATTATATATAATTAAATAATTAAAACTAACTATTTACATACTAATTACATACATTATATACGAATTACACATAATTAAGATAAAATTAATTAATTACATACATTATAACTAATTACATATAATTAATTAAAACTAACTATTTACATATAATTAAATTAAAACATACTAATTACATACATTATAAAATAATTACATATAACTAAAATCAATTTAACTAATTACATACATCTTAATTACATAAAATTACATACATTATCCAAATTATATAAAATTAAATTAAAATCAACTAATTTCAAACTAAATTAACTAATTAACATACTAATTACAAATTTAAACTAATTACATAAAAAAAGTTATATATTGAATTTAATGAAACTTACTCGGATTCGTTCTAAGGATGGAGGTTTTGAAAGAGGGGAAGGATTTGTAGAGAAATGCGAAGGAATTGACTGAGGAAATCGAAGGGAGAAGAAGTGGAGTTGAGAGAAAAGAAGAAAAAGGGAAGGAGAAATGGTGAAAATGGCAGCCACGGTACTGTTTTATTTATGAATTAACGACGCATTGCGTCGTTAATCACTTAAAAATTCGTCGTGCGTGTTTCTTTAACGACGGAATCCATCGTTCACGCTATGAAGAACGTCGTGTATGTTCTTATGGAGATGAACAACATGACGCAATTGATCGCTGATTCCATGTAGACGATGGAATGCATCGTTATCAATAAAGTCAAGTTGACTTTTCATATTATAGGGCGACGGATTGCATCGCCTGTTTGCGCAACAATTTTTGTGAATTTTTTTTATCTTCGCGCCTTATTAATTACAATTAGTGAAGCATTTCGTCTTCCATGAATATGAAAAATCACCATAATTCTATCCGTTACAATAGGTTAACAATGCTTTCCATCATTAAGTAGAATTCCAACACTTGGAAAATTTTCTCCTAAAATTATGTTCTGTGAAGTTAACGATGCCATGCGTCGTTTATCTCATTCCAACACTTAAAAAACTTTCTCCCAACGTTCTGTTTTGTGAATCATTAACGATGCCTAGCATATTATATTCAATCCAATCTCTGAAGTTAACAATGCCTGGCATCATTATTCTTTGTATTAACGATGTCATGCGTTGTTACTCTATGTATTTTTTTTTACATTCAATTATTTCCCCCGTTACAAATAAACACTTCAATCATCGTCATCAGAATCATTCGTCTTTTTTGAATCTTGTCTTCTTCAATTTCTTCTTCGTTTCATCTGGAGAAGAATCTTTGTCATTTTCAGGTGGAACATACACATTCCCTTCATCAAAAAGTGTCTCTAATGCATCATTCAACTGACGCGCATTGTCAGAATTAATACCTTCATCGATTTCACGATTTTGCACTTCATTCTCCTGGAATGCAATGTAATTCTCACTATCTTTATTAGGGAGGCTGTCATCTATTATCATCGGTCTTACTTTACAGACAACTAACCAATCAAATAAATCTCGATGATGAGCAGGATAATTTAAATAGTAAACCTAAATTGCTTGTTGTGCCAAAACAACACGATCTTGGGTGTGCATGTGTTCTTTCTGGTTCACCTTAACAATTTTAAGATTGATATGATTGCGAATTCCACCTTGTCACGTTGTTTCAAACCATGTGCAGTTAAAAACGATTGTACGTTTAAGACTCGGACCTGTAAATTGAAACTCAATAATCTCATCAATAATTCCATAGAAATCTTCTACATTGTTCCTGAACACTTGACCCTTTATACATATGCCACTATTGTTTGTTGCTCGGTTCACTGAATGAGCTTTGATTTGAAATCTGTAACATTGCACGAGATAACCGGTGTAAGATCTTGCAATTCTAGATGGACCTTTTGCGATCCATATTATATGTTGATCAGTTATCAGAATTGTGGGATTGTCAACGTAATTGTAAAACTAAGAACGGAAATGTTTATCGATGATCTTCCCTTCTTATTATTCAATAATACCTGGGTGCAATGGTCGTACACATAAATTCACAAATAATCTACATAAATTGTATGAATTAATGAAAATTTAAACAAAATTATTCATGTTAAATAAAACAAACTTCATGAATTAGAAAAACTTACTCAATATATGGCTCTACTTCTGCACAGTTGCATAATAAATAAGTCTGAACGACATGGTACTCCTTATTACTTAAGTTTCTCCGCATAGATTTGCCAAAACCTTTGCCTGGTAAGATAAACATGTCCAGGTCGTTAACGTCTACACCTTCTAGAAAATTGTCAATCATGCTACAGTTCACTTGTCAAAACTGGTTGATGATATGTTGATCAAAGTAATATGAACAGAACTTTGTTGTCTCGTGTACCAAACACGCATTACAAATCGATCTTTCCACTCGTGCTTTATTTCCAACAGTTTTCTTCAATTTATGCAAATATCTAGAATCCGTGCAGTAAAGTAAATATAAAATTTAACATCATATATATTTAAATATATTAAAAGGGTAATTAACATATTATATTTTACCTTTCAAATGGGTACATCCATCTGTATTGAACAGGGCCACCAAGTAGTGCCTCATACGATAGATGAACAGGAAGATGCTCCATCGAATCGAAAAATCTGGGTGAAAACATTCACTCCAGTTTGCATATTATAACTGTAATCTCTCAGTTTAATGATTCGATTGTCTCTCGTATTAAATTTGCGCATATCAAATCTCTGAATAACACACTTAACTGCGACAACGGTTCCCAATGTTTCTGTTCAAGAAACGGTCTGAATACAATAGGCATCAATCGTTGCATGAAAACGTGACAATTGTGACTTTTCATTCCAAAAACAGTATGACTCTGCACGTCAATGCATCTCGAGAGATTAGAAATGTAAACATCAGGGAACTTAACCGATCGCATCCATTCAAACAATAATCTCTTCTCTTCTGTATTTAACATGTACTTGGCCTTGGCGTAGTGCCCATCTTCATCCGGCTCCAACTCATGACGACGACATATTTCTTGGATGTCATACCGTGCCTTCATGTTGTCTTTCGTCTTATTTGACACATTTAAAACTATATTGAAAACATTTTCTAACACGTTCTTTTCGATATGCATGACATCCAAGTTGTGCCTGATTAGTAAATCTCTCCAATACGGTAAATTCCAAAATATATTTCGTTTCTTCCATCCACTATTTTTACCAGCAGTCTTGTTTGCAACCTCAGCACCTATCTCAGTAATTTTTTCATGCCAATTAAATCTAACCCGTGTAATATTTCGATTCTGCTGAAAACTAGGGGCGGGCCTTGGTTGCATGCAATACGACCCTTATACCAATCTATCTTGTTTGATCGAAACTAATGGTCACTCAGTAAAAAATTTCTATGACAATCAATCCAACAAGTTTTCAGTCCATGTTTCAAAGAGAAAGCTCTAGTGTCAATCATGCAATGAGGACAGGCAAACTTTTCGGATGTGCTCTAACCTACGGTAAGTTTAAATTAATTATACATATTATTATGCAATGAAAAAAATTTATAATTAACAAATAAGCTATCGTGATTACCAGATAACATTGAATATGCCGGGAAGTCACTGATAGTCCAAATTACTGCGGCTCTCATACAAAAAATTTGTTTTCTCAATACATCGTAAGTCAACGCTCCATTATTCCACAAATTAGTCAGCTCAACAATAAGAGGTTGGACGTAGATATCTAACCTTTGTTTTTGACTCTTTGGACTCGGTACGATAACCGTTAAGAATATAACAGGATCTTTCATACACATCGATGGAGGGAGATTATAAGGTGTCAACATAACAGGCCATAGATAGTATTGTGCATCAGAAGCGCCGAACGGGTTAAAACCATCAGTACATAACCCCAATCTCACTTTTCTAATCTCACTTGCAAATTTCGGATGACACGATCCAAATGCTTCCATGCGTTAGCATCAGATGGATGTTTCATATGACCATCCTCTTGAGAATGCTCGTAATGCCATCTCATATGAGAAGTCATGATTTTCGATGCATACAATTGTTGAAGTCGAGGAGTGATCGGTAAATAAAATATACGAGTATGTGGAATGAGAGTGTGTTTACCTTGTTTATATCTCGGATGGAAACAGAATTTACAATTATGAAGACTCGAATCTCCATCACCCCAGAATATCATGCATCCGTTCGAGCAACAATCAATCTTCTCAATAGGCAACCAGTGATCCTCCACTAATTTTTTCGTGTCGTATAAACTTTCTGGCAGCGTGTTGTTCGCAGGAGCGCAACGATGAAACCATTGTGCAATCAAATTAAAACCTCTCTCTGGAATATGATATGACGCTTTTATATTTAGAAGCTCCGTAACTGCAGCCAGTTGACTGACATCACAACCCAGGTACAATGGTATACTTGCTTATTTGAGCATGTGATACATTCGTTGCGCTTCTGGATTCATTTCCTCCTTCTCCTCTAAAATAGTTTGATTATCGTCTTCAGTATGATTAAACGTACCTACGTATATCATATGCTGCATCTGTCCATACTCTTGGTGTCTTTTATAACGATCTTCTTCCAAATTCGGTACAACATTTGAGCTGCTTCCTTGGTATAACACGGCTCCCTCCAACGCCGCATTATATTGATCATCAGATTCCCCTTGATAAACCCATTTGTAATAATTCTCCCCAAACCCACGATTATACTGAAGGGATGATTTACTAAATTAGCGGAATTTTATTTAGTAAACTAATTAACATTTAATTACGGATCTATTAATATCATGCAATTTGTGATAAAAACATGTAGATTCATGCTTAATTTCGAAAATTAAAAGCCTTTTACTTACATAGAGTAATAAATGGAGAATTGGTTAGAGGTTTCTTTACAGCATCAAATCCTCAGTAACATTGGATCTTCTACGCTATATCCCAATCGAAAGAAAAACTGACTTGTGGGAATCGAACCGGAAGAACAAAAGAAGAAGAAATTTCTTCTAAATATTTTCCTAAGGAAAATATGTAATTGGGCAAAAACTTGAGAGAGAATTTTCACTTTTCTAATTAAAGTGAGAAGTGTGTAAGAAATATGAATCCCAATGGGCATATTTATAGGAAAATATGATATCCAATCTAATTAGATAAGTTTATCTCCTAATTATTAAATAAAATATAAATAAGAAATATATATATATATATATTAATGGGCAAACCACGCACGCATGTACGAAGTCCACGTCAATCAGGATTAAACCTCCATTACCAAAGATATACATATATATATATATATATATATTATTTATAATTTATTTACTTTATTTATTTAATAATTATATGCTTATGAATTTAAATTTAGAAAAATTCAAATAATAATTTCTAATTTAAACACATTTAGCCAAAAATTAATATATTAATTATCGTTGAATCTTATTCAATTAATTAATTTTGGACCAAAACCAATTTGTTTCTTAAACCAAATTGTATTTATTTCTCTCTAATATTTATTATTAAATTAAATAAACTAACTATTTAATGAATAATATCAATTATTAATTTCCATTTAAATAAACTTATTATTTAAATAATTAATAATATTAACATTAATTCCCGTTTAAATAATTTATTTATTTAAACAATTAATTTTGCCGTAAAATATTATAATTGATATGTTAAATTAATTTCCATTTAAATAAACTCTTTATTTAAACAATTAATTTTGAATCAATATTAATCATATTAATATTAATTTTCATTTAAATAATCTCATTATTCAAATAATCAATATTGCCTAATTTTAAGTAAAATCAATTACTTAAATTATTTATTCTTCCTAAGTTAAATAAATAACTTAGTTTTGCTACAATGATATTTAGGCTAGCATAGGGACCCGATGGACCTATAGATCATGGGCTTAATAATTAGTCAATTAAGTGATTAACTCATAATCAGTTAATTACTTATTATTTAACTATGAATAATTCCACTATAGATTCATAGCTGAATTCCCCTCACTATAGATGAGTTATGTCCATTTAGTTTATCTTTTATTTATATCTGTGATATATCCTTCACGTGGAACCCTCATAATTACAGGCGGATAAATTTACCGTTTTGCTCCTGTAATTACCGTTTTATCCTTGTGTTCCCGCTGATTCTCCAATGAACTTTATCTTTAGTCCAACTAGAGATAATATACTTCTGTGATCAATAGAAGTCATGGCACCACTTGTTCATGTCTCGAATCAGTACATTAAGGGAGTTTCCTAAAGTTCCTAAAATGTTTAGGTATCGCATTGATACCATTAATTTATAGGAAAGTTATGAATTCCATTTTGTGAAAATGAGTTCCCAACTACTTATCAAGCCATGTTCCCAAAACAGGAGTGTATTGAGCGTTCTTAAAGATCCCTCTCAACCATGTGAATCAAAGAACATAACTCCACAAATAGGAGTCCGCATTTCACTCAGGATTGAGATCTATCATGGTTGATAAAATTAGTTTGATATTCGATCATTTCTCGTAAACGGTACTAATGAGAATTTTGATCGAACATCGTGGTCCTGTCTTATACAATCAACATTGCATATGATACTTTTATTTCATGTCTCCCACATGAATGATCAGGATTAGATCATTTGTCTATAAACAAAATGCAAAGCTATCAACAGTGTTACAAGATAAGGTTCCCAAACGTTATCCATTTACTGTAGACACTTTTAAGTTACTCATCTCGACTTTAATCCTCTCGTATTACTCACATACTAATTCGTGATTTCATAAGAGTAACTTAGGGTTTACTATTTGAATGTTTGATATTAATATATTTCCATATATTCCTAATATCGTCAATTGAATCAATCTAGATGTATAATATAAAGAACTTATGTTTATTTATTTAATTTATTCTAAATAACTTATTATTATTAAATAATTACAAGTTCTAGGACACCATTCTTAACATATACAAGTGTTTTTTCACATCAAATGAAGAAAATAACTTCTTATTTTTACACTTTCTGCACGAATATCATATTTTCCTTTACGATCATAATCATCGATACTTTCACAAAACTCCACAAATTCTTCAACCTCTGCTACAAACTGATCGTCCAAATAGCCTTCTAAAAGACAAACATACATTCATTCACGCATTTTGAAATATAATATAACAAATAAAATCGAAAAAAGAAGTAAAAAAGTATTTTTGATGATGAATAAATCTGATTGATTAACACTTCATTTATAAACTGTAAAGGAGCGACGGATTCTGTCGCTCCCTATAGCGGGAAATTTTCCTTCCACTTTATGGGTTGTCGGAATTCATGGTCACCTTGGTGGGAAGCTTTCCCGCCTTATTAGTGTAACGTCCCGTTACTTTTGGGGGTAAAATTTTTTATTATTATTATTATTTTATTTATTTATTTTAATTAAAGCTTTTAAGGTTAGTTTAAAAGTAATGATTTCGATTTTAGTAGTTATTTTCGGCCGAAAACCCTTTTAATCTTTAATACTTTAAATTCGCTTCGGTGACATTAATAATTATTAACGGGCCAATTAATAATTATTAATCACCTTTAGATTATATTAAGAGCTTCGGGTTTCGTTTTTAAAGTAAAAACAAAAGAGGGACGTAGGCATCATTTTCCAAATTCTTAAATATCTACTTCTTACTATTCATCTTCATCTTAAATATCAAAAATTAGACAAAGCCTTCATTTTTCTCTCCTTTCTCTCTTCTTCATACGTGGGAGCCTCCATTGATGAGAAGAAAAATCTCTTGGGTTTTCATCAATTCTTGACCAATTTCGATAAGGTCAGTTGCGTTGGATTGCTAGGGACGAGGGCTATCTATCCCACCTAACCTTGTGTTGTTTCTCGTTATTTATGGGAAGCCCTAAAAAGTGAGTTTTCAAAACTTTTTATATGGTTTTGTTCGTTTTTTATTATAAATGAGTTTTGAAGTTGAAATCATGTATTTCTATCAAGGAATTTGACGATTTTGAGCCCGGATTTTCGAAAAACACTATTCATCCAAAATCACTAGTCACCCAAAAATCACACTTGTTCTCTTATTAGTTATGAATTGTAAATTGTAGTTCAATTGGTGAATTGTAGGTTTGTAATTGTCGCGTGGATTCAACTTCGATTCCTTGGATACTCGACTACAAATCCAAGGTGAGTTTAAAAGGGACGTTAGTAATTTTATGAATTAAGTTTCATTACGATTTTGTTTATCGAGGTTAAGAGGGAACTATCTTCTTAGAGTTAATGATTGGTTGGAGACTTTAACTCGGAAGCGAGTGGAGAGAATTTGGAATTATAGTGAATTCGGTGAAAAGGAAATATCATAGTGGTTTGGAAGTCTTGTGAAATGAATTGGAGATTCCAAATGAAAGTGGAAGTTTAAAGCACTTTGAGTGGTTTAGGAGTCAAAGTGGCTTAGAAAATACACTTGAGTGATAACTCGTGTAAGCCAAGTTGATTAGGTTCTTTAGTAACTTAGTAGAAATCGGTTAAGATTAACTAATTTATTAGAGAACTTGATGACTTGTGATATGGTACGACCATACGTGGTATTTTGATTTGGATCCATACGAGCACGTTACGATGATTTGTGATACGGCACATGATAGTATGTTGATTCGGATCCATACGGTATCATGGGTGCGATGATTTGTGGTACGGTACATTCGGATCCATACGATACCATGGTATGATGATTTGTGATACGGCACATGATAGTATGTTGATTCGGATCCATACGGTATCATGGTGCGTGATTTGTGATACGGTACGTGGTATGTTGACTTCGGTCCATACGGTATTATGGTACTATGATTTGTGATATGGTACATGGTAGTATGTTGACTTCGGTCCATTCGTTATCATAGTACGATGATTTGTGACACGGTACATGATAGTATGTTGATTCGGCCATATAGTATCATGGTACGATGATTTGGATGTGGTACGACCGTACGTGGTATGTTGATTTCGATCCATACAATAGCACGTTACGATGAAACTTGTTTGGTAACAAAGATAGTTAGTATTACATTTACATATTCTTTAGAATTGTGTAGTAAGACTTAGTAATGGTTGTTACTTTTACTTTAAGTCTTTATTTCTATTACTTGGCATTGAAAGACCATTACGGGTAGTATATTACTATCGTATGATTGTATGGAAATTGGAAATGTGGAATGGATAGTAAAGAGCAATTTAGGCCTTTGGACACAATTTCTGGTATGAAATTTGGTTCATAGGATTACTTGCTTTCGTTTTACTCTCACTAGCGTTTTTACGCTAATGTTGCTACACTTACAAATTTTCAGGTAAACCTCGTCCTAAGAAGCGTGGTAAAGGAGGTGGTGCTGTGTGACTTGCCGAGTTAGTGTACGGACAATGATAAACATGCTTTTGGTTTAGCAGTCTTTGAAATGCTTGTAAATTATTTCCAACTTTCATACTTGTGTCTTTTGAACCCGGAAGGGTATTTGTTTAAAAACTGCATATATTTTAAGATTTAAATCTCTTTTGGAAGTTTAAATTATATGCTGGAATGCGCATTCCCGATTTATCGCTTTCTTTAATTATGAGTTGTTCTAAACAGGTTTTGTTTATCCGATTTTTAAACGAATCCATGCCGTTTTTCTTTAAAAACTGAGTCTTCCACTGTGCATTTAATTTAAAGAATTTAACGAAAAATCAGGTCGTTACAATTAGGGACGATATGGAATCTGTCATCCCTTTTCTGTGGAAAACTTCCCGCTAGTTTAACGATGAAGTGCATTGCCCATAGTTTTCGCGGGAAATTATGTCTCCAAATATAGTGACGAATTTGCTCGCCCATTATAAAGCACTTCCTCCCACCCCATTTTTCTGACCTTAATAGGCGATGGAATGCATCACTGAAAGTGAACTCTTGAATGGGCGATGCATTCCGTCGTTATCTTGGGACTACAACTTTCCGTCGTTATCTGTCTGTCGCTAATCCGAAAATTTCTTGTAGTGAAAATATCAATTTTTCGGGAAATTACCTTTCATTACAACAAAAATACCTTCAATCTTTTAATTTTCGTTAAACTTAGGTGAATGGCACACATTATATTTTTTAAAGATTGAAACAAATTAAAAGGTTGAGGGCAGAATTGAAACTTTTAAAACATTAGGGACAAAATTGAAGCTAACATTATAGGTTAAGGGTATTTTGTATAATTTAACCATTAATTTTATTAATTTAAACTTGCAACATCTTAACGTAAAAATTAGTGAATATTTTATTTGATGTTAATATTCTTTTATACATGTACTAATTAACTACTAAAAATATAATTTAACAAAGTCAAACATTTTGAAATAACATTAAAAAAATTTAACAAATATTAATGTTCAATTATGCTGATAAAAATATTAAATCGTTCGATTTAAAATTTTTATGTTTATGTTTATTTATTTTTCTCAATATAATAATATAGACAATCAAAATTTAAAAATATTGTTATAATTAAACAGAAAAAAATGGAATTTATTATTGAATATTAAAATTTTCAAGCTATAGATATAATTGTATAATACATTTATATTTAAAAAATCATAATAAATATTTGTATTAAAAAAAAAATTTAATATCTTTTTATATATAATGATTAACATGGACGTCAATATTTTTTTCTTTTCAAAATTAAAAAATTTTAAACATCTCTAAACTTTGAAACTTTAATTTTTATTAAATTATAAAAAATTGTAACCAATAAAAAAAATTTCCATTATTATTATTTTTAATAAATAAATTATCTCCCATTTAATATTATCATAATTATAAATAAAGATTAAAAAAAAATCTTACCAAAATAATTCTTTTAAAATTATAACTACTTTTATGTGTATGTATATATATATATATATATATATATATATATATATATATATATATAAAAAGAAAAAATTGGGCGAGTTCCAATAAATTAGAGGTTATGGTAAAACTTTGTTTAAAACGATGTGGTAGAAAGCAAGATTAGAGCTGTGATCTGTCCTTATTTTTTGTTTTAAATTATGTAATGTTGTCGCATGCCTATATATTTTTTAGGGTAAAATGCAAATAAGACCCCTGTGGTCTTTTCAAAATGCATGAACACCCCCTGTATTTTGAAAATGGCAAATCGCACCCCTGTGGTTTCAATTTTTTTCAATCAGACCTCTCCCCTTCAATGTCAATAATTTTCTTTTAGCTATAACTTCTTCGTTTGAACTCCGATTTGGATGATTCAAGATGTTTTGGAATCTTCATTTCTGGCTTTACATAATCGTTGCTTCGAAACTTTGAAATCATCAATAACCAAAAGAGTTAACGATGTCAATCATACCTAGTGTTTCGATATTAATAAAATCTTTTATTTATTAATGATTTCAAAGTTTCGAAGTGACATTTATGTAGAGCCTGAAATGAGGATTCTAAAACATCTTGAATCGTCCAAATCGGAGTTCAAACAAAGAAGTTATGGCTAAAAGAAAATTATTGACAATGAAGGGAGAGTCGATTGAAAAAATGGAACCACAGGGGTGCGATTTGCCATTTTCAAAGTACAGGGGGTGTTCTTGCATTTTGAAAAGACCACAGGGGTCTTATTTGCATTTTACCCTATTTTTTAAGATATGTAGCATGCCTAATGAAGTTACTCTTTTTCTATTTTTTTTTTTTTAAATAAATATTTTTTTTGAATGTTATATATGACAGTATAAGTGTTCTGTTTTATAAATTAGCTTTTTTTATTTTTATTTAAAAATAACTTTTAAAAATAAAATGTTGAGTGGTTTGTAAATATTATAGTAATTTTAAATGTATGGTGGGATAAATTGTTACAATTAAGTTTGTGTAAGTTAATTAGGTCATATGTGTTTGAATGTGGTGAGATATGAGTTTAAAAACCTATATTTATATATAGATTTCAGTATGAGTTTTATCTTGTTAAAATCTACTAGGATTGTTTAACAAATTCTCATTTTATGGGTTTAAACAAATCTAATTGATCATTGAGTATGTAAATACGTTTAAAATGTTAAATGTTTAAACTGATATTATAATCATTTTAAAATTTTCCAAAATAAATTTATCCATTGCAGTATTTCGATTTAGTCTAATTTTAAAACATTCATGAAATAAAAATTCCGAGGATTACGTCACAGACTATTTTGTCGTATAATGCTAGTGCTCTATCCATTATTTGGATGCCATTATCTCATAAAATAATCAGAGTGCCATATCCAATCTCATACAGCCAACCCAATATATCATAAAAGTCCAAATCTTTTTTGGAAAAGATCATGAAAACGACTGTATTTCTTGTTTTTAGTTATTCATTTTCAGCACGACCTTTGATTAACTTTATTAAGCATCAAATAAATATATAGTTATGTTATCCTGTATATATATATACTGACAAATATTATATAATTAAATAAAAAAGAGACTGAAAATTTGAAGGAAAAAAAAATAATAATAAGTCAGTTATGTAATGTTGGTATGCCTACTCCTTTAAGAGTGTTGTGAGAAAAATTCGTAAGATCCAGGCAAGTGCCCTTAGTTTCAACCTCGGTCATCAAGTCTTGAAAGATATAGATACCCCTATCTGGGTAACTTCCTCAAGCATGATGACCCATATCACCTCGGTCTCTCTCCTATACTAAAACATGACAAATTGACCTTGACTGACAGCCGAGCGGGTTACTATCACGCTCCCATGATGGATGGACATTAGGGATTCGACAATCACCTCGTGATTCTCGGGTGAGACCAATCAGGCAAAGTTCATTCCATATATGCACCGAATCCAATGGTCTTAAGGCCTCTCAACTCATACCAACAATCAAATCAATAGAGGTTGGCCTCCTCACGAGGAAGATCATCTAGCCCCATACGCCCCACTTCATTTTCTTGGGCTCGGGCCTTTACGCCTGACACATTTTAGAAGTGATTGAGCATTTTAATCTCCTTTTTTAATCAATAGACTCAATCTATTACTTAATTAATTAATTAGAATCCTTCTATTTATTTTCCTTTATCTTGACAGCATCAAATTAATTAATTAAATTGCATCTTCTATTTAATTTTTCATCTTCTATGCAGTTTCACAATATTGAAATTGATTTATCTATTTAATTGTTGTTCTCGCTAATATGTGTTAGCTCGAGAACTTGATGGACCTATAATATTAAGCTCAAATGATCCAGAATTAAATTAATTAAAACACATTTAATTAACTCTATTTTTATTCATTAACTCATGGGTAACTCCACAAAATACATAGAGTTACACTCTTAGTCCAATGAACATATTCATGTCCATTGGATATAATCATTAACTACACTTTCATCTTTCACAAATATTTTGTATTCAAAGCTAAGTAAATTTCTGATTTAACCTTTGTGATATATCTTGTGGCTTAAGGTTCAATTCATTTTCTAATGCACAAACTTACATCACTACAAGAAAACTGTTTATTTGCTACTCATTGCAATGCGTCAGTGATATGTGACACAGTGGGTCGTAAACAACGATTTGACTTTTAATTACGTATTGCGTCACAAATTAATGATGGAGCACTTTTAATTACGAATTGTGTCGGTACAAAATTTGGCGTGAAAGGCTTTCCTGCGAAAACTAGCGATGTCTGATTACGCGAGGTACTAATGTGACGAACTGCATCATTAACGAAATGGCATGAAATGATTCCCATGAAAATTGGAGACGTATGTTTCCGCTGGAGATTTCTTGTCAAAGTTGCGACGCAGTACATCACAAATAGTGATGAACTGCATCACAAATATTAGAGGGAAACTTTTCTCCAATTACACATGAGAGAACCTTCCCACCCAATTTCCTGGAAAATTTCTTCACTAAAACAGTCTAAAAATAAACTAGCTCTTTATTGTCATGAGCATAAAAGTAAAATCCCAGAATATAAAAAATGAGAGAAGAAATGTGTGAGTGGATAACGCTTATCTGCACTATCAATTCCTAGCAGGGGTGGAACAATTCGTTGAATTATGTTAAAAAACTCATTTTTCGAATATTATGGACAACAAAAACGATGTTTCTGCATAAAGTGTGGCAACAAAAAAATCCGACTACAATTATAAAAATGAACTTGTAGAGTCGTGGTTTTATTGTAAATTATTATAAGTGGGTGTATCAGGGGAAACAGACGATATGTTTAATGTTGCGTTGGAGGAGTCGTTATGGAAAGAAGGAAGTTGTTTGAACATCAAGACGGATTTACATGCGAGTGGTGTCACTGTAATGAACTAATGGAGAAGGTGTTTTATGATGGTGCAGGGTCCAGTACGTTTGACGAGGGCCAAATGTACGTGTAAGAGGAAATGAATTCATAAGAAAGAAGAAGGTATGAGATGCTAGAAAGAACGAGTAGGGCACAATACCCCGGTTGTGATGTGAGTCAACTCGCTGCGACGACAGAACTTAAAGATATAAAGGTTGAATATCACATCGCGCAGGGAGGGATCAATTCGATTTCACAATGGTTTCATCGTAGTCTGTTTAAAAACAACACGTTGCTCAAGTGCTTGTATGACACAAAATAATTAGTCGAGGGTTTCGACTTACATGTAGAGAATTTAGATTGTTGCCCAAACGGATGCATGATATATTGGGGGATGTTGATGCGAGCCTTCATAATTGTAAAATCTGCTTCCATCTAAGGTACAAATAAGGTAAACGCGGTCTTATTCCACATACTCGTATGTAACGTCCCATTATTTTTAAGGTAGAATTAATTTTATTTTTTTATGTATTATTCCTTTATTAATTTAATTTAAGTTTAATTCCGGTAATTTAGAATTTAGAAGTTTTAATCTTTATTTGGTAATTTTAGATTTCAAGTAATTATTTGAACTAGGTGCATTAATTATTATTAATAGGTCAGTTAATAATAATTAATTACCTTCTAGCCTAGATTAATTGTGTTGATTAATTTCAATGGTCTGTTTATATTTTAAGAGCATGGGGTAATTTTAAAAGGAGAGGAAAAGGAAAATAGTATTTTTGCAAAATTGAAAAGTACATCTTAGAGTTTAGGTGTCTTCTTCCTCATCTTTCATTTGAAGCAAAAGAGGAAAAAAATGAGAAAACAATCTCTCCCCCTTTTCATTCCCAAGGCCACCCACCTTACATCACCAAGGCCCGTGATTTTCTCATCTCTTCTCCAATTTTCTTGTTTTCGGGTACGTTGGATAGATCGGCCCCCGATCTATCTTTTAAACTAACCTTGGAAGAATTCCTCCAACTTCCAAGGGGATTAAGGATAAGATTACTCATTTTTTATTTTGGGTTTTATTTCCTTTTTTAGTAATTTTGTAAATTTGAGTTGAAATCTTCAATGTCATTCTATGGAACTTGAAGATTTCAAATCAAAGTGTTGTTTAAGTTTGTTCTTGGTATTCTTGATCTAAAATCTAAAGGAAATCATAAAATCCCGAGCTCCATTGAAAAACCCAAACCCTTGAATGTAGATTTGGCCAAAATCCTCTTCTTTTTTTCCTTTCTTGGAGTGTAGTTAAATTTTAAAGTATTTTTGTCATAACTTCTTCGTCTGAACTCCGTTTTGAACCCTTAAGATATCAAACTCTTCCGAGATCTATCTTTTGAATCTAACTTCATAACCATCAAAGTTATGTGGAAAAAGTTATCATCAAAATACCTCTCGACCTGTTGGAGTAAAAATCGGACTTTTTCTTCGTTCGTTTCATTTTACATGTTGTTTGTTTGGAAATTAATGCAATTAGGATATATTTAATTGTAGGTAATTCTTGATTTCTCGCTTGATTGTTCGTTTGGGATTTTGATTTCAAGTTAATTGCCAAAGGTGAGGATAAATAGAATTTACGGTAAATTTAGGAACTAAATTCTTGAATGATTTGTATGATTCGGGAGTTAAGTTAAAATTGGAATTAAGTGATTGAGCATGCTAATTATATTTTTATAGGATTCGGAAGTATAGAATCGATATTGGAAATTATGGATTTTACATATTCTTGGAAGTTAAACTATGGAATTATTGGGTTTAAGTAAGTTTATGCTTATAGTATGATTATATTATGCAGGATTGTTGTGATCGATAAAAGTATGGGCTTATGAGCCATACGTTCGAATGTTATTGATTAATGTTTACTCTGATGAGATGTTCTTAAATTGGTTCTCTGTTTATATTTCGATTCTCGAATTTCTGGTTCTTTATTATCACACTTGTTTGCATGGAGATGAATAATGAGATAATGCATAGACTACGTGTGCTTGCATTGTTTGGTATTATTCATGGTTTCGATATATGTATCATGAGGAATGCATAGACTACGTGAGCTGCATGAACGGAGGAGATGAATAATGAGATAATGTTTAGTTGTGTGAGCTAGCTTTATCTGGTATTATTCATAATTACTATGATACATATATGTCCTAGACTGCTTAGACTGAGTGAGCTTTGCCTTATCTGGTATTATTCGGGGAGGCGACTATGTGTAGGGAAGGTGTTAACACCCTACAACACTCTTTTTAAAACAGTTACCACATTTTATCTGATGTTATCCTAAATTATAAAAAATGGTCCTTTTATTTTGATTAAAAATTGTTTGTTTTATTTTTAGAAAACATGTCCCATTTATTGAACATTTTATGGCCCTTTATTGAACAATATTGGAATTGGAAAATTTAAGAAATTGAAAATTTTACTTCTCAAAATCTAGGATTGTAATTATATTTTAAAAAAAAAATTGCTTTAACTTTGAAATTCCATTATTTAAAAAAAAATATTTAGATTTTTCGGTTTATTTTATTTTATTAAAAAAATCAACGTTTTTTATTTTTTAAAAGAAAGCTTTTCTTTTTTTTTTTTTTTAAAACGACTTCAAAACCTTTTTAGAAAAAAAAAATCTTTTTTTAAACAGATTTCAAAATATATTTTTTTAAAGAAAAAAATCATCTTTTTGTAGAATTTTTTTTATCTGTTAACTTAAGATAAAAAAATAAACATTTTTTAAAATATGTTAAATTACTAACTAAAATAAATTAAACTCTTTTTTTAATTTGACAATTTTTCCATATTTGAGTTATATATGTCAATGCTCATGTGATGAATGGTTTGGAAGGAATAGAATATGATCAACCCCATGTGGATGATTTTTAATGGATTATGGCATTAAGTTTAATGGTTTTATTCAACTGTTGAGTGAGACAATTTTCTATTGATATTAGGACCATCCAAGTAGAGATTGTGTATAGATATCTCACCCAATTGTCGAATGGGACAACTATGTTCTCTTCGTTCCCAATTCGTAATGATCCACCCCGTTCTTCGTCACCTTCTAGCTCTCATTTTTAGGAATGGTGTCCTAGAACTTGTAATAATTTAATAATAATAATTTATTAAGAATAAATTAAATAAATAAACATAAGTTCTTTATATTATCTAGATTGATTCAATTAATGATATTAGGAATATATGGAAATATATAAATATCAAACATTCAAATAGTAAAATCCTAAGTCACTCTTATGAAATCACGACTTAGTATGTGAGTCATACGAGAGGATTAAAGTCGAGATGAGTAACTTAAACGTGTCTACAGTAAACGGATAACGTTTGGGAACCTTATCCTAGTAACACTGTTGATAGCTTCGCATTTTGTTTATAGACAAATGATCGAATCCTGATCATTCATGTGGGAGACATGAAATGGAAGTATCATATGCAATGTTGATTGTATAAGACAGGACCACGATGTTCGATCAAATTTCTCATTAGTACCGTTTACGAGAAATAATCGAATATCAAACTAAGTTTATCAACCGTGATAGATCTCAATCCTGAGTGAAATGCGGACTCCTATTTGTGGAGTTATGTTCTTTGATTCACATAGTTGAGAGTGATTTGTAAGAACGCTCAATACACTCTTGTTTTGGGAACATGACTAGATAAGTAGCTGGGAACTCATTTTCACGAGATGGAATTCATAACTTTCCTATAAATTAACAGTATCAGTGCGATACCTAAACATTTTAGGAACTTTAGGAAACTCTCTTGATGTACTGATACGAGACATGAACAAGTGACGTCACGACTTCTATTGATCACAGAAGTATATCTTATCTCTAGTTCGACTAAAGATAAAGTTCATTGGAGAATCAGCGGGAACACAAGGATAAAGCGGTAATTACAGGGGTGAAACGGTAAATTTATCCGCCTGTAATTATGAGGGTTCCACGTGAAGGATATATCACAGATATAAATAAAAGATAAACTAAATGGACATAACTCATCTATAGTGAGGGGAGTTCAGCTATGAATCTATAGTGGAATTATTCATAGTTAGATAATAAGTAATTAACTGATTATGTGTTAATCACTTAATTGACTAATTATTAAGCCCATGATCTATAGGTCCATCGGGTCCCTATGCTAGCCCAAATATTGTAGTCGCGAAATCAAGTAGAAGAAATGGAAATTTTAAGTAAAGTGAATTACTTAAAATAGGCAATATTAAT
Source organism: Gynostemma pentaphyllum (assembly GCA_028015215.1). NCBI lineage: Eukaryota > Viridiplantae > Streptophyta > Magnoliopsida > Cucurbitales > Cucurbitaceae > Gynostemma > Gynostemma pentaphyllum. Next base: position 17,396,593 of record CM051349.1, read on the forward strand.
TGTTTAAATAATGAGTTTATTTAAACATGAAATTAATAATGTAATATTATTAATTATACATTATTAATTATTTAATTCCATAGAAAGTTGGAACTCTCTCTTCTTCCCTTCTCCCCCCCCCATAGCCGAAATTCCCTAGTCATTATTGGGAAGAAAATATTTTTCTTCTTCCCAATTTCTTCTTAAGTTCGATCCCACAATCAGATTTCGTTTGATCGATTGGGATATAGCGTAGAAGATCCGGTGTTGCTGAGGATTTGATGCTGTAAAGAAACCTCCAACCGATTCTCCATATTTTACTCAATGTAAGTAAAGGGTTTTAATTTTCGAAAAACGAGCATGAATCTACATGTTTTTATCACAAATTGCATGATATCAATAGATCCTAAATTAAGTGTTAATTTGTGTTACTAAATAAATTTCGCTAATTTAGTAAATCATCCCTTCACTCATCCTACTGCATGACCTTCTTCACCCATTTTCATGGTGCCGACTCCCAGTTCTAACATTATTATAGATTACAGTCATGATCATGAGGCGGGACCCTCACACTACAAGAAAAGCTGCATTTGGAGGCCCGAGTATAGCGACGAAATTAGAGACAAAACAATCCATCTCTAAAAAGGGTGTCGCTTGTTCAAAATAGCGACGAACTTTATCGCTAATAGCGACACAAAAAGATTGGGACGCTAATAAAATGTTGACCAATTAGCGAAGAATTCAATCGCTGAAAATATAGGACACAATAGGTTATTACATCTCACTATTAGAGATGCAACGCGTCGCTAATGTAACGTGTAACTTGGTCTCTAATATTAACAACACATTGCATCTCTAATGTAGAAGCAATACGTCTCACTATTCGAGACGTATTGCGTCGCTATTTTAACAATTTAATTTTTTTTAAAATTAATTATTAAAAATTATTATTTTTTTAAATTAAAACAAAATTAAACAAATGTTCATCATCCAAATAAAAATATCCACCACGACATAAAATATTCAAAATACAATATAAAAAAAACAACTAAGAAGTAGCCCGGAGCCGGGTGCCCTGGTCTGGGAGCATCCATGCCTGCATTTGAGCCTCTAACCGATCATGCTAAGCCTGAAGATCATCTGTATGGGTTTGAAAGCTAATCTCGTTAACTTGAATCTGTAGACGCAATGAATCGTTCTCTCACCTCAAAGCCTCGGTCTCAACACGTGTATAAGTCGAAGCACGCGGCTGGTCTACATAAAGCTCCCTCCCGTAAGCTCCAAGACCTGGGACTGAACCAACAGGCTTCACGCCACCAACCCCCAGAAGGAAAGCATCACGATGGTTCTTATGAGTAGGCAGAGACTCAGGAGTGAACAATAACGTCTCGAGCTTATCTTTAACTTTAAACTATAAAAATTAACCAAAAATATATGTCGGTAATTTAAAAAATAAGTATTTTTAAATAAATTAGAAAGCATGAAACTAACATGTATGTCCTTCGCTCGAGCATCGATATACGTAACCCCATCGTGGCCCTTCGTATGCAGTTGGAGGAACAACTCAATCGGGGCTACCTCACGTCCATCTTGGGTCTTTTAAAATGAAAAGAATAAAAATAAGAGATTAGTTAAACATTAATTGAAAACATTAAAAATATAAGAGAACAAGTACAATTACTTACCAATATCTCGTAATGCTCGTCGTGGCTTCGAGTACCACCACAGTGCATAGCCGGATTCGTTAGTCGATTGGCTAAGTTGATTTTGGAGATGCGCAACTCCTCCTCCGTTTGAGCATCCGTCAGCAGCTTCAGACGAGCCTCCTCCGTCATCCACAGAAGCTTTTCAGCCGGTTTACCCTTCTCTTTGTTGATGGTGTCCCTGTAACGTTTCCCCGCCATTCTGCTCTATAGAGTGTAGATAACGTCATCAGTGAGCTCCGGTGGGATCGAAAAATGAGTCTACAAAAAAACGAAATTCCTAAATTTGTTAGAAATTTAAAAAACTTAAAAAAAATATAAGTTTTACCTTCCATGTCTGAAACCACCGTAGTTTGGCAATTTCAGAAATATCCTTCCATTTCCAGAACTCAGGAGTCTTCTTGTAGACGTCTGTGAAAACCTGGGAAATCTTACCCGATGGATGTAATCTATAAAATAGACACAAAAATATTAAAAAGTTAAAAAATAAATAATATAAACAAAAATTAATAATTGGAACAAAAAATATAAACTTCACTCACTTTTTTCTGGACATCCGCAAGCGAATCTCGATGATCGGCAACTTCTAAGTGACGGGGTTGTCAGATGCTGCTGATGATGAGGTCGGGCGATAGGGATAGGTGTGTTGGATACATGTGTATCCCCTAACGCCGCTACACTATCAAACGACACAGGAATATCTATAAAATAATTAGCATACAATGAATTTCATAAATTAACATTTAATATAATTATTAATTAATTAACATTAATTTAATGAACACTAAATTTTACTAAATTTTGAATGTGAATCTAACTAATTTACAATTAATTAATTAAACATTAATGTTAATATTAATTAATTAAATTATTTAATTAATTAACATTAACATTTAATTACAAATTAATTAATTTAGTAACATTATTTCAACTAACACTTAATTTCAAAAATAACATATCTAATGAATTACAAATTAATTTAGTAACATTATTTCAATTAATACTAAAGTTTGAAAAATAACCTAATTAATGAATTACAAATTAATTCATAACATATAATACAATTAATTTAGTAATATTAATTATATTAACATTTATTTAATTAACACTAAATTATGAAAATTAACCTAACTAATGAATTTATAAGTAAAAAAAAATAAAAATTAACATACTAATGAATTAACAATTAAGTAATAACATCTAATTAAATTAATTAACATTTAATTAATTAATACTAGAATATGAAAATTAACCTAACCAGTTAACATGTGATTATGAAAATTAACCTAACCAATTAACATGTGTTTATGAAAATTAATCTAATTAATGATTAACATAACAATTAACAAAAATACATAACAATTACTAATAACACATAACATAATTATTTAATCTAATTATCAATCCAAATCATAACAATTATCAATTCCACATAACAATCCAACGATTCTGATTTCTTGTGCAAATCCTGGATGACAAAGATTTAAATGTTTCCACGCCTTAGCATTACAAGGCTGTCTCATTACTCCTTCATCTTGCGAGTGCTCGTGATGCCACCTCATGTGAGAAGCAGTGACTTCTGACGCGTACAATTGTTGCAGTCGTTGTGTGACACTACAAAAAAAAAAGTCAATTTGCGACCAGTAATTTGCAACCAAGTGGTCGTTTTTATTGTAGAATGCGACCAAACAAGCGACCAACATGGTGGAGGCAAAAAAGCTAGTCGGTCCTGAATTTGTGCGACTATATAGTCACAAAAATACGACCAGGCATGTTTGGTCGCAAAAAAGTCAACATTTTGAAAAAACGACCAGATGGTCGCTTAAAAAAGTGACCATCTGGTCGTAATTTAAGTTGAAGACAAGTGACCAGTTGGTCACATGCAACAGTGACCACGTGGTCGTTTTTATAAGCGACTAAATGGTCACTTTTGGACTCAGACAAAATGTGACCAGATGGTCATTTGTTTAGGGATAAAATACTACCAGATGGTCGTAATGTAACTTGAAAAAAGTGACCAGTTGGTCACATGAAGCAGTGACAACGTGGTCTTTTATAAGCGACCAAGTGGTCACTTTTGTACGCAGACAAAATGCGACTAGCTGGTCGTTTATCTTAGGATAAATGCGACCATTTGGTCGTATTTAATAAATATTTTTTTTATTTAAATTACAATAATTAAAATTTAATATTAATTAAATTAATTAGTTAATTAATTATTAATTATTTATTTAATTAGTATTAAAATTTAATAACAAAAAATCAAATATTCAAAAAATGTTTTATACAGAAGAAATCATCCTAGAACTACTACGGAGGCGGGGGGTGGCGGAGGAGGTCGATGATGAATGGCCGCCGTCTAGGGATCTGAAGTACTCGGCCAAAGATGCTGCGACCTGGGCCTCGACACATGTCTGCATATCCACCTCAATCGCAGTGACTCGAGAAACGAAGTCGTCACGCATAGCGTCCATGTCTGTGTGAAGCTGCTGAACCTCCGCGCGCAGCTTCTGCTCAACCGGAGAAGGGCCGAGCTAGTGCTCGCTCCGCTCCGCTGAGGCCGGGGCACATCCGCGTAAAGGCGTCGCCCTTACAAGCCGAGCCCAGGAACTGAGTCGGTTGCAAGTCTGGTGTGGGCAACTGTTGACTCAACGACTCCGTGAAACATTCCTAAACATTTAAAATTCAGAAAATAAAATAGTTAATATATAAGTTAGGAAAAATTTTAAAGAAAAAAGAAATAATTGAAAAATTAGTAAGTACCTAAACTTCTTTCGCCTTATCGTCGAAGAACGTCCCGTCCTTCTTCGTGTGAAGAACGCAGTGCAGCTCATCGGGCGGGACAGGACGACCGTGCTTCGCTTCCTAAAAATATTAGAGATTGAAGAAGAAAAAATAATAAATTAATAACTAATTGAAAAAAGAAAACAAGAAAAAAGTACGTAAAAAAAATAAATAAAAACTTACCAATCGACGATGGTGCTCGTCGTGGGTTCGGGCCCCGGCTGTGTGTTTGGTGGGATTCTTCACACGGTTGGCCTTATTCCTCCTTGACACTGCCATGCCCTCGGGAGTGCTCAAGCTCGCGATAAGCCACGCGTGGTCCTCCAAGCTCATCCACACGGGTCGGTTTGCTGCTTGCTTTCTGCGCGCCCGATACATGAGGTCCTTGAATCGATCCCGGACGTGATTGTCCCATAGGGGGGACAATCTACCGTTCCTGATATCGGGATCAATAACAGGAAACTTGCCCTGAAAAAATTGAAATAAAAAATTGTTAAAGTAATAAATTTATTTCTATAAATTTCAAAATCAATTAATTATAAAAAAAATGATGTTTTTTACCTTCCAATTGTCGTACATCTGACGTTTCTCCGTCGTCGGAATCTTGTGCCAGTGAAGGTCGCTGGGTAGAGGCATGCTCTAAAGGACCTCGCGAAACCGTTTTGAAATGGTTGTATGCGGCTGTACTCTGCAAAAACATAAAAATATTTTGATATTAGAAACTATTAGTTAACAGAAAAAAAAAAGCACTTTTAAAAATGTTTAAAGATTTAAAAATTAAGTAATTAAAACAATAAACAAAATTACTTACGTATCCCCTTCAATCCGAAGGGTAGAGTCTGCGGCCCGAGGAGGCTACGTGCCTGAAGTGGAGGGTCCCGCTGGATCAGGCCCTGATGCAGACCCTGATGCTCCCCCGGGAGTCGTGGCCTGGGAGTCCTGCGCCAATCGTGGTGTCGCAGGCTGGGTCTCAGGGACTGCAACATCGAGAGGGCCAGCAAGGCCCGGCTCGTAACCGAAGAGGATGTTGTCCAACTCCTCTGTAGTCAGGTCCGCATCAAGGGGCGGCGACGATGGGCGGCTGCGAGTCACCTCGTCAATCGTGTCGTCGGCTCTGCTGACCTGGGGGAGACGCGTCGTCGCCTGGTCATAATCTTACAACTTAAACTAAACTAATTTAATACTAATTAAGTAATTAAAATATTGCAATAAATTAAATTAATTAGTTAATGAAATAATCTGAATTAAATTAATTAATTAAATAATCTAAATTAAATTGATTAAAATTAATTAACTAATTTAATTAGCTTAAGTGAACTAAGTAATTAAATAAAGTAAACTAAAATTAGCTTAAGTGAACTAAGTAATTAATTAAAGTAAACTAAGTAATGAAGATTTCAACTATTAGATTAAATTAAACTAAAATTAATTAAATTTAACTAACATTAATTAATAAAAACTAAACTAATTAATTAAGTTAAACTAAATTAAAATTAGATTAATTGAACTAAAATTTATTAAATTTAACTAACATTAATTAATAAAAACTAAACTAATTAATTAAGTTAAACTAAATTAAAATTAGATTAATTGAACTAAAATTTATTAAATTTAACTAACATTAATTAATAAAAACTAAACTAATTAATTAAGTTAAACTAAATTAAAATTAGATTAATTGAACTAAAATTTATGAAATTTGACTAACATTAATTAATAAAAACTAAACTATTTAATTAAGTTAAACTAAATTAAAATTAGATTAATTGAACTAAAATTTATTAAATTTGACTAACATTAATTAATAAAAACTAAACTATTTAATTAAGTTAAACTAAATTCAAAACAGATTAATTGAACAAAAATTTATTAATTAATTAAAGTAAACGAAATTAGATTAATTAACCTTAAGTAAACTAAATTACATTAATTAAACTAAAATTAATTAAATTAACAACATTAAACTAAACTAATTAATTAAATATTAAAGTAAACTAAAATTAGATGAATTAAACTAAAGTAAACTAACTAATTAATTACACTAAATTAGATTCAATAAACTATAATTAATGAAATTAACAAAATTAAACTAAACTAATTAATTAAAACTAAGTAAACTAAATTTAAAGTTAAACTAAAACTAAAACTAACTAAAAACTAAAACTAAAACTAACTTAAAAACGTAAAATCTATACGAAAACTAACCTCGTAATAGAAACCGGGATTGGAGGTTTAGGGTTTTTAGGTTTAGAGTAGGAACGGGGAATGGGGAATGGGAAAGGGGAAAAAATAACGCGGGACGGAACGGGGGAAAGAGAGAAAAGAAAGAAAAAAGAGAAAGAAAAAGAGAAAGAAAAGGAAAAGGGAAACGGGGGAAAGGAAAACTGTGTGGAATTTAAATCAGAATTTGCGACCAAATGGTCGCAAATATGTAATCATGACCAGAAACGAAAGGTCGCGCGTGCTGGGGAAATTACGACCAGGTGGTCGCATTTTTATTCATATTTGCGATCACCTGGTAGCATTTATTGAAAAAGCGACCATCTGGTCACCACTTTGCCATTATCCAGAACAGCTGTCATATCACGAGTCCCATCAACAATTGCGACCAGATGGTCGCAATAGTGAAATTCACCGCTAAAAATTGCGACCAGAAGGTCGTAATATTTAAATTCACCGCCATAAATTTTATGAAAATTTAAATTTACCGCTAAGATTTGCGACCATCTGGTCGTAATTTCACTTATATTTTTGAAAAATATAATTCTACTTTTTCACAAATGCGACCAACTGGTCGCCTTTTCCTTCTAAATTTCACTTATATTTTTTGAAAATATAATTCTACTTTTTCACAAATGCGACCAAGTGGTCGCCTTTTCCTTCTAAATTCTACCAAATGGTCACCTTTTGTGTTAAATTGTGACCACATGGTCGCAAATATTAATATATATATATATATATATATATTTTAAATCATTCATTAAAGAAATAGTTTTAATAAATAAACACATACACAGTAAATAATAAAGTTACGAAATGTCTCATTCATCATCCTCAGTTTCTTCGGTCGTCGCTTCTTCTTCTTCTTCTTCTTCTATTTCTTCGTCGGATTCATTGTCTCACAAAGAAGTCCGTCTCATAAAGTCTTCTTCTTCTGTTTCTTCATCGGATTCATCGTCTCGAATAAATTCAGCATCAATGTCACGTGTGTGAGAACTGGAAGCATTTGTATCATCATCATGCAATGTTATCGTTCCATCGTTCAAAGGACGAACAGTTCTTGCATTCTGACCATCGTCGATTACACGACATCTTATCTCATCTTCTTGAAAAGCAACAGCTTCCTCTGCACCGTCGTCTTTCTCGGATAAGTTTTCTTCTACCTGGCGTGGTTTAACTTTACAAACAACTAATCAATCTGTCAAATCTCGTCTATTAATCGGATAGATCAGGTAATAAACTTGAATCGTCTGTGAAGCCAGGACAAACCTATCAGCGGTGCGCATATGCTTAGACTTGTTTACCTCAACGATTTGTAAATGACCAAGCTTATGAACTCCGCCTCGTCTGGTTGTCTCGAACCAAGTGCAGTTGAACAGACCAATGTGTTTTAACCTCGAACTTGCTTATTGAATCTCAAGATTCTCATCGATTACTCCGAAGTAATCGTCTTTGTTTGTGCCGAACACATGACCTTTTTTGCAAACACCACTATTGTTTGTTGCCCTGTTAACTGAATGCGCCTTCGTTTGAAATCTGTAACCGTTACCAACGTATCTAGTATACGACCTTGCAATCCGTCCAGGTCCCTTTGCCAAAGAAATAATGCGAGGATCATCTACCGGTAATGTAGGGGAGTCAACCCTGTCATTGTTCACATACAGAATGTTAGGAAGATAGTAATTTTTTCAACAAATTGCCACGGTTTTTTTGACAATTTAAAATAACTCACGTATGCACTGAACCAAGAACGAAACTCTTTGTCGATTATTGACCCCTCCTCAACGGCTGTAAGACCGACTCGTGTCATTCGAACGTATAAGTTTAGAAATAATCTGTATGTTACAAAAATAGTTAGCAAATAGTTTGTAATTGTTTATGCGATGAAATAATGTTAAGTTACGAACTCACTCTATGTAAGGCTCGATCTCTGCGCAGTTGTATAACACGTATGTCTGCATTACGTGATACTCAGAATCGGTCAACGGCCTACTCACTGATCTTCCAACTGTTATGCCAGGTTCAGTAAAAATCGGCAAGTCGTTTATGTCAACACCTTCAAGTAAATTTTCGACAATGTTTCGTTTCGCTGGTAGAAACTGCTCTGCAATGTGTTGGTCAAAGTAGTATGAACAAAATGTGGTAGTCTCTTGCGTCAGGTACGCACTACAGATAGATCCTTCTACTCTTGCTTTATTTCCGACCGTCTTTTTCAATCGACGTAAGTACCTGTGGGTAGGTAGAATGTGTAGAAAACATTTACATTCGATATCACTGTACTTTATACGTGTACATTACAAATAAACTGTGCTTACCTTTCAAATGGGTACATCCAGCGGTAATGTACCGGACCCTCTAAGAATGCCTCATATGGAAGATGCACTGAAAGATGCTCCATGGAGTCAAAAAAGCCAGGTGGGAACATTCGCTCCAACTTACAAATAATAACAGCGATCTCTGAACTCATTGAAGCGACAGTAGCTTCAGTCAGCTCTGTACATGTCAAGTCCCTGAAAAAAACACTCAACTGTGCAAGCGGCTCCCAATGTCTATTCTCTAGGAACGGTCTGAACGCGACCGACATCAATCGTTGCATGAATACATGACAGTCGTGGCTTTTCATCCCGAACATGATATGCTTTTGACTGTCTATACACCGACTCAAATTTGAAACGTATCCGTCCGGGAATTTGATGGATTTAATCCACTCAAATAATGTTTTCTTTTCATCCGTTGTCAACATGTACTTTGCTTTTGCGTAATTATCATTGTCGTCAGGCTCCAACTCAGGACGGTGACATATCTCCCGTATATCATAACGTGCCTTCAGATTGTTCTTCGTTTTTCCCAGAACGTTCAAAATCGTATTGAAAATGCTGTCGAAGAAATTCTTCTCGATATGCATTACATCCAGATTGTGTCTAATCAGTAGATCTTCCCAATACGGTAGATCCCAAAAAATACTCCGTTTCTTTCAACCCGTGTTTTTCCAAGCCTCATTGTTTGCACTTTTTGCACCATCCACTGTAATCTTCTGTATCCCTATAGCATCTATACCGTGAAGAATCTCCCTTCCACTATACATTGTAGGGGGGTATCATTTCTTACTCGTCGACCCTTCTTTCAGTCAATGCCGTTTGAACTGAAAGTATGATTCAACGGTAAAATCCGACGGTGACAATCAAACCAACAAGTTTTCCGACCGTTTCTGAGATAAAATGCATCTGTGTCTAGCATGCAATGTGGACATGCGTATTTCCCCGCCGTACTCCATCCTTTAAGAGGAGGAGATTGAGGTTCACACAATTAACTACACTGACTAAGGAAAGGAATAATAAAAGCTAAACACATACTCAAAAATGTATATGAAAGCAGTGAAAGATCAACATACCTGACAACATTGAATACGCAGGGAAGTCACTGATCGTCCAGATTAACGCGGCGCGCATCAAGTGTCACAACCCAAAATTTCCCAAAACATGGAAATCGACTAAATGCAGCGGAAACTTATATTTTACAACATCTCAAAATTCAATACTTATCATTTAGTGTCAAAACTAAACATAACTTTATTTCGTTCACAGAAAATGTCCACAAATCCAAAATCCATCAATACAGTTTATTTGAGCTCATTTTAAAACAAAACAATTCAAATCATTTAGTCAAAGTTTTGAAATAAGCTAAACATGAAACTCAACATAACAAATAAAAACATAAACCCAATGATCCATTAACATGAACAAAATAAAATTTGCCGGCTTGTAAATCCAAGCCCAACCATTCACCGCCCACGACCCCATCATTTGCCGATTTCTTTTTTTTTACCCTAAAAAAAAAAAACATTGTAGCATCATGAGGCTACGCCGGTGAGAATAAAGTTAAATTAAGAGCAATGCCATGAGAAACTTTCTAAATTCCTTAAGTCCATATTCGACCTCATAACTCCCAATAACTCTCAACTTCCAAGGTACATTCTCAACTCTAGAGAAAATCCCATTCTTTTAAGTTTTATCACCCAATGCCTTAGCTCCACTTTATTCACAATTAAAGTGAGCCGTACACTCAAGGTAATGAACCCGTGTCACCACGATTCGACCTTTGAGTTATTCTTCTTATGAGTTTGCAAGACTCACAAGCGAACCTACAAGTTTATTCTCTCCCATTGATCAAATGGAATGAACCTACCCCGTTAAGTGTAATTAAGTTGTGCACAACTCTAATTCACCCCTTAACGGTTTATTCTTCATTAAGTATGGCCCTACTTAATGCGAACCTACAACCACATTATCTAAGGCATCGAATAATGTGATTTAAAATAAAGCATCACTACCAGAATGCTTGACAAAGCCTAGGCCCAGTTTCTAGCTTAGAAAACCCGTTTCCTCCTAAAACTGACCTTAAATAGGCTAAATCTCAAAAATTCTAAATTCTGGAAAATGAATGTAATTACAGCATTTAAAGGGTCTAAAAATGCCTAAAATTAGACCTTTAACTCACGAGATGATCCCCCGAAGAAAACCCACCCTAAAAAGCTAAACTAGCTAAACTAGTGCGGTTTTACTTCTTTTTCGGCGATAACCGGTAAAGGAATTTTATAAAAATCTCCAGCAGCTTTTTAGGCCTCTAATCAGTCCCAAAATCACCTAGACACACTCAAGAATGAACTAAAAATAATTTCCCACCTATACTCCCAAGAAAAGGCCTTCGACTGAACTAATCTCCACCTAAGGTTTCATTGTTCCTGTTACATCAAGTCAAATTCCAGCAGCTTTTTCTAGTCTTTAAACTCTCAAAAAGTGACTAGAAATCATATATTTATCTCCATAAAATCATTCAACTAGAAAATGCAAATGTGTCAACAAATAATATCATCCAAAAAGCATGCATGCCATTTAATTATTAGCTTCCTTAACTCCAATTTAAAGACTCTTACAATCATTTAAGTCATGCTTAGATCATCACACCAAATATTTACTCCAATAACATAACCCAGAATCAGTCACACTTATAAAGAAACAGAAAATTAAACATGCTAGTGATCAAAGTTTAACTAAATTCTCACCTTAAACTCCAAATTGAAACACAAGTAATCTTCCTCTCCAATGGTTTTCAAGACCCTGAAAAACCATCCAAACAATTTAAGACCTATTCTAAAATTTTACCCAAAAGTAAAATTTAATAATACACGAAAAGCGACAGGAAACGACCCAACAAGCAAAGCGGCCCCATAAGGGTGCGCTTGCCAGAGGCAAGCGGCAGCCCCTTATGGGTCAGCTGCGGCGGCGTCCCCTTTTTGTTCGGTATTGGTCGATTAATGACAATTTGTAAGGTAGGGTTTCTAGGGTTTGATTCAATTTAAATCAATAAAGGGTTTGAGAAATTTGGTTTCAAGAAAACTCTAATCCAAAATCAAAATCTACAAATTAAGAGGAATTGTTGAAAGAATATCCAATTTACCTTTCTTGAATTTCCTAGGAAACCAATGAATCTCAACTTCGAAACCCTTGAATCGAACAATCTCCACAATCCACACCTAGATCAAAGAGAGATGGAAAGAATTGATCAAAATCCGGCCTCTTCCCATACAAGGAGTGGCGACAAGGAGGAGAAGAAGGGAAGAAAACCTACCTTTTTTTTTCTTCTGACGCGTTTATTCTTCTCTGTACGCTGTGATGTCTTTTTTTTTTTTCCTTCCTCTATCATTCACGCCACTTCACCATCCTTTTCCTTTTTTTTTCTTTTTTTTAAACCAAAAGATTAGATATTAATTAATTTATCTTTAAAAGAAAAATCATTAAATATCTAATTACTTAAAAGAAATCCTAATAATTATTAAAATAAATTTAATAATTATTAAAATTAACAACTTACCGGGAACGGGTCGTCACATCAAGAAATTTTGTTTCTTCGAAATGTCGTACGTCATAACATCGTCAGTCCACAACCTTTTCAACTCGGCAATAAGTGGTTGCAAATACACATCCAGTTTCTGTTTTGGACTTTTCGGCCCAGGTACGATCACTGTTAGAAAAATCATTGGTTCTCGCATGCACATCGAGAGAGGCAAGTTATACGGGGTTACCATGACTGGCCAAACTGAATATTGTGCCCCGGATGCCCCGAACGGGTTAAAGCCATTCGTGCATAAGCCCAATCTGACGTTTCTCGGATCTTGTACAAAATCCGGATGACAATTATTTAAATGCTTCCATGCCGCAGCATCTGAGAGATGTCTCATAACACCTTTATCCTGTGGATGCTCGTGATGCCATCTCATGTACGAGGCTGTCACATTCGATGCATACAACCGTTGCAGACGTGGGGTCAGCGGTAAATAGAACATGTTGGCGTACGGAATGAGGTTGTGTTTCCCTTGTTTATATCTTGGAAGAAAACAGAATTTGCAGTGATGCAGGTCCTCATCCACATCCCAGTAAATCATGCATCCGTTCCGACACGAATCTATTTTCTCCACGGGTAAGCCAAGTCCCTCCACTAGCTTTTTCGTGTCGTACAAACTTTTGGGCATAATATTTTCTTCTGGAGCGCATCGACGAAACTACGATGCAATAGAATCAAATCCTCTAGCAGGTATGTTGTACTGCGCCTTTATATTTAAAAGTTCTGTAGCAGCAGCAAGTTGACTTACCTGACACCCATAGTACAATGGTCGACTGGCTGTCTCTAGCATCTCGTGCATTTTACGTGCTTCCGGATTCATTTCCTCTTCAACAACCCGTTCATCTTCGTCTACGTTTAAACTTTCACGGAAATTTTCATTGCCCCCATACCCCGCACCTTCAAGTATCATTTGCTGCATCTGACTCTACTGTTGTTCATCATTCCGTTCTTCGGCAACAACCTCTACATTCGAGCTGCTACCTTCGTATCGTCTCGATTCATGTAATGCAACGTCGAATATTTCCTGTGTTTCCCCCTGAAACACCCAGTGGTAATAATTCTGCACAAATCCCCGACTATAAAGATGAACCTTCACATCTGTAACCGGTATGATTCTCCTATTGTCGCATTTCCTGCACGGGCAATGTAGCTTTCCACCATACTTTTCATAATAAACAGTTGTCATGCAAAACTCAACAAACTGTTCAACCCCGGCCACGAACTAATCGTTCAAATACCTGTCTATCAAACGAACATACATCCACTCTTTCATTTTATTTTTTCTTAATGCTAACAAACAATGGGAGGAAGGGATTTTATAATGGACTCCTTTGGTCGTTTGCGACCAGATGGTAGTATTTTTGCTACCAACTGGTCGCATTTTCCCGCCATTTTCCTCACTGCCCAGGGTCACATCATGTCACAGAATGTACGACCACATGGTCACTTATTTTGGTGACCACTTGGTAGCTTTTCTCCCACCAAATTGTTTATATACGACTGGTCACTTAAAATCACAATATTTGCGACCATCTGGTCACTTAAAAATGTGACCACATGGTAGCTTCTTTCCCCCAAATGTTTAAGCTACCACTGGTCACTAAAGGTCACCAAAATTGCGACCATATGGTCACTTTTAATTGTGACCACTTGGTAGCTTTTCTCCTGCCAAATTTATGCGCCTTTTTTTGCTACTAAATGATATCTCGTGTCACATAATTGCGACCAAATGGTCGTCATTTTCAAGTGACCATATGGCCACGTTCTTCCCGCCAAAAATTCGCGCCATTTTTTATGACTATTTTTTTGCTTGGTCGCAATTTGGTCGCAAAAAGGTGACCATATGGTCGTTTTAAGTCAAACTTCACATTTACTACCAGAGTGGTCACAAAAAAAACTACCCCTTTATTTGGTCGCAAATTTTTGGTCGCAATTTAACAGTTTTTTTTTGTAGTGTGATCGGTGAATAAAACATGCGGGTATGTGGAAGACTTTCTATACCTTGTTTGTATCTCGTATGATTGCACATTTTACACATATGAAGATTTTTATTTGCACCCCAATATATCATACATCCATTTGGGCAACAATCGATCTTCTCCACGGGTAAATTAAGACCGTCCACTAATTTCTTCGTATCAAACAGACTTTGTGGCAACGTGTTGTTCGCAGGAGCACAACGATGAAACCATTGTGAAATTGAGTTGTATCCTCTTTCGAGAATGCAAAATTCTACCTTTATATTCAATAACTCGGTAGCAGCTGCAAGTTGCGTGACATCACAACCTTCGTACAACGGCCTACTCGCTGATTCCATCGTCTGAAACATTCTTTGCGCATCCTGATTTAAATCTTCATTTAATAAATTTTGAGGACCATCACCTTGATAGCCACATCCATCATAAACTATCCATTTTAGCTGATCGTAGTGATGTTCAACGTTTTCAGAACTCTCATTCACATTCGAATTGAACTACAAGCTAGTTCCTTCATTTCGACATGACTCGCCCCTCGCTGCATTGAACATTTCTTCAGATTCTCCTTGATAAACCCATTGATAATAATTACCAACGAAACCACGACTGTACAAGTGTAACTTCACATCATCTGTCGGTAATATCTTTTTATTCTTACACTTTTTACATGGACATCGTATCTTCTGTCCGTTGTTATGAAAAATCACGGTAGATTGACAGAACTCAACAAACTCTTCGATCCCGGCTACAAATTGGTCGTTGAGAAACACTTTAAGCAAACAGCATACATCCACTCACGCATTTTCTCTCACTCGGGAAAATATTTTAACGTAATTTTCTTTTATTCAAAGTCTTTCTCAACACACCTATTTATAATATTTCTTCTGTCTCTTTTAGAGACAAAATGTGTCTCTAATTAGGCGAGAACCATTCCCGCCATAAAAAATTGGAGGGAAAATTTCCCGCCACTATTAGCGACGGAATTAGTCTCTAAAGTAAGAATGATTTTTTTTCCCTGAAACGGACTACGTCTCTTAATAAGGAGGCAATTTTCGTTGACTAAAATTTCATTTAGAGGTGCATTTCGTCACTATTGTAGAGTCCAAATGAGTCTCTGTTCTGGCGGGAACATTTCCCGCCTTGACGGACTGTGTCTCTAAGTAATGAGATAGTTTAAGTTGTCAGATTAGAGGCGCAGTTCGTCTCTATTACACAGTCAAAATACGTCTCTATTATTGGGTTTGCAAATTAGCGACGAAGTTTAACGCTAAAAGTCAAACTTGTGACTTAGTGATACACTTTGTCACTACCCAAAGTTTGCATCGCTAATATTAGGTCGCTAATCCAGTTTTTTCTTGTAGTGTCAATATTTAATGACCCAACATGAGGCAGGCCTTTCTCATGTTGTTGAAGAACTGAGATCAAGAGGGCACCAAATAGAGACATCAACCACCTCGAAATAGACAACCTCCTTCTTGCGGCACACTCATTAGCTATTTTTCTTGTTTTTATATAACATTCCGACATATACAACATTTTCATCTAATATATATTATTTTATTTTCATCTTATTATATATTAAATTATTTAATTAAGGAATTGAATAAATTGTGGTATCGTAATGGTAATGAAAAAACCTTAAGAAAAAAGTTGATTTTTTGAAACAAAGAAAGTTGATTTTATTATATCTCAATTTGGATAAGTAAGCTGTCAAATTAGAGATATCTACTGCCATAAATCATGATCGGTTTCTTTGTCAACTTGCTACTGACGATTTTATCTTAAATTGTCTACTCGACGATGAACAATATTCCTGGAATTACTTTTCCTGACACCATTTATTGAGAAATAAACTTATTTTCTACAATATTTGAGCAAAACCCCGCTATCTCGTTACCTGTTAGAAAAGATAGAGACACCCATTTGCTGGCCCTAAAAGCATGAGACTTGAAGCTGTGGTAGAAAATACATATAATAGGATAAAAAGATTTTATTCAAATATCTTATAGACATAAACTCAATTTTATTAATTCGGATAAATAAAATAAAATAAATAAATAATATTTAAAGAGGATATTAAACTCAAATAGCAACTGCTTCCTAAATCATGCCACTATAATTATTTTAGAGCCAAAAAAGTCAATCTATGGTCCATATATTAATATTGCATATAAAATCAATGTCACTATAATTCATCTACATGCCCCCATTTTCAATACTTGCACGTGAAATTACCCCTCTATCCTTCAGACAACGGTTTGTTTAAGAGAGTTTTTGTTCCTCATTTTATCCAATTGTTAAGCAATTCTTCCAAAAACGAAGAAAATGAGTTCTCTCCCTCATGTCATAGAAGATTGCATGGGCATCCTTCAACTCTATAACAACGGCACCATCTTCCGCTCCGACAACATAAACTTCCCAAGTCCGATGATTACGGATGACTCGGTCGTCTTCCGAGATGTCCTTTACGATGTTGAAAACAACCTTCATCTCCGTCTCTATAAGCCAACCATCTCTAATCGTCCTAAACTTCCCCTTTTGTATTTCTTACATGGTGGTGGCTTCTGCGTCGGCTCGAATTCATGGCCGAGCTCTCATAACTCCTGTCTCCGACTCGCATCGGGGCTCGATGCTTTCATTATTTCGCCTAGCTTCCGACTGGCGCCGGAGCATAGGCTTCCTGCAGCCATGGATGATGCGTTGAGTGCCATTCAATGGCTTCAAAGGCAGGGTAGCTTAAGTGCAGATGCGGATGCATGGTTGAATGGTATGGTTGACTTTGACCAAGTTTTTATTGTGGGTGACTCCTCGGGTGGGAATATTGGACACCATTTGGCGGTCGGGTTCGGGTCGAATTCATACCGGTTTGATCCGGTTCGAGTCCGGGGATATATTTTAATGGCTCCGTTTTTTGGTGGAATGGAAAGGACTAAATCGGAGGAAGGGACGAGGGAAGAATACTTGGATTTGGAGGCACTTGACAGGTTCTCTCTTTTCTCTTAGTAATGATTAATAATTTATTTAGAGAAATTTCAATCCATCATTTTTTAAGAGTAATTTTTAGAAATAGTGAATTTTTAAAAATGACATTTTTTTTCTTAATTATTTTTTATGTGTTATGGTTGCTTATTTCTTCATAATTATTAAATAAATAGTTGAAATAAAAACATGAATCTAATAGGAATGGTCCCTCACATTTAATATTTCCTCAAATTTTAATATTTTTTTTTCATATCAAGAATTTAACTTTTTAAAATTTTTCATTTAAACTTTCAAACTCTCCCACATTATATTTGTCTAATATGATCCATCAAAAATTAAATATTAAAATATAGTATCACAAGAATTTTAAGTCTACTCCCCCTATATAATAAAATATCTATACAAAAATTCACCCAAAACTAAAAGCAATGGCAATAATGTCTCATTAATCCGTACGCAATAAAAGGGTGTATGGCGCCCTTATTTGATGAACATCATAACATTCCCATTGGTGATTCATGAATTTCTTCTTCTTTTTAAACTAACAATCTCTCATTTATTACTAGTTCTTCATTCTAACTCTTCCTTTTTTTTTCTTTTTTAACTCATGATTTCTACTTTTCTCAATTATATTTTACCAAAGGTATATAATCTGTTATATATATATATATATATATATTTCAAAAAAAAAAAAAGGAAAGATATTGGTCATTATACGTTGCTGGGTAAATAAATGGTTAATTACTTAGATTAAAAAAAAAATTCAACAATGGGGTGTGTAAGGATTTTTTTTTTTGGGGGGGTGTAGGTATTGAATTTGTATAAAATATTGAATGAGAAAATAGAGAGTAAAAGAAAGTTAATTTTGCTTTTTTTTTTTTTAAAAAAAAAAATTATCATCAGCAATTTTGACTATGTATCAACGTGAATCTTTTTGAGATCCTATAGATTAAGAAAACATTTTTTTTGACAAAGACATAATTCAATAAAAATAACATCACAAAACCCCACGTAGAGAGATAAAGACCTAATTGGGTGGAACGCATTGGAACACTAACAAGAAGACATTCAAAAAAAATTATATACTATCTGTATTATATGAGGAAAATTTAATATAAAATAGTAATTTATTTAAAAAATTTGAAAATTTAAAGATGAGAAAATTTTTATTTCACAATTTACATTTATTTTCAACGATATATAAAAGAAATAAGATAGTTTAATATAGTTATATTTATAAGAAATTGATTTGATCACATATATTTAAAATCATAAAACAACATATCCTTACTAAATTTTAATCAGAGTGGTTCAATCCCCAATATTTTGTTTAAAAAATATGAAAAAAAATAAAAATCTACACAAATATTAAAGAGATGGAAAATTTTATCAAAAAGTACAAATAAAATTCAGGAAAAATAAATAAAACCCTTCTATTGTTATCAAGACATGAAATCTACTTCCATCGTCTTCATTTTAAAAATAAAAATAAAATATAAATTAATTTAGTTAGAAATGCCATTTTCAAATCTCGTCCAACGAAAAAGAGAGATCTGCTTGATGTTTTGCATTGAGTTTGACCCATAAAATTATGGACAAATCTTGGATTTTTTACTAAATCCAAACACGGAAATATGAAATAAGAAATTGTTGACTTTTTATAATGCGTAAACAAATGGAATATTTTTATGATTGTCAAAATTTTATTCAATTGTTATAATTTTACCAATGAAACAATATTTACACATTTTTTTTTTCAAAACATGTTTATCACTACTCAGTTTTTTTTTTTTTTTTTTTTGATCGAATTTATCACTACTCAGTTAATATATATATATATATATATATATATATATAATTGACATAAGATATCACTAATGACTCATCTAACAATAATATATTTTAAAATAATGTAGGATAAATATTAACTTTTTATTTCTTGAATTTTGAGGCTTATGTCTCATTGATCCATGAGTATTGAGGTTTAAGTTTTCAATTATTGTCTAGTTCATCCCGAGTTTTGAGAAATAGGTTTATTTAGTCTTTAAATTTTTAGTTTGTGTCTATTATCCCCAAATTTTGAGAAATAAAGTTTATTTGGTCTATGAAAATTAGCTTTACAACAACCAATAAATAAATTTCTTTACACTAATCAATAAAAAATTAATGGCAAATATCAAATTGACATAATTCTTAAAACTCGGGTATGAAATAGACTAAAATTGAAAACTCATGGAATTCAATGACTAAATAGATACTTTACCTTAAACTTAATTATATTTATAATTACTTTTAAAAAAAAATTAGTGAATAGTTTTTTTAACAATCACCCCTCCAAAAAAAAAGTTTATTAGACTTCATTCGGAATCACTTGGATTAAGAAAGTCAAACATCTCCATATCAGAATAATTAATATGAAAAGAAAACGCAAAATCTGCCATTGCACATTTGCAACATTTCATTGGGTTAAATCTAGTCATACTATTTGAGCTGTGATGTTTGTTTGTTTATTGTTTTAATTTCGATAATGCTACTCTTTTAACAATTAAATTTATTGAAACAAAAAAGCTAAATTTTAAAATAAAAATAAAAAAATATAAATTATTTTGAATGTTATATATGACTGTAAATATAAGTCGTTATGTTTGTAAATGAGCCATCTATTTTTTTTCCCTTGAAAGAATAAATTGTTTAGTAGTTTTTAAATGTTAAAATTATTTTATTTTATTCACAAGTTTATTTTTGCAATAACTTTGATTTTTATATTAAATAGAACAACAATAAAAGAAAAGAAATAGATTAATTACTAGTAAAAATAAAATCAAAATTTATTATATATATATATATATATATATATATATTTTTTTTTTTTTCACAAAACTTTGTTTTTAACAAGTAAAAACTGCTTTTCAAAACCATTTAGTATACAATTTACTTTTCTGAAAATTTATCCTTTAAAGTATTTTTGACCTTTTCAAAGTGAACTAATTTTAAAACAAGAAGAATTTTAAGAAATAACTTATTTTCCAAAAAAACAAACTCATTCAAAAAAATAAATGAAATCTTTTTAGAAAGATTTCTACGTTTATTGATCATATTGAAAGGGAAATCACCATATTTAATATATTAAAATTCAAAATTTACGATAATGCTAACTTTAAAAATATTAATTAATCAGGAAGATAACCATTCAACCAAAAAAAAAAAGTTATAATGAAATTTCTTCAGAGGACTATGTCAGTTTTGTCATATAGTATTAGTGGTCAATCCATTATTAGAATCCCATTATCTCATAGAAAAATTATAGTGCCTTATCCAATACCATAAAGCGAACCCAATATAAAAAAAGTCCAAATCTTTTGGAAAAAGGACATGAAAACGACTCATCCAAAATTAAGTTTCTGGTTTTACTTATATATTCCTCCG
Source organism: Gynostemma pentaphyllum (assembly GCA_028015215.1). Lineage (NCBI taxonomy): Eukaryota > Viridiplantae > Streptophyta > Magnoliopsida > Cucurbitales > Cucurbitaceae > Gynostemma > Gynostemma pentaphyllum. Next base: position 17,417,564 of record CM051349.1, read on the forward strand.
TCCGCACGAGCTTTGATATATATATATATACACACACGCGCGTTTGTGAGAATGTGATGTCTCTATGATTAGATGTATATAAGTTAACTCTAGAAATTAATCTAAGACAGCTAAATTAAGTTGGGAAGTGATTAATTATTATTAATTAGTTTATTAATGATATTTAATACACTTAATTTCTAAATAATACCTCAAAATTTAAATTACTAAATGAAAGTCTAAAGTATCTAAATTCTAGTTTAACTAAATTACATTAATTAAACTCTAAAATTAAGTAAATTAAATACTTTAAATAAAATAAAATAAAAATTTACCTAAAAAATAATGAGAATTAGGTGAGTTTATCATATCCAATACCAAAAAGTATTATAACTTTGTGATTCTATTGATAACGAATAAAATCCTGGACAACAAACTTCTTATGACTAACGTCGCCACTTATCAACACCCTTTTTATATAAAAGGGTCATTTACTTGGATATTTATAAAATTGGTACAAATAATTTGGCTGCCCAAAATTATGTAGTCAAAGTTGCAACCATTAGATTGGTGCAGCCTTATCTGCATAATCTGGTGCACGGTGCACCAAGTTTTTCTTAACTTAAAATATTATATTTATTACTTACAAATTCTTTCACCATTATTATTATGAAGAAGTTAGTAAACAAGCCCTTCTCTATTCTTTTTTTTTTCTTTTAATTTATAATTAGGTGGTTATTTATTTTCTTCCAGTTAGGTGGTATATGAAAGTACTATTACGATTAGATTATTAAGGGTAAGTTGGATCATAATTTTGTCTTAAAAATCATGCTCGTTTCTCAAATAATGTAACTGTTCTGTAACTTACTTTTCAAAATTACTCTTTCTAAAATGTTAATTAAAGGGTAAAATACGTTTTTGGTCCCTATAGTTTCACTTTGGTTTCATTTTCGTCCCTGTACTTTTAAAATTGACTTTTTTCGTTCTTGTACTTTCCAAAACCCACCTTTTTAGTCCTTCTGTTAACTTTTCTGTTAGTTGACTGTTAGTCACTCGCTGACAAGGTATTTTCTTCTTCTTCGTCGTCTTCCTCTTCTTCCTTTTCTTCTTCCTTGTCTTCCTCTTCTTCCTTTTCTTCTTCCTCGTCTTCATCTTCCTCTTCTTCGTCTAACCAAGATCCAAATTCAAATTCCAGAAAAACCATGCTAATCGAAGCTACAAAAACGAGGAGGGAGAGACCTGAACACTTGAAATCTAAAGCTAGAATGTTGGCGGTTCCCCATTTGGCTCACACTTCATGTGGTATTAAAAATTTAGAAGGGATAGGATTTGTTGACAAAAGTGGTATACCACTGTCTGGTTGGTCTAAAATTATTGATCTTTCTTCATTTGATAGTCTTGAAGAGGAATCTGTGATTAATATGGGCAAGCCATATGGTTTATTAGATGAACAAGATGCAGCTTATATCAGTGAAATACTCAAGTCTGTTCAGATGGTTTCAAATGTTATGGAAGCGCTTGTCAAGAGAGTTATTTTGGTAGAATATGAAACTGCTGATGAGAAGACGAAGGTTTCTTTGGGTCGGGAGGAAATTAAAAAGAAATCTATCCAGATCGAGAATATGTCCTCAAAGTTAGAGGAAATGGAACAATTAGAAAAGGAAGCAGACCGAGAGCCGATTCATGACCAGCTGGTTTCGTTCCCGCGTTGGATTTTGTAGCTTCGATTCATGACCAGCTGGTTTCAGCATGGTTTTTTTGGAATTTGAATTTGGATCTTGGTAAGACGAAGAAGAGGAAGACGAAGAAGAAGAGGAAGACGAGGAAGAAGAAAAGGAAGAAGAGGAAGACGAAGAAGAAGAAGAAAAGGAAAGAAAATACCTTGCCACATCATTTAAAATTTACCCTGTCAGCTTGCCACGTCATAGAAAATACCTTGTCAGCGAGTGACTAACAGTCAACTAACAGAAAAGTTAACAGAAGGACTAAAAAATTGGGTTTTGGAAAGTACAGGGACGAAAAATGTCAATTTTGAAAGTACAGGGACGAAAATGAAACCAAAGTGAAACTATAGGGACCAAAAACGTATTTTACCCTTAATTAAATAGGAAAAAAAAAGGAAAATTCAAATTTTCTGTAATATTTATAAATATAATTTATTTTTTAAATATTTACAAATATAGTAGTTTTGTAAAAACCCACTTTTATGTGAATCAAATAGATGAGTGATAACTTATAAGACAATATATGATAACTATTAGGTAATCAGTGATTCATGCACAAATATATAGGTTGATACTATGTATCACTAAAATAAGTGATTACTTGCGTGAAAATTATTGATTACTTGTGTTGAAATAAGTGATTACTTACGCGAAATTAGTGATAATTTTGTAATATTTTAGGCGTGAATTTGATTTTTTTTCTACTTTTGCAAATAAGTTTTTGGGCTTCTATTTTTACAAATATTAGACCTAATTCTATTATTTGTGTAAGAGCCGAAAAAAATATTACTCATTTTTATCTGTAGCAAACTGTAAATTATATATTCCTAAACACATGTACAGGTTTTGGAGGCTATCATTACCAATTGGAGAAGATAGAGACCACCCAATGGCGAACCCATTTGGCCCTAAAAGCATCAGCCTCGAAGCAGTGGCTTTAGAACCCATTTTGGTCATGGTTGGTGAGAATGAAATACTGAAAGATAGAGTAGAAAACTATGCAAAAAAATTGAAACAATTTGGAAAGAAAGTTGATTACATCGAGTTCAAAGGGAAGCAACACGGCTTCTTCACACTCTCTCAGAACTCTGAATTTGTTGACGAAGTTGTTCAAATTATCAAACGGTTCATGCTCCATAACTCTCTTTGAACTTTGATGGTACTACATGTTAGATGTTGTTATTGTTTTAATATGGAACGATATGAGAGGTTTCAATTCATGATCATGACTTTAAACTTTAATAATTAGTGTGCTTATGAATTTTTTTGGAAAATTATTGTTTGTAGACTTTTTAATTCAAATGTATATATAATCACGATCACTTCAAGATAAGAAAAGCTATTTTTTGTGACCAACTTCGTGACGAAAATCATGTGGTCGTAAAAGTTGGCTAGAACATTTCCCGCCTAGAATAAGGGAAGAATTTATGAAGTTTATGACTCAGAGATAAAAGAGAACTATTTCTCATTGAATTGAATGAATATTTGAATCTGTTTACAAGAACTAATGTATAGTAAAATAATCTGAAAACAAATATCTAACAGATTAGTTACATCTTAACTAATCTCAACTAATTGTTATAACTGATAACTCTAATTACAAGACTCCAATTGACTAATTACAAGACTACTATTGACTACAACTATAAACTTTACATCCCCCTAAAACTCATGGAAATTTTAAAGAGGCCATGAGTTTGGAACAAAGTGCTTCAAACTGATCAACATATAAAGCTTTTGTAAAGACATCCGTAAGCTGATCATTTGTGGGTACACACTTCAATGTTAAATCCTTGCGAACAATTTCAATATGCTTTGTGTGAGCATGAAAAACAGAGTTAGAAGCTAGTAAAATTGTAGATTTACTGTCACACCACAAAATAGGGGAAGTATGAAGAAATATGTGCAAGTCTTTAAGTAATTGTCTTAGCCAAGAAAGTTGAGCGGTTGTGGAAGCTAAGGCTCGATACTTAGCTTCCGTTGACGAACGAGATACGGTTGGTTGCTTCTTAGCAAACCAAGATATAGGATTTAAACCAAGAAACACAACAAAATACGAAGTAAAATTTCTATCAATAACATCCTGTGACGACCCGATTCCTTTTAAAATCGCTTGAAACCCAGAACAAAGCGAAAAACTTAATTTTAAATAAAATCTGGCATGATGACGTTTAAAACTTAGGCTATCTCAATGTCTTGTAAATACAATTTTCTGAATCAGAGAATTTTAAAATGGAATGTGCATTCCATATTGATTAAAAGTTCAAAAACAGTTCAAGATCATAAAAGTCTAAGGTAGAAATGCTCTAATGAGCTCATATACAACACGTGCATCAAAAGATGGAAAAATAAAGTAAACATATGTGCATGGACTATACACTCTCTCCTTTCCATCTTGTAATCATCGTCACCAAGATCAAGTAGTACCAGCTGCTTTCCCACACGTCCACGGTCCATACTTGAAAAATGTAATATCATGAGTGAAAACCAATGAAGATAAACGGAAAATAAAGTAACATTAGACCACAAACCCGTATCCGGATTTGTGTCTAAAAAGCTTATTTACTCTTTGCTACCCAACAATTTCAAAGGGATTCACATAGTATTACAACTTCCAATTACACAATCTCCCAAATTAACAAGAGACCAACTCTCAAGCATCTCAAAGTACGTATCTCATACTATACATATCATTTTTATTCCTTTCTCTATAACAACTCATGCTAAGCATATTATTCACATTCCTTTCTTTATAGCAACTCATGTTATACCATCATTCACATATCCTTTCTCTATGATAACTCATGCTAAGCTGACTCGGTCTCAACATGTTTAAATAAGAATATCATGCGATTAATGACAATAATGCATGTACACGTAGCCTTAACAATATTTATTAACTCTCTTTACCTATGTAAAGTACACGCAACCTTCACATCAATACAATCAATAACACATGAATAATGACATATATTGAATAAACACGTAGCCTACAATATCTCATTATCTTGCTACAATGCAAAGTATATGCAGTTTTACATCAATATAACCATCAACATGCTTATAATGACAGTATTGAAAGCACATGCAGTCTAACCATTACCTCATTATCTCACCCACCAATGCAAGGTTTACACAACCCTTACATTTCTCTCATATATGTATCACAACAATTATGGATAATACCAGATAATGTGAGCATATGTAGACCCACATTATCTCATTATCCACCCCCCCCCCCCAATCATGCAAAGTGCACACAGCCTTTAACATGCCTCATGATTACATATATGTAACGCACAATATGAATAATACTAAACAATGCAAACACACGTAGTCCTATGCATCGTCTCATTATTCCTCCCATATAATAATTTTTCCAGATAAACATACATAGAGCCTTAAAGTGCAACAAAACATAATTTAATTATTCAAAGTAACTAAAAGAAACATAAACTATTAACGATGCATGAATCATTTAGTTTCCTTTTCCTACATAAAACAAGAAAGTACCATCTTCAATCAACAATATAATAGTCAAGCCAAAAGGCTTTCAACTAATCTCATGGACAATATTAAGTCAAGCCAAACGACCTTCAGATAATATCAAGTTACTAACTTTAACATAAAAAGTCTCATTTCCATCGTTTTAGTAGCCAAGCGAAGTTCTATATTCGATTTCCTTACTCATCCTATAATATTTGGAACCTTCGAATACTCGAAATCATCAAGAAACACCAAATCAAACATTAACTTAGAATTATCAAGAATTAACCGTTTCCACCAAAAGATCCATAACTCAACTCACTTTAGAACTAACTCCCAAGCCTAAACAAGTCATTACACGTACTTTAAACCTCTCATTTCCAACCTCAAACTCAACTTCTGATCAATACGAATTGTTCAACAAATCTTGTTTCTAAGTTTACTTTAAATTTATTTATCCTCACCTTGAATGCTCGAGTGAAAACAACGTTCCAACAAACCATCAAATGAGCAATCAACACCTACAATAACATCAATCGAAAACTTTTTATAACCCATAACTAAAATGAGAAAAATAGTGATTCTCAGGTGAAAAGTGATTTCAGATGAATATTGTTTTAGGGTAAATAGTTATTTATGACATTTGGAGGAGTTCTTGTCAGTTCTGCGCGATCAGAAGCATTACGTAAAGTTCTCAAATTGTGAGTTTTGGATGAGGGATGTGGCTTTTCTAGGCCATATAGGGTTGAGTAGAAGGGTATCAGTTGATCCCTATAAGATAGAGGCAGTTAGCGGTTGACCTAGACGACTAGCGTGTTTGAGATTCGAAGTTTCTAGGGACTTGCAAAATATTACAGACTTGCGAGAAAAGGAGTCAAGTTTGCTTAGTCTGATGAGTGCGAGGTTAGATTTGAGGAGCTCAGGAAGAGATTAGTGACGACACCTATTCTTGTATCACCGGATAGAACGGGTGGGTTGACTGTGTACACGGATGCTTCCAAGAAGGGTTTGGGCTATGTTTTGATGCAACAAGAAAGTAATAGCCTATGCTTCTCGTCAGTTGAAGGAGCATGAGAAGAAGTACTCTACCTATGATATGGAATTGGCGGTAGTTGTGTATGCACTGAAGATATAGAGGTACTACTCGTACGGTGAGAAGATTATGATATTCATCAATCACAAGAGCCTTAAGTACTTCTTCACCCTTGAATATGAGACAACGGCATTGGTTGGAATTGATGAAGGACTACGATTTCAACATTCAGTATCATCCTGGAAAGGCGAATGTAGTGGCCTGTGCATTTAGTAGGAAGTCATCGCACTCTTCAGTCTTGTCTGCTATACCGTTGAGACTGAGAGGCGATATTGAGCAAGCCGAGATTGATTCATAGAGGGGCGAGGCTCATGTAGAGGCTGGATTTTGAAAGGTAGAGTCTGATATGCCTAGCCATTTTACTTTATCTAGTGATAGTGCTTTGATGTATCGTAGGAGGCTTTGTGTGCCTTTAGGATCGACTTTGAGAAAAGAGCTATTAGAAAAGGCTCATAATTCCATCTTTTCTGTACATCGAGGTAGTAAGAAGATGTATAAGGACTTGAGACAGCACTATTGGTGGCCTAGGATGAAACATGAGATTGCAAAGTATGTGATGAGTAGGTGCTTGGTTTATTAGTAAGTCAAGACCTTGAGGAAGAGCCCACCGAGTTATCTTAACCCATTGAGTGTATCTAAATGGAATTGAGAGAAGATTTCTATGGATTTTATCAGTGGTTTATCGAAGATGACAAAGGGTTAGGATACCATTTGGGTTATTGTTGACCGTTTGACAAAGACTGCACACTTTATACTTGGGAGGATTACTCACCCAATTGAGCTTGAGCACAGTTGTATATGATAGAGATAATTAGATTGCATGGTGTGCTAGTGAAGATTGTTTCATACTGGGACACTCACTTTGTCTCGAAGTTTTAGCAGAGTTTACACACCGCTATGGGTACCATTTTGGATTTTAGCATAATTTTCCACCCTCAAACAACAAATCAGACGGAGATTATGAATTATATATTAGAGGATATGTTGAAAGCTTTTGTTCTAGACTTCGGTGGCAGTTTAGACTCACAGTTGTATTTGGTGGAGTTTGCTTACAACAATAACTTTTAGGTTACTATTGAGATGGAACCGTTTAAAGCACTGTATGGTAGAAAGTATTGATCTCCCGCTCATTGGGATGAGGTCAGTGAGAGAAGACTTTTGGGCCCCGAATTATTACAGATGACTAGCGAGTTTGTCTCCTTGATCAGGGAGAGGATGAGGGTTGCCTAAAGTTAACTGAAGAGTTACGCTGATAATCGACGTAGTCCACTTGAGTTTGTAGTAGGTTCGATTGACCCGCGAATTGTACGACGCAAAGGTTATAATGGACATAGGGGTGTAAATGGGGCGAGGCGGGGTGTAAACGGGCATGTTTACACCCTGCCCCATTTAAGGTTTTTTTCTCCACCCTGCCCCACCCCAATTAACATTATCCCCCCCGACCTGGACCTCGCCCAGTTTATTAAACTGGGGCGAGGACTAAACGGGGTGCGGGAAATTGGAAAAAATATATGATTTTATATATTTTTTATTTAAAATTCAATTTTTTCAATGATAATATAGCATAAAAATAAATAAAACTCACCATCATGATTCATATCAAAATAAAGTATGGAATTATTGGGTTTAAGTATGTTTATGCTTAAAGTATGATTATCATGTGTTCTTGGATGATTAATTTACGATATCAAGATATTCCTGATTACTTTGGACTTTTACTAAGACTGGATCTTCCAGGAATGGTTATTTTATGTTCTTGGAGATTTATTTGTGTAACGTCCCGTTATTTTGAGGTGAAATTTTTTTTTAAATTTTATTAAAGTTAATTTTAGAATTAGTAATTTAAAGTTTAGTAGCTAAATTCGTTCAGGAACCTTTTTAATTGCTTTATTAGCTTAAATTAGTTTCGCTTGTATTAATAATTATTAACGGGCCAATTAATAATTATTATTCACCAATTGGCTAGTTTAAGTGCTCTGGGTTTCGTTTTAAAAGCCAAAAGCAAACAAGGGACACATGCGTAATTTCTGATTTCTTAAAAATATCAAAACATTATTCATTATCTCTTTAAAAACCAAAAATTAGACTAAAATGATTCATTTCTTCTCTTTTTCTTCTTCTTGGCTGAGAGCATCATTTGGGGGGGAATTTATTTTGGGTTTTCTTCGATTCTTGGCGGATCATCTTGATTTCAGTTGTGTTGGATAGCCCTTAATCCAAGCATCGTTTCCAACATATCAATCGATTTTTTCCTCCGTTTTCTAAAGGCCTATAGGTATGACAAAGTTTCTAAATTTAGCTTCAAATAGTGTTTTAATGGAGTCCATGGTTGAAATCTTCAATTACTTACAGAGAAACTCGAAGATTTCAATCGAGGAAGTTGTTTTAAGTAATTTTAGAAACTTTCCCTAACCCTAGAATTGAGTTTGAGCCGAAAACCCGTTCCGTTTGTTTTTCCCACACTGGGTGATGGCTAGGGTGTTTTAAATGTTATTGTTTTATGTTTTACTTAAAATTTTGGGATTGAACTTTTGGCCAAAACCCTAAATTACGATTTCCTATTGATAGTACGAAACTCCAAAGTACTCGAAACCAACCCGAAACGCCTCTAAAATGCTTAAAATCCGGAAGATCATTTTCCTCCTTTTTCTCCCTCTTGGTTGTGGGCTTCATGGGTCACTTTCCCGGGCTATTTTTTCTTTTGTTTTAGCTACGTGACGATCGTTGCTCAATTCGTTAAATTAATGTACTTTAGGTGTATTTGAATTGTAGGTTTTGAACATCGTTCGTGAAATTGACCAACCAGGGATTTAGAGTTGACTTCAATTCTAAGGTGAGTTTAAAGTGGTTGTCAAGTAGTTTTATGTTTCCGGATTGCATGATGAATATGTTTGATCGGGGTTAAGAGGTTTACTTGAATTTTAGAGTTTATCCAAGATTGGATGTAGTTGGGAGATAAGGAAAGTGCATAAGGACATTTAATTAACTATTGGTGTTGTTAAAAGTAAGTTGATCGTTGTGAGTTAGGTTGCATTCTTGATGAGAATCTTGTTTCCGGAAATTGGAGTAAGTGTTAGAATTGTTCCCTTTTGTTTGAGTGGTTATAGGGGAGTTAAAGGAAACTTTGGAGAGAAAGTATCGTGACTAGTTTGGACTATAATATACTTGGAGAAGAGGAGTTGTGGTGATTAACTCAATCTAGGCTTCTCCTTATATTTTTTTCCTAGTACTTATCGGTTTCTTTTACCTATTTTACGTTAGATGTATCGAGCGTGATAATGTAAAATGATACATTATGTGGAATGTGTGGTAATGTGAAATGATACATCATGTGGAATGTGTGGTAATGTAAAATGATACATCATGTAGAATGTGTGGTAATGTAAAACGATACATCATGTCGAATATTTGGTAATGTGAAACGATACAACATGTGGAATGTGTGATAACGAAAGTGCGGAATTGAGTTAGTTTTAATATTTATAGCGATGTGATTCGCTATTTGGTACTACCAAAGAGGTGTAGTACATGTGGCGTTGTGATACGCAGTGTGGTAATTGTGGCGTTGTGATACACGGTGTGGTAAATGTGACAGTATGGTCACGATGTGAAATGTTACATGGTTGATTACTTATTGTGTGGAAACAATGTGTGGTATGATGTGTGTGGTGAGAAATTACATTTATACTTGTTTCGTTATGTTTTAGTACTAAATGGTTGTCTTAGCATTTTACTTATGAGCTTGAATGATTAATTTCGTAATTTTGATATCGTTGGGAATGGATTGTTTCTTATGCATAGTGTTGGAAGTATAGATAGGGTAGTAAAGAGTAAAATAGAACTTTGGACACATTTTCCGATATGAAACTCAGTCCATAGAAGTGCTTGCTTCCATTTTACTCTCACTAGCATTTTTATGCTAATGTTGCTACACTTTAACATTTTCAGGTAATACTCGTGGGAGAGGACGAGGTCGAGGAGGTGGTGTTGCTTGATCACGAGATGGACTTTTGGGACATGCATTTTTTGGGGATGAAAACCACACATGTCGTTTATATTTAAACTTGTATTTTGTGGCTCATGAGAGCTTAAGAATTGATGTATATGTTTTCGAGTCTACTTTTCTTTGATTTGTTTATAAACTGAAATGCGCACTTCTTATGATTTTACTTTCTCTGATTGGAATCATGTAAACAGGTTTTGGTAGTTCATAATTTAAACACTTCCATGCTAAATTTTTATAAAAATCCAATCTTCCGCTGTGTGTTTCTAAATTTATAATTTTGAGAAATTCGGGTCTTTACAATTTATGATATCAAGATTCCTGATTACTTTGGACTTTTACTGAGACTGGGCCTTTCCAACATTGGGTCTTTAGTACATAAGTTATTCAATTTTGCAGGATTGTTGTGATCGATAAAAGTATGGGATTATGAGCCTATACATTCTAATGCTCTTGATTAATATTACTCTGATGAGTTGTCCTGAAATTGGTTCTCTGATTATATTTCGATTCTCGAATTTCTGATTCTTCATTATCACACTTGTTTTCATGGAGATGAATAATGAGATCATGCATAGACTACGTGTGCTTACATTGTTTGGTATTATTCATGGTTCGATATATGTATCATGAGGAATGCATAGACTACGTGAGCTTGCATGAACGGAGGAGATGAATAATGAGATAATGTTTAGTTGTGTGAGCTTTCATTATTTGGTATTATTCATAAGTTCTATGTTACATATATGTTCTAGACTGCTTAGACTACGTGAGCTTTGTATGTCATTGGTGAGATACGAGATCATGTATTGAAGGCGTGTGCTTACATCATCTGACGATTATTCATCTGGGAGGTTCTGTTCTATAATGCATAGACTACGTGAGCTAGTATTTGTTCTAGATCTATAATACATAGACTACATGTGCTGGCATTTATTCTTGTTCTATAATGCAAAGACTATGTGAGCTTGCATTTGCTCTTGATAAGAAAGTAAAGGCTTCGTGAGCTTTACTTGATATTGGAGTGAGATAATGGGATCGTGCATAGACTGCGTGAGCTTGCATTTTCTGACATTATTCACATGTTGTATGTTGTATGTTCTATGTCCTATTCTCTTGGCTCTATGATATTGTTCTTATTCTTAGTTAAGACTGTGTGAGCTTAACTCGTTCTACTTATATTCCTAAAAGTTTTAATGTATGATTATGTGTTCTGATTATTAAGAGCTTCGGACTCTTGACTACTTGCTTGATCTTTATCCGTATTCTTTGCCCTTTGTTCTCGGGAGAATTGCATGATTTTTCATTCGGAAGTATGATTGGGTAGTCAAGAGATAATAGGTTTCATTGGACACAAATCTGGATTTGAATTTGGGATATAAAGTTACTTTTTATTCAATTTATCTTCACTGAGTGTCCCGCTCATGATATTACACTTTTAGGTACGGGACGTGGTCGGGGTCATGGAGCTGGTGCGGCATGATTCTAGATGATGGCGATGGATGGACTAGGGTTGTTGTAGTCCATAGACTACACGTGTCATGACACTATTACTTTTCCGTTTATTTATATTTGGTTTGTTGAGGTCTCTTGAGCAATATTACTCACATTTATCCTTTCGTTGGATTTCTGGATTTATGTTCTTATCTTATCTTGGATTTCAAACTTATAAAAGGAAAGCACTTTCCATCTTTGAATGTTTTAGGATTTTGGATTTCATTTTGAAATGAAAGGATATTTTATCGATTACAAGTTTTCTACTTATTATTTCAAGTCTTCCGCTTGCGTTATCTATTTAATTTTATTTTAAAGAGTCAGGGTTTTACATTTTTAGATTTCACCTCTAATGGACCACGTGTTTAGTTGGATTGACCCTTGAGTTGTACAATCCACATATTATGTCGGGTTGGGATGACCCGAAAATCATACAACCCCGAATTATCTTGTGTCACGAGTCGAGTTGGGTTGACCCACAACTTGACTATTGTTTATAAACTATAATTTAATGTAACATAAACGTATAGTTAATTACTAATAAAATATGACTTTGACTACTGATCATAAACTATAATTTAATGTAACGTAAATTATATTTTATAATCTATTTTTATTTTTTCCTTGATTTTTTAGAAATAGATTATTTGATCCCTGAATTTTCAATTAAGGTCTATTGGATCCATAAAATTAGTTTTACATCCATCAGTAAATAAATTTATTTGCGCTAATGAATGAAAAAATTAATCTCAATAGACACAAATTGAAAACTGGAAACCAAATAGGCACAAACCTTAAAACTATTAATAAATAAGCCTTACAAATGTAATTGACTTCAAGCCTAGATCTTTTTTACTATGAACTATAATACAGTTTATAAACTATAACTTTAAAAAAAAATTGTCAAGAATAGCATATTATAAGACCCTATTTACTTTCATGTAAATACTTTTTTAATATTACTCGAATAACATTTTTTTTCTTTCCTTATTTTCTCGTGTGTTCAATAGTTTTCTCAAATCTCCAAAAACAACCTAGTCTTTATTTTGTAAACCATCAATCTCTAAAAAAAAAAAAAAGCCAAAAACGAAGAAAAAAACTCATTTTTTTTACTCAGTATCATAGAAAAAAGAACAAAAAATATTCACATATTGTTGCATTAAAAAAAAAGAGAGAAGAAAAATGCATTTTTCAAATTTTAAATGAGTTGCTATTTATAAAAAGCAAATCTATATTATGACTATATGTGTATCTCGAAAAACTATATAGAGAATTTGATTACGGTCATATAATTTTTAATGATATTTATGTTGGATTTGTTTTCCTCATGAGGAGATAACAAAGTCAACCCACAAGAAAACGGCAACTGCTTGGTCAACTATATTCAATCTCTAATTCTTTAAATTTTAAAACTGATTTCTTATAATATGGTGTATTTTCAATAGTCTAATCTCATAAATCGCATCTTTTAAGTTATCTTAAGTTATAATAATGAAAAATAAGATATTTTTAGTTTTTAAAAATTCAACTTACCCACTCATGATTTTGTATTTTGTTTTCTTAATTCTCAAATATTATTTTGAAATTCACATCCTAGATAAGACATTTATTGTAACGTCCCGTTATTTTACAAGGTAAAAAAAAATTATTATCATTATTTTATTTTAATTATTTATTTACTATTTAATATTTATTTTGTTTAAAGCATTTAAATTCATTTTTGAGTTAATTAATTTAATTAGAATTTATAACTTAGAATTTGCGAGTTTATTTCGTTTGTAAATTCGTATAATCGTTTAATTTGCCTAAATTAGTTTCGGTGGTATTAATAATTATTAATAAACCAATTAATAATTATTAATCACCATTGAGCTAGTTTAAGAACTTCGGGTTTCGATTTAGAAGTCAAAAGTCATTAAAAGGACGTAACCGTAATTTCCGATTTCTTAAAAATATCAAAATACTATTCACATCTCCTTAAAATCACAACTTTGGCCAAAAATTGACCAAAACTCTCATCTTCTTCCTTCCAAAATCGTGGGTCTCTTTGGCTTGGGGGAAAAATTCGGGTTTCGTTCGTTTCTCGACGGATCGACTTGATTTCGGTTGCATCGGAAAGCCCTCGGTCCTAGGATTCTTCTCCACCTAACAATCGTGCTTTCCATCCGTGTTCTAAGGACCTCAAAGTATGTTAAACTTTGAAAACCTAAGCTCCAAATAGTGTTTTAATGGAGTTTTCATTTTGAATCTTCGATTTCTTGCCGTTAAACTAGATGACTTTAACTACGGGAGTTGTTTTTGGTGATTTTGGGAACTTTCCCTTAACCCTAAACCCGAGTTTGAGCCAAAACCCGTCCCGTTTGAAATATACAAATCATGGGCTGTTTTGAGATGTTTAATTATTGATATTTTGTATGTTGTGATTAAATTCGGGAAATCAATTATCGACCAAAAACCCGATTTATCATTACCCATTGAAACCGGAGATTTCCAAACTACTTGAAACCACCCCAAACCGTCTCTAAATAGCTTAAAATTCGAAAAACCAAACCTGAGACCCATTTTCTTTGAAGGAGCCGAGAGCACCCTTAGAGTATTTTCGGGGTTTTCATTGTTTTATGCTTTTAGATGACATTCGATCGATGTTTCTTTAATTATTAATCGTTAGATGTAATTATTTATAGGTGTTTGTTGAATCGTTGCTTGATCACCCTTCTGGTCATCGGAAGTGAGTCTACTTTGTCAAGGTGAGAATAATTAGAATGTAACGTAGCTTTAGAAACCGAATAAGTAGGATGATTTGTAGGATTGGAAGTTGCGTTTAAGATTAGAATCAAAGATTAAAGGAATGTGAGCTAGTATTCTTAGGTTAGGAGGTAATTCTTTTGAGTCAGAATATTTTTGGATTTTCTCAAGAGGAACGTTGAACTTTTGGAAGTTCTAAGTTAGAATCGTTTTGGACATTGGGATGGATTATTGAAAGTTGAAGGATCCAAGTTTAATAGAATGATTTATGAACTTGAAAGTAGAACTTTGGATTTTATTTGAAAAGTTTAGAATCCTTGGAAGTTGAGACTTATTCGTTAAGTTAAGATCTTACTTGTATTAAAGTATCGATGGTTCGATTTACTTATTGTTTTTCTGAAATTCCTATTTATTTACTTTATGCATAAGGACATCTATGATCCAATTACTTTATGCCTTCGTTTACTTTAACATTCATATTTATGTTTATTTACTTTTGAAAGCACATGCATAACATCTTGCATCATTGAATTGAAAGGAAAGTGAGAAAAAAAAAAGGTGAATGTGGATCCGACGGGAGTCCTCATTACCTTCATGCATAAGGGAGAATGTGAATCATACGGGAAGTTTGCTTTACCTTCATGCATAAGGGAGAATGTGAATCCTACGGGAAGTTTGCATTACCTTCATTCATAAGGGAGAATGTGAATCCTACAGGAAGTTTGCATTACCTTCATTTTTCTTTATCGGTGAAATTATATCATGGAGAAGGAATTGTATATTTCATTATGGAAAGTAAGATAACGAGGTGAATGTTAGTCCTACGGGAGCTACCATTACCTAACCTTATTTTGATTGAGATGTTATGCTTATGTAAAGTTTATTTACTCCTTTTATACTTGTTTTTATGAGTTAATGGATGAGGATTTGACTACATAGACTAGTTTTATCATCTTGAAGAGATTATGGATTAGGGAAGTACTTTTTTCCAAATAGTTGAAGGTTAGTTTTCTAGATTTTAGAGAACTATAGAAAAAGATTATGTAAGTCTACTTGAAACACTTTGTATATTATACTTTTCCTTAGAGAAAAGAGTGAAATGTGATGATAGCCAAGTGCTAAAAGAAAAAAGGAATGAAATAGAGTTGTATGATGAGAGAATACAAGAGTATGTGGAACCTTGTATAATTATTAGGTTATATATATATATAAGAGAACTAGTTACTCATTTAATTGGAAGATCTTGAACTTGGAGATTAATATTTGAATGTAAACCTTGTATATAGTATAAGGTATTAAAGTGTAACGTCCCGTTATTTTGAAGTGAATTTTATTTATTTATTTATTTATTTAATGTTATTTATTTATTTATTTATTTCAATTTAAGTATTTAGTTTAATTATTATTTTGTAATTTCGATTTTAGTAGTTAATTTCAACCGAAATTCGTTTTAATCGTTTTAATGCTCTAAATTCGTTTCGGTGACATTAATAATTATTGATAGGCCAATTAATAATTATTAATCACCTTTAGATTTATTTAAAAGCATCGGGTTTCGATTTAGAAGTCAAAAGTCATAAAAGGACGCAACCGTCATTTCCAATTTCTTAAAATATCTAAAATTACTATTCATTTATCATTAAATATCACCAAAGTTGACAAAAAAAATCAATTTTCTCTTCTTCTTCTCTTCCTCTTGGCCGTGAGCCACATCCACCATGGATGAGAAATTCTTTTCTTCGTTTCTCATTCGTTTCTCGACGGATCGTTGTGTTTTCGGTTGCGTTGGAATGGTAGGGACGAGGGCTACCTATCCAACCTAGCTTTTCGAAGTTTCTCGTTCCCTAAGGGAAGTCCCAAAAAGTAAGTTTTCAAAACTTTTTAGGTGGTTTTGTTTGTTTTTTATTATAAATGAGATTTGAAGTTGAAATCATGAATTTCTATCATAAAAAATGACGATTTTGAGCCCGGATTTTTGAAAAACACTATTCACCCGAAAAAACTATTCACCCGAGACACTATTCATCCGAAATCACTATTCACCCGAAATTGCACATTTGTTCGCATATTAGTTATGAATTGTAATATGTTGTACAATCGGTGAATTGTAGGTGCAATTGCTCGGTGGTTGTTTCGTGGAAATTGGAGATTTGGAATTATTTGGCTAAGGTGAGAATAGTTAGAATTTAAAGTAACTATAGAAAGCAAATAAGTATGTTGGTTTGTAGAATCAGAAACTAAGATTAGAATCCAATCTAAGATTAGAGGGAGTGAGATAGTGCCTTAGGATTTGAAGTTAATCCTTTAGGAGAGAAACTTAGGATTTCTCGATGAAAACCCCGAATCTTAGAAGATTCTAAGTTAGATTTAGTTTCAGCGTTTAGAATGGATCATTTGGAAGTTTAAGGATCCAAGACTTTGATAATGATTGATTGATAGAACCTCGGATTATTGGAAGTTTAGAATCCTTGAAAGTTTAGGTTAATCGTTATGTTTTGACCTTTACTTTTATTATTGTTAGCGGAGTTCTATCGATATATCGTTCGTCCGGAATTCTATCTATTTTATTTATGTCCTTTACTTTTGCTCATTTACTTTATGCATATTTCGGTTGCTTTATCATTTACATTTACTTTATTTACTTTTGCAAGCATATGCAAGCATATGCATAACATCTCGCATTATTGAAAAGAAAAGAAAGTGAGAAAGAAAAACGAAAGGATAATGGTGGAATACGAGAAAGTCCACATTTCCTCCATGCATAAGTATTGGTGGGATATGTTAATTTGCCCACACTACTTCCATGCATAAGTATTGGTGGGATATGTTAATTTGCCCACACTACTTCCATGCATAAGTATTGGTGGGATATGTTAATTTGCCCACACTACTTCCATGCATAAGTATTGGTGGGATATGTTAATTTGCCCACACTACTTTCATACCTAAGTATTGGTGGGACACGATAATTGCCCACACTACTTCATATATAAGGATAATGGTGGATAGTATGTAAAAATCCACATTACCTCCACTTCATGCATAAACGGCGAATGCGTATCCTACGGGATGTATTCATTACTTTTATGCATTTGATAAACGAGAAAGAGAATCGAGATGTTATATTTATGTAAAGTTTGTTTATTTACTTTTCTTACTCATGTTATGACAAGTTAATGGATGAACAATTAGACTAAGTGTGCTAATTAGTATCATCACTTGGAGAATATGGAAATAGAATTACCTAGAGTTTGGAGAACTTTAGGATTGTGGTGGCTGTCGAAACCAGCAAAAATAAAATACTCGCTTCCTAAGATTAAATTATAGCAGTGGTAAGCAAGGTCGATTCCACAGGGACTGGAGAATTAACTTATCGATATTGACTAATTAGTAAAAAGGGGGTTTTTGAGATTTCTAAACTAAGAAAACAAAGAATATTTAAAATGTAAAGATTAATATGAGAGTAATTCCAACTAGAGGTATCATCTCCATTATGGTTTGTTCGATTCGATCACGACAAAAAAACATACATTCAAATTCTTTTCTAAATTGACATGAGTTATTAAAGCCTAATTAACAATTTTTATGTTCTTCCTTAGTTTATCGATAGTCAAGATACGATCTAATGACTATTTCCCTAATTGATAGACAACCCTAGAATACGATAATAGGATTTAGCCTTTCAAAAGCATTAAGAAAAGAAGAACAATCAATCCTAGCCAATAAACACAGTACGACCGATTTATTTAGACTAGATCAAGATTTCTCACAATATGAATCAACTAGTTTCCTAAATCAACTCATATTATTCGTCACTTAGATTAGAACGATTCAAACAATTACGGATTCAAATGTTCTAATTGACTAATTATCAAAACAATACCTGGGCAAAGGATCCTATTTGCACAAACATCAATCCAATAATAGAGAAACAAAGAGAAATCAAGAATAGAAAAGAAATAGAAATCTAGATTAAAGAAAAGGTCTCACGAATTCAAACAAACCAAATGTCGAATTAACCTCTAGTTAGAAAGATGAAATTAGCTAGACATGGCTTGAAATTCCCTAAACAAAAGTCTAAAAACGGAAAAGAAAAGAAGTAAAAAAAAGAACCCTAAAAAAAACTAAACTAAAAATATATAGGTGGAAAAATCGAACTGCCGCGGCGGCGGTGGGCGAGATTACATAAAAACATGATTTTTTTGCGGATCCGTTGCTGCGGCGGTGACACGTGGGCGCCGCGGCGTCCACTCTCGGGAATTTTGGCTTGGAGCTTGGATTCAACCTCACCGCCGCGGCGGTGAGATCCTGGGCGCCGAGGCGGTAGGCCAAATATTCAACATATGTTGTTTTTCATCATTTTTCATCTTGTTTCGCCTCGATTTGCCTCGTATGACTTGGATTCACCTGAAATAGAGAAAACAAGTGAATTCATGCTAGAAACTCTATGGAAAAAGCAATAAAGGAGGATTTAAACATGAAAGAACAATGATAAAAATCAACATATCAAATACCCCCAAACTTGAATAATTGCTAGTCCCTTAGCAAATTTTTGAATTAAGCACAAATTATAACTCCGGCCTCAAGTAAGCGAATCATGCTAAACTTAGAAATTTTAAAACAACCAAACTTGTTCACAAAAAAGACTAAGATATTCAAAGCTTCAAACAAAATCCCAAGTGTGTGTGTGAGACCCAACCTTGCTCAATTTAAAAATATTTTTGCTTGCAAATCATTGAGATCCAGTGTTTCACTATTCTTGACAAGAGTTAAATCTCGAGCTAACCTCCTAAAATCAAAGTTAAGAGAATTGATTACCCTCACGGGATAGTCGCTCTAAACGCTCAAGTGTCTAAAGGGTCATTTGCTTTCACTCAAGTCGGTGCATGGAAAACGATTTACCATAGGCTTGCAAATATATCAAATTAAAACCGGTTTAAGTAAGAATTCGGAAACATGAATCAAGGGGTCTTTAAAGGTTGTATTGGGGCTTAGGTGAAAAGGTGGATGGAAGACATTTAGGCTTAAAAATTGAGAGATTACTACAAGTAATTTCAAAACAAATCAATCTAACTCAAATTTTCCTTTGAAGAACAACCCTAAAATCAAGACTAAATTTCTTCAAACTTTTTTTTTTCACCTCTTTTTCTTTCTTTTGACTTTCTTTCTAGATTTTCAATGTCAACTTTTTCTTTTTCTTTGCACTTTTCATTTTCCACATTTTTTTTTTCAATCAACTCATAACACAATTTCCTCACTTTTACCAACTTTTTCAAATGAGACATATATCTTTCAAGAACATAGCAACCTCTCAATTGGGTGAAAAATGAGACAAAAGAACGGGAAAGTGTTATTAATTTTGTGGCTAAAAATCAAAGAAAAGGTTAAGGCTCAAAATTGGCATCTAATGAATTAAGTTCGGTTGGCCTTTAGAAAGCTAGAATTGGTTCCCTAATTTGCCCTTATAGACTTCAAGCACCCAAAAATCAAACAAAAACGGTTTCAAAATGCATAACAATGCAAGTTCTAGAAATCGCTAATCATGCACGACATCCACTCAATGAAGAAAAGAGAGCATGAAATATGAATTAGATGCTCTAAGGCTCTAAAACTCACAAAGTGGCTAAATGTAACCCAACCCAATTACTTCTCAATTAGTTAGAAAGCCGAGAAATCACCCAAGTCATAGCAAGTGAAACTAAAATCAAGGAAAAATTTTAACTATTGAATCTCAAATGTGAAGTTAGAGTAAGGTTGAGTGTGCATAAGTGCGGGATTAAGTGTGAAACAAAGACCATCAAAGTATTAAGGGTGAACAAGCCTAAGAGTTAGACAATCCCTAAAGTTTTGCATGATCGAATAAAGGTGTCATCATTGGCCATCATCGCTAAAATCTTTTTTTTTTTTTTTTTTTTTGATTTTTGAAAAGAAAAGAAAAGAGAAATCTAACTAAAACCAAACAAAACAAAGCAAAAGGCAAAGTAAGAAAAATAAAACCAAACAAAACGAAAAACTAAAACTAGCTAAACTAAATCGAGCTATCTACCCCCAAACTTAGAATGCGCATTGCCCTCAAGGAGCAAAAACAAAATAAAACGGAGGGGGAGAATAGGAACTTCCCTGAAGGATCAGTCGTCGTCGTCTTCCTCGTGCGAAATGTCATCCGTTCGCGAGGAAGAGGCGCCTTGGCCACTATGGTTAGGTGGAGGAGGGAAAAGCACACGATCCGCCCCAAGTCTATCGGCGATGATTCCCAATTGTTGGGCATTGGCGAGATCGTATTGGTAGCGATACTCCCTATCCATTTGGTATTCGAGACGGAATGAGGCAAAAGAATCGGAGATGGTTTGGAGATGATCCGGTAAGGAGGGCCTAGTAGTGGCGGGGCGTGGTGGTCGAACTTGTGGGGGGACGGAAAAATCGGTTTCCTTAAAATTGAATAGGCTCTGAGTTTCTAAGAGGTTGGCCGGGTGTTGGATTTCTTCCGTTTGATCCCATATGACCTCGACATTCCTACAAAGAGCGGTGATGAGTGAAGGGAATCCTAGGCCACCTATGGTTTTGCGCGCGATGTCTAAGATGCGGGATTGGATATGTCTACCAACATCGATCGATTTTCCCGACATTATAGCAAAAAGGAGTTTGGCTTTATCGGTGTTAATCGTGCTATAATGACCAACGGGACTAAATTTATGTCCAATGACTTTATAGAAAACTTTGGCCTCTTTGGACATAGATTTTGTCTCGAAACATGTAGGATGGCCCGTGGCGGTTTTAGACCAAGTGACGCCCGGTGGAGTTAAGAAACGAATAATCTCCTCATGATCCCTATCGGGTACGTATTGGGAAAACTCATCGTTATCTATGTTCGGAAGGTGGTAGTAACGGTTGATGGTGGTCCTATCAAATGGCACCATTTTCCCTCTAACGAAAGCTCGATACCCATCGTGTTCTAAAGCATTTGCGTAAAATTCTCGAACAATGGGGACAACACTAGGTTCGGGTTGAGCTAGAAAGGCGGTCCATCCCCGAGACACAACCTTTTGGTGGTAGGAGCGAAAGTGAAGTGCATCGAATTCGAATCCTCGTTCTTTAGATGGGTGCCTCTTAATTATGCCAGTTTGGTATCGTTTCGAAGCCTCTAAACTAACGAATTTAGTATTATCGAATTCGGGTCGTGATGAGGATGAACTAGCCCTAGAACGTTTGGTAGGAGCCATTGGAACTTAAAGAATGGGTGTTCTAGAGAATGAGGTTTTTGGCAACTTAAAAGATCTAACCACAGCAGATTTGAGAAAAAGGATAGAAGTTACCGGGATGGCAATCCTTTGTTGAAGAGATTTGATGATTGTGGTTGACGGCGGTTTCCGGCGAGAGCGGCGGTTTCCGGCGAGATCTTGAGTCCAACAATGGAGGTTCCTGCAAAAAGGAAGAGAAAAGGGGAGAAAAGTGTGAGAAAATGATAAAAATCAAAGAAAACTAAAGAAATTTCTAAGAGATTTGGTGAAAAACCTTAGGAAATAGAGGGGGGGAGGAGTAGGGTTTGGAGTTTGAGAAGAGGAATGGGAGAAGGAGAAGAAGAGAGAAGAGGAATGGAAGAGAGAAAGTGAATGAGAGAGAGAGAAAGAAAAGAAAAAGAAAAAGAAAAAAAAAATCGGGGGGTTCGGGATGCCCATCGCCGCGGCGATGGGCCCCTTGCCGCCGCAGCGACGAGGCGGAACGCACGAGGCGTTCCGCTTCGTCTTCACCGCCGCGGCGGTGCCTTTGGGTCGCCGCGGCGGCCACTCTCGGGTTTTTGGCCCGAGAGTGTGTCGCCTTCACCGCCGCGGCGGTGCCTTGTGGCCGCCGCGGCGTCCACTCTCGGGTTTTTGGCCCGAGAGTGGATTCAGACCACCGCCGCGGGCTTTCTTTCTGGCCGCCGCGGGGCTGATTTTTTTTTTTTTTTTTTTTTTTTTTTTTGAAAATAAAGCATAAAAATAATCCTAAACTAATATATAAGAAAAACAAAGTTAAAATTAAATGGTCAAAGGGTGAGAAAAGTCGGGTTGTCTCCCGACAAGCGCTTTTCTTTAACGTCTCTAAGCTAGACGGATTCTCCCCCAAACGATTATGGGGGAAGATCCAAGGTGAAGCTCTCAACAATATGTGCCTGGAAACCTTCATAGAAAGGTTTTAATCGATGCCCGTTCACTTTAAAAATAGACCCTGATTCCAAACTTTGGATTTCTACTGCACCATGATAAAAAACGTTAGTAACAACAAAAGGGCCTATCCATCGAGACCTTAATTTGCCAGGAAATAATTTCAACTTAGAATGAAAGAGTAGAACTTTCTGACCAATTTTGAAAACTTTCCTGGAAATCATCCTATCGTGAAATAGTTTGGTCTTTTCCTTGTAAATTCGGTCATTGTCGTAAGCATCGTTACGAATTTCCTCTAGTTCTTGCAATTGAAGTTTCCTTTGCTCTCCCGCTTCATCGATCTTCATGTTATATTGCTTTATAGCCCAATATGCCCTGTGTTCTAGTTCGACAGGTAGATGACATGGTTTACCATAAACTAAATGAAACGGAGACATACCTATCGGGGTTTTGTATGCAGTTCGGTAAGCCCAAAGTGCATCATCAAGTCGGAAACTCCAATCTTTTCGATTGGGATTTACCGTTTTCTCGAGAATCGACTTGATTTCCCTATTCGAAATCTCAGCTTGGCCATTTGTTTGTGGATGATATGCAGTAGAGATCTTGTGGGTGACATTGAATTTCTTCAATAAAGATTCCATCACTTTGTTGCAAAAGTGAGTCCCACGATCGCTTATTATGGCCCTTGGTGTTCCAAACCTGCAAAAAATATGAGTTTTGATGAAGTTAACAACGATTTTTGCATCATCCAATCGGGTGGCTTTAGCTTCCACCCATTTGGAAACATAGTCAATCATGAGAATTATGTAAACATTGTTATTTGAGGATGGGAATGGTCCCATAAAATCAATCCCCCAAACATCAAAGATTTCACAAACGAGAATAGGTGCAAGTGGCATTTGGTCTCGCTTTCCTAAGTTTCCGGTTCTTTGACACTTTTCACAAGCTTTGCAAAACATATAAGAGTCACGAAAGATATTAGGCCAAAATAAACCACATTCAAGTACCTTATAAGCCGTTCTCTTTGGACCGAAGTGACCTCCGCAAGCATAAGAATGACAAAAAGCTAAAATAGAGGGGATTTCACCTGAGGGAACACATCTTCGAATGATTTGATCTGAGCAATGCTTCCATAAGTAAGGGCCATCCCAAACATAGTACTTGGCATCGCTTTTTAACTTGTCTCTTTGTGCTTTTGATAACTGAGGAGCAAATTGCTTAGAAACAAGAAAATTAACAATGTCAGCATACCATGGCAGTTCTTCATGAATGGAGAAGAGATTATCATCCGGAAAACTGTCTTGTAATGGTGTTGGATCCTCGCTAGTGGTCAATCGACTGAGATGATCGGCTACGAGGTTTTCGGATCCCTTTTTGTCACGTATTTCCAAGTCGAACTCTTGAAGCAACAGTATCCATCGGATTAATCTGGGCTTTGCATCTTTCTTGGATAATAGATACTTCAAAGCTGCATGATCAGAATAAACAATTACCTTAGTACAAAGTAAATAAGATCGGAATTTTTCTAAGGCAAAAACCACAGCTAAGAGTTCTTTTTCAGTGGTGGAATAGTTGCATTGGGCACTATCCAAGGTGCGAGAGGCATAATAGATGACATGAGGAGCTTTTCCGACTCGTTGCCCAAGAACCGCACCAACTGCATAATTGCTTGCATCACACATGATCTCAAATGGGAGCTCCCAATTAGGAGGTTGGATGACCGGTGCTGTAGTGAGCGCTTCTTTTGAAGTATCGAATGCCTCTTTGCATGTCTGATCAAATTGAAAATCAACCTCTTTTTGGAGCAATTTGCAAAGTGGTTGGGCAATCTTTGAGAAGTCTTTAATGAATCGCCTGTAAAAACCTGCATGGCCAAGAAAAGAACGAATCTCCCGTACATTTGCGGGGTAAGGCAAGGTTTTAATGGCATCAATTTTAGCTTTATCGACCTCGATTCCTTTGGATGAAATAACATGCCCTAAGATAATTCCTTTGTCAACCATGAAATGACACTTTTCATAATTTAGGACAAGATTAGTTTGGACACATCTTTCTAAATTTTTTGACAAGTTAGCTAGACATTCATTAAACGAATTACCATAAACAGTAAAATCGTCCATAAATACCTCGATGATGTCCTCGACATAGTCGGAGAAGATACTAACCATGCATCTTTGGAATGTAGCGGGAGCGTTGCAAAGTCCGAATGGCATCCGTCGATAAGCAAACGTACCGAATGGGCATGTGAAAGTTGTCTTTTCTTGATCTTCTGGAGCCACGGGAATCTGATGAAAACCTGAATAGCCATCAAGACAACAATAATGAGTTTTACCAGCCACACGTTCAAGCATTTGATCGATGAAAGGAAGAGGAAAGTGATCTTTTCTAGTTGAAGAATTCAACTTCCTATAATCTATACAAACCCGCCACCGTTTTGAACACGAGTGGGCATTTTTTCTCCATCGATATTTTCAACAACCGTGATACCTGTTTTCTTGGGCACTACTTGAACTGGACTTACCCACTTACTATCAGAAATAGGATAGATCATACCGGCATCAAGAAGCTTGAGAATTTCCTTTTTCACAACCTCCATCATCGGTGGATTCAAACGGCGTTGAGCTTGCCTAGAAGGTTTAGAATCATCCTCCATTAAAATCTTGTGCATGCATATGGTAGGACTTATTCCTTTGATATCCGCTACGGTCCAACCAATGGCTTCTTTGTAGCGTCGAAGTGTTAAGATCAATTTTTCTTCTTCTAAGCAAGATAACTGGTTAGAGATTATCACTGGAAGAGTTTCATTATCGCCCAAGAATGCGTATTTGAGATGACTCGGCAACGGTTTAAGCTCCAAGTTAGGTGCCTGCAAAATAGAAGGGAGAAGTTTTGTGTGAGAAACAGGTAAATGGATATAGGAAGAATTTTACCTGAGAGGTTCCAAAGATTCAAGCTCGTTTATGGATTCTTGCAAGTCAGGATCAATCTCATATTTTCTACCATATTTCTCCAAGTCTTGAATTGTGAGATTTTTGCTCAAAGCTAATTTCAGCTTGTCATCATCATTAAAGTCAAAGAATCCCTGTGCTAAAGAATCAACCACATCTACTGAACAAACAGAAAACACGTCATTTGGAAATTTCATGGATTCGTAAATATTAAACTTAATAATCTCACCATCAAACTCCATTGTGAGTGTGCCATCATACACATCAATTTTTGTTCTAGATGTTTTTAAGAAAGGACGCCCTAACAACATTAATGATGAATTGGGAGGATACTCCTCATCCATGTCAAGCACATAAAAATCAGCTGGGAAAACTAAACCACGGACTTGAACCAAAACATCCTCTAAAACACCATCAGGGTAAACATTAGACCTATCTGCGAGTTGGAGTATCACACCAGTTTCTTTCAAATCACCCATATTCAACAATTTATAGATAGAAAGAGGCATGATATTAATGGAAGCTCCTAGGTCTATCATTGCTTTTTCAATTTTCAAATTCCCTATAGTACAAGGAATAGTAAACATACCTGGATCTTTGCATTTCAGAGGCAACTTCTTTTGGAGAACAGCGGAAACGTTCTCTCCCATATTCAATTTCTCATTCCCTTTCAATTTCTTCTTATTTGTGCATAAATCCTTAAGAAACTTAGCATATCGAGGTATTTGCTTAATTGCATCAAGTAAAGGAATGTTTACCTCGACTTTGCGGAATGTTTCAAGGATTCCTTTTTCTTCTTCAAGCCTTTTGGAGTTTACTAATCTCGATGGAAAAGGAGGAGGGGTCACCATTACCTTTGATGGAGTGATTTCGGTTTCCTCTTTTTGGTGAGTTGATGGAGAGATTTTAGTCTCTTCTTCAATTTCCTCCCTTACAATATGTTCGTTCTCCTTCCTTGGCTTTTCTTCCAACTCCTTTCCACTTCTCAAGGTAATCGCATTGACATTCTCTCTTGGGTTGGTGATAGTTTGTGAAGGTAGTTTACCTTGAGACTCGAGTCGACTAAGAGCTGATGTGAGTTGATTCACTTGGACTTCCAAGTTCTTCATGTTTGTCTGAGTTGTCTGCTGAAACTGATGAGTGTTAGCAATAAGATTTTGAACCATTTCCTCCAAAGACTTACCTGATTTAGAATTGTGATTTTGATCTTGAGGAGGTTGTCTTTGTTGTGGCGGTTGGTATTGAGGTTGCGGTGCGCGTGGGCCATAATTGAAGTTTGGATGATCCCTCCATCCTGGATTGTAAGTATTTGAGTAAGGGTCATATCTTCGTTGTTGGTTACCTTGATAACCTCCTTGATACCCTCCCACGGCATTGACGGATTCTTGAGAGTCATCTTGAAGCGTTGGGCACATGTCAGTTGGGTGATTTGGTGCAGTGCAAATCCCACACACTTTTACCTGTTGATTATTACCTGCAACCAATTGTTGAACAAGAGAAGTTAGATTTTTCATTTGATTTTCCATAGAATAATCACGTACCTCATAAACATTGCGAGACTTGAATTCATCTTGAAGTGCTCCACTTTGTTGGCTAGTCGCCGCCATTATGGTGATTAATCTCCTCGCTTCTCTTGGAGTCTTATTGACTATTGCGCCTCCACTTGTAGCATCCATCAATCTTCTCTCGATTGATGTCAACCCTTCATAAAAGTATTGAATGAGGAGTTGGTCCGAAAAACCGTGTTGTGGACAACTAGCACAAAGCTTCTTGAATCTATTCCAATACATGTGCAAGGTTTCATTGTTTTTCTGTGTTATTCCAGAAATTTCCCTTCGAATGTTTGAAGCACGGGATGAAGGGAAGAATTCATCCAAGAACAACCTAGCAAGTTCAGCCCAAGTATTCACAGAGTTGGAAGGCAAGTCAAATAACCAATCTTTAGCCTTATCGATCAAAGAGAAAGGGAAGGCACGCAGTTTGATTTGATCTTCAGTCACCCCTTCTGGTTTCATGCTTTGGCAGACAACATGAAAAGCTTTAAGATGCTTATTGGGGTCTTCATTATCTAGGCCTTTAAAGATGGGAAGAAGATGAATTAGGCCAGATTTAAGTTCAAAGTTCGCTTGTACGGCAGGGTACCGAATGCACAATGGTTCTTGATCAGTTTGAGGAGCAGTCAACTCCCTCAAAGTCTGTTCTTCTTCTTCAGCCATTATATCCTCTATGTCAGAATCACTAGAGACACTTAAAGTAACAAGCAACCCACGTGGTAGATCGTCTTTAATCGGAGAGGATGAAGTAGCTTGAAAATTTCTCAACTGAGTTTCTTTTCGAATCCTCTTAGCAGTCTTCTCGATTTCGGGGTCGTATTGAAGTTCACCTGTACGAGAAGAACGAGGCATTAAACGGTAACAATAAATCAATTAACACCAGTCCCCGGCAACGGCGCCAAAATTTGATGGCTGTCGAAACCAGCAAAAATAAAATACTCGCTTCCTAAGATTAAATTATAGCAGTGGTAAGCAAGGTCGATTCCACAGGGACTGGAGAATTAACTTATCGATATTGACTAATTAGTAAAAAGGGGGTTTTTGAGATTTCTAAACTAAGAAAACAAAGAATATTTAAAATGTAAAGATTAATATGAGAGTAATTCCAACTAGAGGTATCATCTCCATTATGGTTTGTTCGATTCGATCACAGACAAAAACATACATTCAAATTCTTTTCTAAATTGACATGAGTTATTAAAGCCTAATTAACAACTTTTATGTTCTTCCTTAGTTTATCGATAGTCAAGATACGATCTAATGACTATTTCCCTAATTGATAGACAACCCTAGAATACGATAATAGGATTTAGCCTTTCAAAAGCATTAAGAAAAGAAGAACAATCAATCCTAGCCAATAAACACAGTACGACCGATTTATTTAGACTAGATCAAGATTTCTCACAATATGAATCAACTAGTTTCCTAAATCAACTCATATTATTCGTCACTTAGATTAGAACGATTCAAACAATTACGGATTCAAATGTTCTAATTGACTAATTATCAAAACAATACCTGGGCAAAGGATCCTATTTGCACAAACATCAATCCAATAATAGAGAAACAAAGAGAAATCAAGAATAGAAAAGAAATAGAAATCTAGATTAAAGAAAAGGTCTCACGAATTCAAACAAACCAAATGTCGAATTAACCTCTAGTTAGAAAGATGAAATTAGCTAGACATGGCTTGAAATTCCCTAAACAAAAGTCTAAAAACGGAAAAGAAAAGAAGTAAAAAAAAGAACCCTAAAAAAAACTAAACTAAAAATATATAGGTGGAAAAATCGAACTGCCGCGGCGGCGGTGGGCGAGATTACATAAAAACATGATTTTTTTGCGGATCCGTTGCTGCGGCGGTGACACGTGGGCGCCGCGGCGTCCACTCTAGGGAATTTTGGCTTGGAGCTTGGATTCAACCTCACCGCCGCGGCGGTGAGATCCTGGGCGCCGAGGCGGTAGGCCAAATATTCAACATATGTTGTTTTTCATCATTTTTCATCTTGTTTCGCCTCGATTTGCCTCGTATGACTTGGATTCACCTGAAATAGAGAAAACAAGTGAATTCATGCTAGAAACTCTATGGAAAAAGCAATAAAGGAGGATTTAAACATGAAAGAACAATGATAAAAATCAACATATCAGATTGTTTGTGTTATTTAATTGGACACAAATCGAAATGCGAGTTTGAGGTCTATTCTTACCTTTTATTCTTATTATTCTCATTGGGCTTAAGTTGTTAGCTCATGATATTACAAACATTTCAGGTAATGTTTGGGATCGTGGAAGAGGAGCTGGTGCGCACTTGATCGAGAGGATGATGATGATCGAGATGGACTAGGTGTTATGTAAAATCCATGTACATGGTTTTGTGAACTTTATATTATTTTGATGATTGTACTTTGTAATTAGCTCATAAGAGCTTATTGTTGTTGATTTATGATTATAATCATTTTGAACTCCTGGATAGGAACTTAATGTTCCTTGTGTATTTTAGATTTTGAAATTAAGATGTAAACAGGCTTTTGGCCAGCAAATTTTCAAACATAATCACGCCAAATTTTCTTAAAATAAAAGACTTCCGCTGTTTTCTCTGATTTAAATTATTTAAAAGTGACGGGTTGTCACATAAAGAGAATGAAATTCAATGTTTGTGTATTATGAGACACATCCTTCTAAATGTTTGGGAGCTAAATCTTCAATTATTTGGAAGACATGGTAAGTAAAAGTGGTTTACTTGATGTAACGCTCTTGATTGGATGAATAACAAAGAGTAAGAAAGTTCTTGGACACAAATCAGAATACGGGTTTGAGGTCTATTGTTACTTTATATTCTCTTTATTTTCATTGGGCTTGTTGTTAGCTCATGATATTACAAACATTTTCAGGTAATGTTCGGGGTCGTGGGAGAGGAGCTGATGCAGTCTGATCGAGATGACGATGATGACGAGATGGACTATAGTTATTTTTAAAGTCCATGGACTCACTTTGTTTATATTTTTCTTTTGAGTTGAGTATTTGTATATAAGCTCATAAGAGCTTTTCGTTTTAACTTTTTCAGTTATAAACTCTTTAAACTTTACAAAAGGAATTGCAATTTCATGTCTTTTAATTTCTCTGATTGTGAAAAGTGTAAACATGTTATGGATAGTCCGAGTTTTAAACACATCCATGCCAAATTTTATTAAATTTAAAGTCTTCCGCTGAAATCTGATTTTAAATTATTTAAAAGGAGTCGGGTCATCACAGTTGGTATCAGAGCCTACGGGTTCTGTAGACTACATGCGATGCATGTTTGTTTTCATGTTTTGTTTTAAGTCCACTCTCTAGTCATCGTCTGAGATCAGCGGCACCAGGTATGCCTAGAACTTTTATTATCAAGTTTTAATTCTCTAATAGTAGAAAAGTTTATGAGAAGGTGGTTACTTATTATTTGTATTTGTGATATTTCACCTCCTCATAAAACCACTATGTGGTGATGTTTATTTGACCCAAATTGAGATTTGGGTAAGGGTTTTGAGAATGTTAATGACCCCGTACAGATTTGGAGGTTATACACCTCATTAAGAGTATTGACATAATGTCAAAGTAAAGGAAATGAAATACTCCGAGAGATCAATCGTTTGATCCTCAACGTTTGGTTAATGTTTAATAGTAACACAATTGCTAGTAGTGGTCTTAGTGAATGTGTGTTGACTTGGTATGTGCAAAGAAGGACACGATTGTCTAGAGCCAGTATTAAGAGACGAAGCACCTATTGGAGGTGAGTAATTGTTTAAAAGTAATTGGTCTGGCTCGGGTCTAGTAACCTAGTTTCAACTTAATGGACAAAATCTTAGTTTGATTTTGAGAAAGTTGAATTATGGTAAATGGTAAATCATTGTGAAAGTAATGTTTTAAGAAGAAAGTACGATGCCACTCAAAAGAGGAAGTAAGAACATTACGTAATAAGTCTCAATGAGGACCATTAACGATTTTGTTAATTGGTTAATGGCCTAGTTTGGTGGCTATTACACTTTGATGTATTAATTTGAATTGGATTATACTCGAGGTCGAGTTATCGAGATCCATATTTGGTAAATTATCAAGGTTGACTAACACTAAGTATGAGTGTTGGTATTTGATTGAGATATAGAAAGAATGTTGTCGGACCTTGATATCGGTTACTTTTATAAGGCAATGTGATGGTTTGGTGAACTTCAAATCACATTGTGATTGACCATCTAATTGGACAATGAACTTTGAGAAACTTGTAGGTCGTAGTTTTGACCTACTGAGTCTTTTCAAAATAGACTTTAAGACGAATCATATGTTGGAAGGTTAGAACGTTATTGGACTAAGGTGCTTGAGAGACACCGGTTTTGCTTTGCAAGAAAAGAAATGATCTATGAAGTCGAGATCATTCAAGATTTAAATAAGGAGGCATAAGAGGTATCTTTATCTTGGATTTTACATCTTCTGAAAAGAAGGGAAAACTAGCTACTACGGGACAGACTTCCTCTCAGGAGAAGAAAGCAGAGGATAGCGATGCTAATTGAGGAATATCGCCATGGTGGAGGTAGCAGCAGCAGCAGGTGGTTCGAGGTGGAGCTCAACATGGACAACCGAGAGCATAA
This sequence comes from Gynostemma pentaphyllum, assembly GCA_028015215.1. Classification (NCBI taxonomy): domain Eukaryota; kingdom Viridiplantae; phylum Streptophyta; class Magnoliopsida; order Cucurbitales; family Cucurbitaceae; genus Gynostemma; species Gynostemma pentaphyllum. Next base: position 17,449,346 of record CM051349.1, read on the forward strand.
GTGTAACGACCCGGATTTGCTCTTAAGATTAACGACTGTCCCTACAAACTAACATGAGTCCTTTCAGCATGTTTTGTCCTCACTCACACGCATCTTGACATAAGCAAGAGGTCACCCAACCTAGGATTCCTCCAAGCTAAGCACGCTTAACTATGGAGTTCCTTACGATTGAGCCACCGAAAAGGAAGGTTAACCTGTTAGTATAGGTAGTACCTATTAATCTTATTAAGCTCTCCTCAACTATACCGTCCCATACCAGTATAGTCTCAGAATCCCTCTCATTCGGATGTGAAGTCGGTTCATCCATGTGGCCCTTCGCCTAGAAGCCTGCCAGGAGCCGCTCCTTGTCCGTGCCTACTAATTGCACCGGCGATCACTCCCCGCCTTCATAGGGTCCAGCTGTCACAATAAGGACATGTTCATCCTTACTGCAATAGTTGTACTAGTTTCCATTATGGGAGATGCACACTAATATGAATCATAGAACGTCACAAATAGCTCAAGGATCAATTTCAAGATTAAAGTTCAAGACAAGCGTTAACATATATTTACATGCCTACATTAGAAAAGTCAAGACAAGCTTTTGAAGATCAGAGCATGGATGCGTACAAAGAGGACTTGATCAACTTTAATCTATGGTAAATGCATTTGGAGGAAGGTTATTGAAGACTTGTTCAACCAGAAATGAAGATGAGAGCCAATTTGCAAAGTTGCATCACTTTTGCAAACTTTCCTTATTTGGACCACTTTCCATATTTGTTATCGAACTTTCCATATTTGTTCCCAAACTTTCCATATATGGTTCCAACGAATTTATGATGTCTTTAGACATGTTTTAGGCCATTTACATTCAGTTTATTAGCTAGGAAAGAATTAGGAAAGATATTATTCTCTAGGAAAGATTTTCCCCAAAATCTGCCAAATCCATATAAGGCAAGTTTTGGGCAGATTTTATTCTCTTCTTTATTTCAAATTTCCTAGTGATTTTAGGGTTTTCTTTTTCCTATTTAAAGGCTCATTTGTAACCCTAAATATGCAGAATTAATATGATAGAAAATAGCTTTGTTTTGCTAATTGATTGGTTGATTTTACCTTGCATTTTGTAGCCTTGTTCTAGGTTGCATGTTTTAGAAACATTCAAGCATAACTTGATTTATTGTGTTTGTGGATTGTTTCGATCTTGAAATAAGAACAAGTTCTCTTCAAGGTATTAGATCATTGGAATAATCTTCTTCTTCTTGGTTTCCAAGGGTTTTACCTTATTCTTCATTGGGTAGGATTTGCATCTAGGGGTTCTTTGTGTTTCAAAGGGTTTCTATTTCAATTTTCTAGGGTTTCATATCACAATAACTCTTTTAATTAGGGAATTATTAAGCAAGTAAGTCTTAGTACAACATGCATAATTATCAATAAAATTCATTCGATGTTGTAGAAATTCATAGTTGAGATCATTTTTATCAAACAAACAAGTGTTATGCATATTATAAAGAATAGGGTTAGGATACTTTATCATGGTTGTGTTTACCCTATTTTCCATGCATTGAGTCATGTGAGATGGTGGTTTATTGAGTATGGTAGCCCCTTGAATATTGTCTTCATGATATTTTATGCCTTGCATTGATGACAGATTGTTAGGCATCTCATTAGGGAACAATCTTTTGAATTCCTGCAAACACTCAACAAACATACTAGGCAAAGATGTGTTAAGTGTAAAACAAACCTCTTTGTATAAAAGTACAAATATAGGTTGGTAGAGTTCATTCCTAGCCTCACTTGATCTAACTTTCAAGCTCTCACTCTCTATTTTTCTCTCTTTTTTCTCACTACACTCAAATGCCTCACACTTTGTAATCTCAAAACACTCTTTCTTTCATTCTCTCTTTCATTTTTTTCAAACTCACAAGTCTCTTTCTTTTGAGCACAAAATTCTTTTTCACTTTTTTCTTTTTTATCACTCATCTCTCTTTCTTTTTGCTCACTCATTTATTTTTTATCTCTCATCTCTCTTGCTTTTAGCTAACTCTCTTTTTCACAATTTTCATTATTTTTGAAATTAGAACACTTATTTAACTCATAAGTTTCATCCATACAAATATTAGCACGAACTATAGGAACTTGGTCAACAAGTGGTTTTGTCTCTAATACTTCATTTGGCACTTCAATGCCCTCTTTATAAGCACACATTGACTTTAGAATTCCCTCTCTAATCTCTTCCATGCTAGCTTTGTAAATTTCCTCCGCTTTTAAAGATTCCATTCTAATCATTTTAAGCTCCTCTAAAATGACCAATCTTGTATTTTCCTCCATCAATCCATAGGCAGCCCCATTCTCATCCATTAATGTACTATTTGCACCAATGTGATAAGAAGAAGTAGTATTGGAAATAGGTTTAGAAGCATACCGTGTATCCACTCTTCTTTTGAGCCTCTTTTCTACCTTGGTGGCATAGTGAACCATTTCTTCCAACTCCACATATGTATACCCATTTACTTGGCTAGAAATCTCATAGTTTAAACCATCTAAGAACCATGCCATAGTAATCTCGTCATTCTCCTCAATGTTAGCCCTAGCCATGTGATATTTAAACTCATTGTAGTACTCATCTACACTCTTGATTCCTTGTGTAAGATCTTCAAATTTTCGCTCAAGCTCTCTTTGAAATTGACTTGATACAAATCGTTTCCTCATGATGTATTTGAGATCATACCAAGTTTCGATTGGATCCTCCAAAGTTCTTCTTTTCCTATCATTCACCAATTGTTTCCACCATGTTAGTGCATAATCACAAAATTAAGCAGTTATAAGTTGTACCTTCTTCGAATCACTACATGGATATTCTTCAAAACAAAGCTCCACCTCTCTTTTCCATATCAAGTAAACCTCTAGATTTGATCTTCCTTGAAAAATAGGTACTTTGAGCTTATCACCTCTTAAGCTTCTATGCTCCATCCCTCCATGATAAACCTCTCTATTTTCCCTCCGGGTATGTTCTACCTCTCAACATCTATTACTTCTGATTTGATCAAACCTTTCATGATACATTGCTGCAAGTAAACAAGTTAGTAATAAAAAAATAGAACCTTTCAAATCACTTCCTAAGTGTTTACACTCAAAGATGTCAATCCACTCGTGTTTGCACTCAAAATAGATTTTAAACCCTAAATGTAACCTTGAACTTTTAGCACACTTTAGCAACTATCAAACAACAAAGATTCTAATGAAATTTGTAAAATGTAACAATAAAGAAATAAGAATCAATCAGCTTGGGTGGATAAAGAAAAAAAGAATACGGATTCTGCAAATGGTGTATAATTGTGACAAGGAAAGAATAAGCAAGAATAAACTTTCCTATAAGAGAAAAGTTCGAATTAAGACCTTCCTAAAGTAGTTTGAATCAGAAAATATGACTTTAATTCAACAAGATATGCATATATTCGAATATAAGACAAAATTGATACTTTCCTAAAATTGTTTTGGCTATTTATCGCAAGTTCTAGCTTTTTAGGAAATAAATAATTCTAGCACAAATCCTTTACAATTTTTAGATTCAAGATGCATAAATGATGAGTTTAAGATGAACTCTTCAAGAACAATAAGAACACTAACCAAGTTTTTCCAGAAACTCAAACAAATCAAGCAAAAACACTTTTTTTTTTTCAATTTTCTGCACAATCCGAGAGTCTGTAAAGATCTATATTTTTCTCAATCTTCCACTTTTTTTTTACAAACGTTTCTGAATAAAAAAAATAACAACAGAAAGATAAAGACTTTTGTAGTTGATGACGTTTTGAGAATCGGATATTAACTATATGAAAAAGAACAAAAACAGTAGGCTAAATAAGGAAATTCTGGAACTATGATTTTTTTTTCTGGAATTTTCGATGAACAAAGAACAATAAGTAAGAAAAATTGAAATAACAAGAAAGCAAGTAAGATAGAAATCTTCCCTTGAGCCTAAGCTCTGATACCAAATGATATGAAACCCTAGAAAATTAAAATAGAAACCCTTTGAAAGACAAAGAACCCCTAGATGGAAATCCTAAAACCCCAATGAACAATAAGGTAAAACTCTTGGAAACCAAGAAGAAGAAGATTATTCCAATGATCTAATACCTTGAAATAAGATAACTTGTTCTTATTTCAAGATTGAAACAATTCACAAACATACTAGATCAAATTATGCTTGAATGTTTCTAAAACATGCAACCTAGAATAAGGCTACAAAACTAAGCAACTTCGGCTAAGAAAAAAGCAATATTATTATCAAATCAATTTTGAATATTTAGGGTTACAAATGAGCCGTTAAATAGGCAAAAGAAAACCCTAAAATCACTAGGAAATTCGAAATAAAGAAGAGAATAAAATCTGCCCAAAACTTGCCTTATATGGATTTGGCAGATTTTGGGGAAAATCTTTCCTAGAGAATAATATCTTTCCTAATTCTTTCCTAGCTAATAAACTGAATGTAAATGGCCTAAAACATGTATAAATACATCATAAATTCGTTGGAACCATATATAGAAAGTTTGGGAACAAATATGGAAAGTTCGATAACAAATATGGAAAGTGGTCCAAATAAGGAAAGTTTGCAAAAGTGATGCAACTTTCCAAATTGGCTCTCATCTTCATTTCTGGTTGAACAAGTCTTCAATAACCTTCCTCCAAATTCATTTACCATAGATTAAAGGTGATCAAGTCCTCTTTGTACGCCTCCATGCTCTGATCTTCAAAAGCTTGTCTTGACTTTTCTAATGTAGGCATGTAAATGGATGTTAACGCTTGTCTTGAACTTTAATCTTGAAATTGATCCTTGAGCTATTTGTGACGTTCCATGATTCATATCATCCCTCCCTCTTGAAAATGATTCGTCCTCGAATCCATAACATTACATACATCGCAAAAACTTAAGTTAATAACATAAATAAAAGCACTTAAAGCATACTTACCTCGTGTATTGTGAATCTTCTTTCTCCTTTCAAGTTAACACCTCCCGTGTCAAATATTGTTGGTTTTCTTCCCTTTCAATCAGCAAAAAAACCTAGCTTATCAAAGACCACAACACTAACAATATGGTTGGTGGATAGTGGGAACAAGTCTAATAGAATATATGGACCATAGTCAATCTCGCAATTTTTCTCATACTCAACAATACTCACAAGATGATCACATGGTGAAGGTAACAAATTAATCAAAGCATATGAACTATAATCAAACTCAAATAGGTCTAATGTGTTGGGGTAAATTAGAAAATATGAAAACTCTATGCTCTCCCTAAATGCATCATATGTCTTATCAAAGATAACTCGTGTAGCACAAAACATATGTTTATCATAAGAATGAAATTGAAGTGGTAAAATATCAGAGTTGAGATCAAATTTAGCATACAAACAAGAACTATGCAAATCGTCACAAGCAAATAAATAGGCTAGCTTAACATGTTTTGCAAGTGATAAGTTGTCAACCAAGTAAAGATCATACAAAAGAACTTTCCTAGAAAAGAATGCATGTTTATCATAAAAATATAATTGGTTTGGATGATTTCTAGTCTTAAAAACATAATTGGAAAACAAGAAATAATCATTTAAACAAACCGATGCAATATGATTAAAAGTAAGAAACTTCCTTTTCTGGCCTTGGATCCCGTTGGCAACATCTTTTTCCATGAAGTATGGTGGTGCCTTAAGTATTTCAGCCCCTTAAAATGCATCTACTATGTGCTCCATTCCAATTCAAAATTGATCAATGCAATTATGCAAAACATTAGCTAAAACACTAGAAAAGAAAAGGTTAAGTTCATAAGTTAGAAAGAAAGAATCTTTGCACAAAAGTACAAAGTGGGTTTTGTTTGAAATCAAAGCGTTCCGAGCCTCACTTGCTACAAAACTCACATTTTTCTCACCATTGCTCTCATTCTTTTTATACTCACAACTCTCTTTCTTTTCAATTTCACTCTCTTTCTTTTGAACTCATCTCTCTTTCTTTTGAATCACTCATTTCTTTTCGCTCACTCATTTCTTTTTTATCACTCATCTCTCTTTCTTTTTGCTCACTCTCTTTTTCACAATTTTCATTCATTTCAATTATAGAACACTTTTGTAGTTCACATGAATCATAAGTTTCCTTCACACAAACATTAGCACGAATATCCTCTTTTATCTCCTCCATGCTAGCATTGAAAACTTCCTTCGATTTTAAAAGTTCTCTTTCAATCATCTTAACTTTTCTAAAATCAATCTTTCATTTTCTTCTATGTGACGACCCGACTATTTTAAAATAATTTAAATTAGAAAATACAGCGGAAGTCTTTTATTTTAAGAAAAATTGGCGTGGTTTTGTTTGAAAGTTGGCTAGCCAAAACCTGTTTACATCCTAATTTTCAAATCTAATAAAATCACATGGAACTTTAAGTCTCAATCAGGAGTTCAAAGATGTAATATCATAAAACAATAACCATAAGCTCTTATGAGCTAAATACAATATACAATTCACAAAATCCTTTAAAGTTCACAAAAGTTAAATACATAAGCTTTACAATAACTGAGTCCATCTCGAGGTCATCATCCCTCGATCACGCAGCACCACCTCCTCTCCCTCGACCTCTAACCAGGGCATTACCTGAAATTGGTTGTAGTATCATGAGCTAACAACTAAAGCCCAGTGAGAATAATAAGAATAAAAAGTAAAGATAGACATCAAACTCGCATTTCGATTTATGGCCAAATAACTGACACAAACTTTCCTAGAATTCTCCAAAATCTAGGTAATTCTATTCCATAATCTCCAAAGTACGATAATACTAACTCTTAAGGTCAAAACCTCATCCATTACTTGTTACAACATAAATAAGAGAAACAAATAAACTTTGCATAAACATAAAACATCTCGATTCTCTATTTCATCGATCATAAGAATGAATGTATGAGGACATCCCGTAGGATTCGCATATGCCCTTATGCATGAAGAAGGTAACGTGGTTTATCCCGTAGGATCCATCGTTCTCCCTCCTTTTCTTTCTCACTTTCTCTTCTTTTTCTGAAGGTGATGCGGACACTACCCGTAGGCTCCAACATTCTTCCCCCTTCATTTCTTTCTCACTTTCTTTTCTTTTTCTGAAGGTGATGCGGACACTACCCGTAGGCTCCAACATTCTTCCCCCTTCATTTCTTTCTCACTTTCTTTTCTTTTTCTGAAGGTGATGCGGACACTACCCGTAGGCTCCAACATTCTTCCCCCTTCATTTCTTTCTCACTTTCTTTTCCATGATGCGAGATGTTATGGTGCAATATGTTATGCATATGCTTTCACAAGTAAATAAAGTAAATGTAAATGATAAAGTAGCCAAAACAAGTATAAAGTAAAGGGGCATAAAGTAAAGACATAAAGTAAAATAGATAGGAATCTCGGCAGAACGATATATAAATCGAACTCTGCTAACAATAATAAAAGTAAAAACATAACTTAAACGATTAACCTATACCTTCCAGGATTCTAAACTTCCAATATAATTCGAGGTTCTATTAACCGTTCTAAACACAAGTTTGGATCTTTTAACCTCCAATGATCCATCCTACGCTTCGAAACGAATCTAACTTAGAATCTTCTAAGATTCAATACTTTCCTCTAGAACTCCTAAGTTCTCACTTAAAGGATTCACTTCTAATCCTAAGGGCACTAACTCACTTCCCTTTATCTTAGATTCAAATTCTAGTCTTAATTCCAATTCTACAAACATCACACTTATTCGATTTCTATAATTACTTTAAATCCTAACTATTCTCACCTTAAAGTAAGTTGACTTCGCTCCTAAGTCCGGAAGAGTGATCAATCAAACGGAATTGAATTATATCACACAATCAATAATTTACCAACTATCGATCAAACATCAACTAAACGTTCAAAATGACGAAAAACTCAACAACCCTCCCAAAGAGGCTCTCGGCCCCCTCAAAGAAAATGGGCCTCGAGTTTGGTTTTCCGACTTTTAGGCAATCTAAAAGTGTTTCGAGTTGGTTTTAAGCAAATTCGATATTCCCGATTTCAATGGGTATCGATAATTAGGGTTTTCGAATATTATACCCTTTCCTGAATCGAATTTCAATAAAAATTATTTCATTAAATTCTAACCCATAATCAAACCCAAAAGGGTAAATTTCAAACGGGAAGGGTTTCGACTGAAACTCGATTTTAGGGTTATGGGAAAGTTTCCAAAAACTCATAAAACTACTCTCGTATTTACAAACACCGAAATCTTTCCAATGGAACGAAAGAAAACAAAGAAAAATCCATTAAAACACTATTTGGAGCTTAGGGTTTGAACTTTACTTACTGAGATCTCTGTATATCACGGGTGGCAAGCACGATGGTTATGTGGAAATGAATCGTAGGATCGATATCTTTCCAATGGAACGAGAATCGAAGCGATCCGGCAAGAAACGAACGAAAACCGAATTTTCCCTTTTCTCTCTTGATGCTCACGGGTGGGAGGAAGAAAATGAGAGTGATTTTGGTCAATTTTTGAGTCAATGGTCATTTAAAGAAGAAGAGTGAATAGTGTTTAGATATTTAGGAATTTTGGAAATGACGGATACGTCCTTTTATGACTTTTAACTTATAAAACGAAACCCGGTGATCTTAAACTATCCCAATGGTGATTAATAATTATTATTTGGCCCGTTAATAATTATTAATACCATTAAAATGAAAATAAGCTAAAAAAAGGTAATTAAAAGGACTTAAACCGAAATAAACTACTAAATTCTAATTTACCGATAAATAAATAAACTTTAATTACTTAAATTAAAATAAAATAAATAATTTTTTTTTCACAAAATAACGGGACGTTACATTCTACCAAGCCATAGGCAGCCCCATTCTCATCCATAAATGTACTATTTGCACCAATTTGATAAGAAGAAGTAGAATCGGAAATAGGTTTAGAAGCATACCGTGTATCTACCCTACTTTTGAGCCTCTTTTCTATCTTGATGGCATACACTACAAAAAAACTGTCAATTTGCGACCACAAAATTGCGACCAAATGGTCGTTTTTTGCCTAAAATGCGACCAAAAAAGCAACAAAATAAGTGGTGGCCAAAAAGCTGGTCGGTCCAGAATTTGTGCGACTGGATAGTCACAAATATACGACGAAAAATTTTTGGTCGCAAAAAAGTCAACCTTTTGAAAATACGACCATATGGTCACCTTAAAAGTGACCATATGGTCTTAATTTATCTGGAAGATATGTGACCAAAGGTCACTTTTAGACTCAGTTAAAATACGACAAGATGGTCGCCTAAAAAGTGACCATCTGGTCGTAATTTATGTGAAAAATAAGTGACCAATTGGTCACATACAAAAGTGACCAAATGGTCGTATGTTATGTGACCAAATGGTCACTTTTAGACTAAGTAAAAATACGACCAGATGGTCGCTTTAAAAGTGACCATCTGGTCGCATTCAAGAATTTTTTTTTAAAATTTAAATTTCAATAATTAGTTAATTAATTATTAATTAATTATTAATTATTAATTATTTATTTAATTAATATTAAAATTTAATAAAAAAAATTGGAATTAAAATAAAAAATATATATATCAAATATTCAAAAAACGTTTTATACAATCGAAAGAATCCTAGAACTACCGGAGGGGCGGGGTGGGGAGGAGGCGTCGATGATGAAGGGCCGCCGCCTGAGATCCAAGTCGCGGCCAAAGCGGATGCGACCTGGGCCTCGACTCGTGCCTGCATGTCGGCCTCAATAGCAGCGACTCGAGTAACGAAGTCCTCGCGCATAGCCTCCATGTCCGCGCGCAGCTGCTGCTCAACCGGAGCTAGTGCTCGCTCCACTACGTTGATGCTGGGGCACATCTGCATAGAGGTGTCGCCCGTACGAGTCGAGCCAGGAACTGACCCATCAGGCCAAACCCCTCCAGCAGCCTCCAAGAACGCCTCTCTACGGTCCTCCTGAGTCGGTTGCGAGTCTGGTGTGGGCAACCGCTGAGTCAAGGACTCCGTGAAACGTTCCTAAACATTTCAAATTCGGAAAATAAAATGGTTAATATATAAGGTAGGAAAAATTTTAAAGAAAAAATAATAATTGAAAAAGTTATTAAATACGAATCGCTTTCGCCTTATCGCCGACTTAACGCCCCGTCCTTCTTCGTGTGAAGAACGCGGTGCGGCTCATCCAGGCGAAGGGGCGCCTGTGCTCGCTTCCTAAAAAATTAAAGAGTGAATAATAAAACATAATAAATTAATAAGTAATTGAAAAAGAAAACGAGAAAAAAGTACGTAAGTAAGAAAACGACGAAAAAAAAAACATACCAATCGACGATGGTGCTCGTAGTGGGTCCGCGCCCCCGCTGTGTGTTTGGTGGGATTCTTCGCGCGGTTGGACTTATTCCTGCTTGACACTGCCTTGCCCTCAGGAGTGCTCAAGCTCGCGAGAAGCCGCGCGTGGTCCTTGGGGCTCATCCACACGGGGCGGTTTGCTGCTTGCTTTCTGCGCGCCTGGTACATGAGGTCCTTGAATCGATCCCGGACGTGACTGTCCCATAGGGGGAACAATCTACCGTCGGTGATATCGGGATCGATAACAGGAAACTTGCCCTGAAAAAAAATGAAATAAAAAATTGTTAAAGTAATAAATTTATTTCTATAAATTTCAAAATTAATTAATTATGAAAATAAATGATGTTTTTTACCTTCCAATCAGCCGTACATCCACGCTTTCTCGTCGTCGGAATCTTCCGCCAACGAAGGTCGCTGGGTAGAGGCATGCTCTAGAGGACCTCGCGAAACCGTTTTGAAACGGTTGTATGCGGTTCACTCGCAAAATCATAAAAAATTATTGTGCTATTAGAAACTATTAGTTAACAGGAATAAAAAACACTTTGAAAAATAATAAACAAAATTACTTACGTATCCCCTTCAATCCGGAGGGTAGAGTCTGCGCCCGAGACAGGCTGCGTGCATGAAGTGGAGGGCCAGTTGATCCGACCGATGCGGACCCGACGCATACCCCGATGCGACCCGATGCTAAGCTAGGAGTCGTGGCCAAGGGAGTCCTGCGACGATCGTGGTGTCGCACTTCGGTCTCAGGGACTACATCATCGAGCGTGGCGGCAAGTCCCGTCTCGTAACTAAAGAGGATGTCCAACTCCTCCGTAGTCGTCCGCATCGGGCGCGCGCGATGGCGTCCAGGAGACCCCTCGTCACCCGCGTCGTCGTGGCTCGTCTGACCGGGAGGACGTCGTCTGCCCGTCATAATCCTACAACCAAAATAAACTAATTTAATACTAATTACGTAAGTAAAATATTGAAATAAATTTATTTAATTAATTAATGAAATAATGTAAATTAAACTAACATAAATTAAGTAAATAATTTAAAATAAACTAATCAAATTAATTTGAATAAAAGTAAATTAAAATTAGATTAATTGAACTAAAATTAATTCAATTAAACTTAAGATTAATTAATTAAAACTAAAATAAACTAATCATTTAATTTGAAATAAAGTAAAGTAAAATTAGATTGATTGAACTAAAATTAATTGAATTAAACTAAAATTAATTTAATTCAATTAATTTTAGTTTCAATTAATCTAATTTTAATTTACTTTAATTCAAATTAATTGATTAGTTTATTTTAGTTTTAATTAATTAATCTTAAGTTTAATTGAATTAATTTTAGTTCAATTAATCTAATTTTAATTTACTTTTATTCAAATTAATTGATTAGTTTATTTTAGTTGTAATTAATTAATCTTAAGTTTAATTGAATTAATTTTAGTTTCAATTAATCTAATTTTAATTTACTTTAATTCAAATTAAATGATTAGTTTATGTTAGTTTTGATTAATCAATTATAAGTTTAATTGAATTAATTTTAGTTTCAATTAATCTAATTTTAATTTACTTTATTTCAAATTAATTGATTAGAATACTTAAACAAAATTATTCTAATTAATTAATCTAATTGTACTTTACTTTAATCAAATTTAACTAAAATTAAGTAATTAAACAATTTTTATTTAATAATTAAACTAAAATTAATTAATTAAATTAGTGTAATTCATTAATTTAAACTACTTAAGTATAATTGAAGTTAAACTATTTGAATTAATTACCCTACTTTAAATTAATTGATTTAATTAAAGTAATCTAAATTACATTAATTAAACTAAAATTAAAAGTTAAACTAGTGTAATTATAAATTAATTTAGTTTAATTTTATTAAATTAAAGTAAACTATCTTAAATAAACTAAATAAGTAATTAAACTAAATTAGATTAAGTAATTAAATTAATTACTACTTAAATTGAATTAAAGTAAACTAAGTTAGATTAATTAAACTAAAATTACTTAAAGTAACAAAATTAAACTAAACTAATTAATTAGTTAATGTAAACTAAAATGCTATGAATTAAACAAAAGTAAACTAAGTAATTGATTACACAAATTTAGATTCATTAAACTAAAACTAATTAAATTAACAAAACTAAACTAAACTACTTAATTGAAAACTAAAAACTAAAACTAAGTAAACTAAATTCTTAAACTAAACTTCAATTTTATACGAAAACTAACACTATAAGAATTTCGGGAATAGGTGACATCCTTTTGGCGTCACCTATTCGAATAGGTGACGGGTTTTTGACCGTCACATATGGCAGTGTCACCTATTTAAATAGGTGACGTCCAAAAAAAACCGTCACCTATTCTAATAGGTGACGCCAAAAGAACGTCACCTATTCGAATAGGTGACGCCAAAAGAATGTCACCTATTCGAGTAGGTGACGGTTTTTACCCGTCACCTATTCGAATAGGTGACGTTCTTTTGGCATCACCTATCCGAATAGGTGACGTTTTTTACCCGTCACCTATCCGAATAGGTGACGGTTTTTACCCGTCACCTATTTAAATAGGTGACGGTGGATTAGGTGACGGTCATAAAACCACCGTCACCTTTTAGAAAATGTGACGGGGAAAAACCATCACCTTTTGTCTAAATTTCAAAAAAAAAATATTTTTAATAAATTAATTTTACATCAAATTTATAATACACCTCCAATTTAACTAAATATTACAACTCAAATAAAATATTACTCAACATTTACATGAATTACATTCTATAAACAAAAAAAAATTAAATCAGACATACATAAAAAGACAAATAATTATAACAAATTATTGTTCTTCCTGAAGTCCAAGATCACCAAGCATCTCGCATAATCAATATCCATATTCCTCTGACGGAAGCCTAAAAAATTACAAACGAAAATAGTAAACAAAAAAAGACATTGACCATTTAACACTTCAATTCTTCATTTAACACTCAACAACCAATGAAACAATGTAAGTCAAACATAATCTTGATAACAATCAAGACCTTCTGCTTGGAAATAGAAACCAAATTAATCAAAATTCCATTCTTTTTAATGCTTTGAAATGTGACCAAAAAAAGATCATCATAATTGAAATCCTATAGAAAAACAAAATATTACCAACATTTTTAATTAAAATACATACCAGAGCAACTCAAATCACAAATTTTGGTATTGATAGTTTAGTTCTTTATATAAAAAGAATCCAACATTTTTAATCAATGCAATGCCTAATGAGTTTAGGAAATTTCAAAGTGAATCACCTTATGATTTCGATGCTCGCTGGACTGTTCTCACGCCTCAAACTACGGATCAGAAGCTGCGAATTAAAGCCAAACAAAGAAGTGGAAGAATCAGCTCAGTTTAGTGCCCAAATTCGCTTAAAGAATCAGAATTTGAAAGGTAGAATTTATAGGGGAAAAATCAGTTCACTTCTTGGTTTGTAGTAATTTCAAAGTAAAGCTACTGAAGCTGCTCGAAGTGAGAAAATTATCCTTTGTCTTCTGAAATGTATACAAAACCAAGGATTACAAATAATTCTTCCAATTGAGGGCAATAAGAGAGGGGGTAATTACAACTATGCACAAAAGTTAAGATCAATTATAAACATACACTATTGCAATACAAAAATTGTCTCATCCAACCATCAAATAAGGAATAGATGTTAACAAATTGAATAGCAAAGGTTTATCATAACAAGAGGTTCTTATTAGATTTCCTGGGCCGCAATAGTGTGTGAACGAGTTGGGAAAAGTTTAGTGATACAAGTGTGTGAACAGGGTGTCAATTACCAACCATACAAACTATGACTAAAAGTTATACCGTTGACTATCTTACCGCTATATGAACAAACAAACAATCATAAAATCTTAAAACCCGGTTTCCTATCAAAAATACAATTCTATATTTTCTACAAATTGGTTCGACTTTCTTAAAATGGATAGCGGTTGAGTTACATTGCTACAATATAGGTTCATGTTGGCTACATTTAATGCAATATCAATCTACAATGTCTATTTTGCCGAGTACCAGGGACGGTTTCAACACACTATCAAATTAATATTACCTCGATATAGTTTCTGTCTTTCCAAATCAGACGGGTCGCTAAAGAACCCAAAAGCTTCCCGGACTCATCAAACGACCTATAACAAGTAGAGTTTAGGGTTCTCGTTCAAACCTTTGGTCTATACACGACCCAATTAAAAAAAACCGGGACCACTCAAATATATCGGGAAAAATATCATTAGAACAATTTTTATTTAATGAGACATATGATCAGACGTTCACTTTGGGCAACACAATTCACACCATGAGCTCAAAGATAAAACTGATTATAAGACAGCCTCTACAACAATCATGCTCGGCAAACAAGTTTTCCTCAAGCACAACATGGAAGAAAACTTAAATTTAAAAAACAAGATAAATTTTATTTTTAGTGATTAAGAGATGTAAGGGCATGTATTTAAACAACACAACATATGTGTTAATTTACATCCTGCCAGTGATTAAGCAAAATATGTTACATGATTTGCAATTACAGTTCGTAACTAACACATGAAAGAATCTCTGAAACACTCCAAAAAAAACAGGAAAAAACTACGCTAGCAGAAAAAAAAAACTAAGATCAAAACCTGTTTTGCAAAATTCAAGCCGGCCTCACGAACTTAAATCATCTAATCTTTGTCTACGTTCTTCTTTCTAACATGGAGGCTCAAAGCCACCAAAATTGCTACCTACAAAATAAAAGGAAAATGAAACATATGAACATAAGAGCAATGAAAGACATAGCAATAAAAAAAAACATGCAACATAATATTATCTTGAAGTAACAAATGAAGAGTTTATCTATATTGACATTCTTAGAGTTGGGGTAAGCAAATTTTAAGATGACAATCTGTCAAGTGTAAGTGAATGAAAAACCACAAATGTGAAATAAATGAAATGACACTTACGTAATTGCATGTCCATCTGAAGTTGTCGTCGCTTGTCCAAGGCATAGAGAGACAACAAAAGGAGACAATCTGAACAATTAACAAACTCGATAAATCCATGTACAAAAGAAGTTATATTACCCTTAGCAAAAAAAATGTTTACATTACGGGGATAATATTTGCACGTGAGATCATCATTATAGTTCTCTAAAATATATTCTTGCCTAACTACTCGACTACCAAATAAATTTGCCAATCCTTAGTAAAAAACGGAAACTGTCTCCACAAGAAATGATGTTCCACTTCCAATTAACCTCTGCAAAATGATGATTTGAGACATTTGGGTTATGCAAACATACCTTATTCTTAGAACCTTTCTCCTTACGTCGTCTCTCTAACTGTTCATGAGTTTTGTCCGTTCTATAACAAGAACATGATAACCTTGCTCGCCAAGGAAGGCTAGTTAAATTTCACCTTGAAGACATAAAAGCTTATAAAGGTTTATCAAATCAATTAACCAAAAAATCTAAGTCCCAGATAATTTTCAATTGTTTCCAATTTAAACCATTGTGATTATCTCCAATAAAAAGGAATTACAATAAATAATCACTGCATAAAGTAAAGAGTGTTGCTAAGAACTTAATAAAATAGAAGCAGATCCACAAGTACACAAAAGAAATATTTGATACAAGAATGTAAAAAAGATCTCAAAGAAATTGTGAATTTTATACACCTTCACATCCTTTTTTTTTTTGGAAAGATATACTTTCATTAATCAAATAGGGTAAAAAAAAATACAAGAGGATGAGAAATCCTCAAAAAAAAAAAAAGAAAAAATAAAGTAAAGACTAAATAAAAGAATTTCACACACCTTCACATCCTAAAAGCATAAAAATATGAATAAAGCTGAAAACCCCACTTATTTTTCTTATCTTCCTTACACCAGCCAATGGAATGGCATGCGCCATCACAGGAACTAAGTAAAAGACAAGTTAAGTTTGGCTTGCGATCAATCAATAGAGAATGTGTTCTAGTCCGATCTTTGATGCCTTTTTAGTTATTGATAATTGGTAAGGTACCCTAATTAAAAAAATCAGTATTCTACAACTGAGAAGGAAACACCGAACACAAACTGATTGTGTCCACGTTTAAAATTCAATTGTATGATATGCTAAAATTCCACCTCATGGGTTGAGTCTGATCTTATTGATCATTTTAAATTAGGCCCATTGGATTTATGAAGTTATATTTACTTCGAATAACAAAGCAATTGGCTCCTCTACTAAAAATGTACAATCAGAAATGAGCCTGAAAATTAGCCAACAGGTAGAGATGAAGGAAAGGCCATTAACTTGGTAATGGTTCAGATCTTCCATTGTGATAGCTATAAGCATACATAATCTTAGAGAAATTTATATCAAGTACAGGAAATTTGGTTGAAAATAACAAGCTTTCATACTCGAAATCTATATGCACTCCAAGCTAGACGACGTCAAGGGCGATCCTCAAGCTTCTTCCTGGCAAGGACAAATTTATCGTTAGCTTAAGTAGAAAAACAAAGGACTCGAGTTCAGTGTAACATCTAGCGATTCAAAAAAATGTAAGAGAATGGACCAAAACAGGAAAACAACCATTCATAGTTCTATGAGTTCAACATTACCTACATTTTTCTTTTATTATGAAAACATTAAATTAGATTTATAACAAAATATAAACAGAGTAATTTCACCAATTAAATTAGATTCGTACAAAGTACTGGCACCACATTTGGGAAATGAATTACATAAAGTTATCACAGGCCAACTTTGAATTGTAGCAGTGTGTGGTAATTTACCTGATAAATAAATGAAAGCGCAAAAATAGAAAAATGATAATAACTCAAGTTTAATATTAAAAATCTAAAGATAAAAAAATGACAATACAGCAAAAATGGGTCATAATGAAGTATGGTTCCATCAATAATATATAGTCATGGAGAGATCCAATAATGAGATATTATTTTGGATATAACGATTTAATAAAAACTAATAATACCAATGTAAGAAGCTCTAGTGCTCTAAGAAAAGGTAGCAAAATTACCAGTAGCTGTTGCAATGGAATAACTCTGGCCACAAAATTTGCATCTTCTGCTTTTACATCAGCAACAGTCTAAAAAAATTTGAGATAAACTGATGTCATTGTCTTTTTTCTCGGCTTTGCTGAATGATTAGCATTCCCCTTGTCAGAAGAGCCCAAACCAATATCTATTGGGTCGATATTTGGTATGACTAACATTTCCATCACGGGCTTGGGTTCCAAATCTACTTGCAGAAGCACAAAGAAGGATATATTCATTACATTGTACTATCCTATCTTTTCACAAAACTACATTGGAAGAAAGAGCAAATCAATAAACAATGAGGTGTTAAATCATAGAGACCAATAGTAACATTTTGAGTAGATATCATAACTAAACTGACATTTAAATGAAGGTTAGGTAGAAGAAAGAAAAACACAAGGGAATCCTAACTAGTACAACTCAATGGTCTTCACGCCTAAAAGCTGACAAGCTAGAACATGCAAAGTATAATAAAGTCTATCTGCATATGCTATCTACCATTTATGATTGAGAATATGATGGTAAAAAATTATGTGCCTTAACACAGAAATACCATCTAATTTGGTGCAAATGAAAAAAAAAGTTACATCACACAATAAAAGTTAATTACCTTTCAATGACTTAAATGCATTATTCACACTCCAGTCCATTTGGTTTCTGGCTTTCCCACAAACAGTCCCTCTGTCTATCGGAAAGTCGAAATCAAAGGGTAAAAAAGAAAAGGGTTAAACAACAGACAACCCTATAAGCCCATCTTCCAATTAAAAAATTCAGTTATTCAGATTTGAGCAATAGTCTACAATTATTTAGATTTTAGCAATATTCTACAAAAAAAATAAGTCAGAAATTCCCAAAAAGGTCAATTATTCAGATTTGAGCAATAAATAGCCAAAACACATTAATTTGCCACAATATTTCTCTAGTGATAGAAGTTTCCACAACATAACATAAAGAGAGAATTATAGATCTATAAGATTTTTACAGGTTCTTCTACTTCTACTAATCTTTCTCACAAGGCACAACATGGATCATTAATACTGGACTTAAGTTAGAGAAGAAATATGAACATGAACAACAAAATTAAAGAAAAGGCAAACTCTACTAAAAATTACAAACCATTCAATCCTACTCAGAAGGCTTCCCAGTAAAACACCTATCATTAATTCGCTTGATAGCAATATAAGTCACCCTCCATTTTGTTAAAGCATGAGAAAGTAAGAGGTAATCAACATGAAGTAGAATTATTAAACCAATATTTGATTCTTGAAATCTTAAAGAAAACATGATAAGTGAAAGTAATGAAGGGCATACTTACCAAGTCATTATGGACAGTAAAATTCTTGCCAAGACCAAGAAACCCATTATAAATGTCTTCAATGTTTGAAACAGGAAACAACATAAGTTATATCAGGGAAGAAAATTGAGAATTCATAAATGCATGCAAATTCTGTCCCTGCTAAATGTAGAGGCTTTTCCTTTAGAATAGGCCAGAAGATAAAATATAATAGCATCAATTCAACAACATTGAAAAGAAAATAATTGTTGCAAGTATTTCAAACCAACATCACTCTTGAGAGAAGGTAGAATGATATCTTTGTAAGAGTGACCAGAACAGAACCACGCCCTATCACATGTTATTCTCAACATCCTTAGAATTTGAAACTATGTTTCTTATAATTGAAACCGCAGCCATGTATTATAGTAAATATAGTGTAGGACAACATATGAAAGGAAATAGTTAGAAAGGCTATCAAAATTTTTAATATATTAAAGATTTTCCTCTAGTATGTTGAGTAGTTTTAGAATATGAACATACCATAAAGACAACATTAGTAATTGAACCCACTTCACAAGTAAGGAAACACCTCGCATAAACAGCTTGTTCAACGATCTCAGCAGCAATCGGATGTCTCTTCAAAACCATCCTGAAAATTTAATTAAAAAAAAGAAAGAATTTGGTCATTCATGTCTACTATATTAACTGAGATCATGCAGAGAAAATATGTAAAAAAGAAAGGTTGCTGCTGTAGCGAATTTGACAATTCATGGCACAACCGACTTGACTAGAAACACAAATAGTAGTCCTGCCTCTATCGCAAAGTATGACAACAGTTTCTATAATAAGTCGATCTTCATCCAGATTGAACAAAATCTGAAAAATTCCGGGAGCTTTCAAAATTTTAATAAGAAGAATAATGACAACAATTTCAAAATTTTGTTCTTTTCCTGCATTTTTTTTATTCATAAGTTTAATTTGAGTAATGATGTAGAAATCGATGAACGTAGAGTACCTACAGGAGGTTCAGATGAAGAACAGGATGAAATCTATCAGACTTGATCCACGCTGCTAACAACCTAAATTTTATTACATAGATTTCATCATCAAACAAAGAATGATTAAACCTCTTCAAACAATAAAAAATTTCAGATACTGTATAAAAAAACTTACGTGTGCTTGAACAAACAAAACAGATCGAGATTAAGAACTTCCATCTCAACCATGAATCTTGAATAGATTCGAAATTTCTTCACTATGCCGCTTAGATTCTCAAGAAATCACATAAATCTTTCAGTGATTTTGGTGGAATCGTGATGATAAGACTAGAATAAAAAAATATGATTCCATTTCTTCGCAGAGATGAACTTCGTGCAGTTGAGAGAGTTTTGTGCGAGAATGAGGATGAGAGGCGAGAGAGATAGAGCGAAAACTGTTGTGTGAGATCGAATGGGAGAGGAGAAGTCGGCGTTTAGGGTTTTTTCGGGAGAGACGAGAGAAAAAAAGGCAGTTATATTTTTTTTTCTTAAAAAATAGGTGACGGGCAGCCTAATTTTTTCTACTGTTCCTCCTTACTTTTTATCCAAGTGTCACCCATTTAAAATCCTACCGTCACCTAATGTCATTTTTCTTATAGTGTAACCTAGTAATAGAAACCGGGATTGGGGATTGAGGGTTTTAGGTTTAGAGTAAGAACGGGAACGGGAACGGGAAGAAATAACGGGGAACGGGAGAGGGGAACGGGAGAGGGGAAAGAACAAAAAGAGAGGAAGAAAAAGAGAAAGGAAGAAAAGAAGAAACGGGAGAAGAAAAGAAGAAACGGGGGAAAGGAAAACTGATGGGAATTTAAATCATAATTTGTGACCAACTGGTCGCAAATATGTAATAATGAACAGAAACGAAAGTCGCGCGTGCTGGGGAAAATGCGACCATATGGTCGCATTTTCAGAGATATTT
Organism: Gynostemma pentaphyllum; assembly: GCA_028015215.1. Taxonomy (NCBI): domain Eukaryota; kingdom Viridiplantae; phylum Streptophyta; class Magnoliopsida; order Cucurbitales; family Cucurbitaceae; genus Gynostemma; species Gynostemma pentaphyllum. Next base: position 17,469,994 of record CM051349.1, read on the forward strand.
GTGACCACCTAGTAGCATTTATTGAAAAAGCGACCATTTGGTCGCCCAGTTACCATTATCAAGAACAGCTGTCATATCATGAGTCCCATCAAAAATTACGACCATTTGGTCGCAATAATGAAATTCACCGCCAAATATTGCAACCAGATGGTCGTATTGTTTAAATTCACCGCCATAAATTTCATGAAAATTTAAACTTACCGCCCAGATTTGCGACCATATGGTCGCAATTTCATTTATATTTTTAAAAAAAATATAATTATACTTTTCCAAAAATGCGACCATTTGGTCGCCTTTCTCTCCAAAATTACTACCCTAAACCCTAAACCCTAAAAAACCCTAAACCCTAAACCCTAAACCCTAAAATGCGACCATTTGGTCGCCATTCCCTTCTAAATTACTACCATGTGGTCACCTTTTGTGTGAAATTGCGACCACCTGGTCACAAATATTAATATTTATATACTTTTTTTATATATTGGGTTACTTTCTGATATTTACATATGAAGGGAACTCTTGTTTCCATGTTATATTTATTGATATTTTTCTTCATGATTTTCGAGATAAATTTTTGTAATTCTTGATTTGGAACTATTTGATTCTATTTAAGAGTTTTTTTTAATAGATATAGATAATTTTATTCTTGTTTTTCAAGATAGAAAGTACTAGAAGGGAACCAAATAGACTATTGAAGATGTACATATTTATATATAATTTGCATCCACATATTCATTTGAAGCAATTCCACTGCAGAATTCGATATAAACATGTCAAAGTTGAAATCAAGAGGAATCTTTCTTATAATAAAAAAAAAGTTAATTTCATTTTCATCGTATTTCATCATCTTTTGATTTTAAGTTTGATCTATTGCTTTATTCATAATTGTAAATGCTTTACTTGAACAAAAAAGAGTCAAAAGGACTAGATTCAACTAGAGGTTTAAGGAAAATATAATTCTTCTCTGTACAATATTATTGTTCTCTCTTTGTATGAAATTCAGATATTTCAAGACGAGGTTAAATATTATTATTTACTCTACACAAATTTTAGAAAAATCTAAAGGCGTTTAGATAGCTTCTTGATCTTGAAGAGTTTTATATTAATTGAAAGTGAATAATTTTTATTTAATTGACATTATTATTATTGTTAGAAATGTAATCAATAAAATTAACCACATCTTGACATTTTGGAATTATTGGTAATTTTTTCAATCATCTATTCTTATTTTTATTTTTTCTTTCGTAAGTTTATAATGTAATTTTCCTTTTACTTTATCTATTTTACCCCATAAATACAAGGGGAAAAAATCAACAATCATTAAAGATTTTATTTGTTCATAAAATAAATATAATTTAAAAATTGATTAACAAACATTTAACTAATACACATAAAACTCTTAAAATATAAAATTGAATTGTAAAATAAGACTAAAAATTCCACGTGCATCGTACGTGTTAAAAAACTAGTTATTTATAAATTATTGGTCATATAAAATCACAGAATTTGCGACCATCCGGTCACTTCTTAATGTGACCATGTGGTAACTTAATTCCCGCCAAAATTTTAAGCTACCACTGCTCAATAAAGGTCACAAAAATTGCGACCAGGTAGTCACTTTTAATTGTGACCACTTGGTAGCTTTTTTCCCTCCAAAATTACGCGCCATTTGCTACCAAGGAATATTTTAGTCACATAAATGCGACCAACTGGTCGTTTTTTTAGGTGACTAATTAGTTGCTTCTTTCGCGCCATAATTTCGCGCCATTTTTTATGACTACTTCTGCTTTTGGTCGCAATCTGGTCGCAACAAAAGTGACCACATGGTCACTTAGAGTCAACCTTCAAAGAAAGTGACCAAGTGATCACCAAAAAACTGCCACTTTTTTTTTGTCGCAAATTTCTGGTCGCATTTTGACAGTTTTTTTGTAGTGATAGTGAACCATTTCATCCAACTCCACATATGTATACCCATTAACTTGGCCAGCAATCTCATAGTTTAATCCATCTAAGAACCATGCCATAGTCATCTCTTCATCTTCCTCAATATTAGCCCTAGCCATGAGATATTTAAACTCATTGTAGTACTCACAAACGCTCATATTTCCTTGTGTAAGATCTTCGAACTTTAGCACAAGGTCTCTTTGAAATTGACTTGGTACAAATCGTTTCCTCATGATGTATTTGAGTTCACACCAAGTGTCAATTGGATCGTCCAAAGTTCTTCTTTTCCTATCGTTCACCAATTGTTTCCACCATGTTAGTGCATAATCACAAAAATTACCGGTTATAAGTTGTACCTTCTTTGAATTACTACATGGATGTTCTTCGAAACTAAGCTTCACATCTCTTTCCCATGTCAAGTAAACCTCTGGATTTGATCTTCCTTGAAAAGTAGGTACCTTGAGCTTATCACCTTCTAAGCTTCTATGTTCCATCCCTCAATGATAAACCTCTCTATTTTGGCTCCGGGTCTGTTCTACCTCTCGAAATCTATTACTTTTCATTTGATCAAAGCTTTCATGATACATTGCTGCAAATAAAAAACGGTTAGTAATAAAAATAAGTCCTCTCAATTACTCCCTAAGTGTTTACACTCGATGATGTTTGTTCTCTCGTGTTTGCACTCAAAACAGATTCTAAAGGCATAAATATAACCTTGAACTATTAGCACACTTTAGCAACTATCAAACAACTAAGATACTAATGAAATTTTTAAAAAGTAACAATCAAGAAATAAGAAACAATAAGCTCGGGTGGATAAAGGAAAAAAAGAAGATAGATTTTGCAAATGGTGTATATTTTGAAATAAGAAAGAATAGGCAAGAAAATAAGTAAGAATAAACTTTCCTAAAAGAGAAAAATTCTATTTAAGACCTTCCTAAAGAAATTTGGATCAGAAAATATGACTTTCCTTATGCAAGATATGCATATATTTGGATATGGGCAGATTTGATACTTTCCTAAAAACAGTTTGTCTATTTATGGTAAGTTCTAGCTTTTTAGGAAACAAACAATTCTTGCACCATTCCTTTGTAATTTTCAGATTCAAGATGAAGATATGATGAGCTTAAGATGATCTCTTCAAGAAAAATACGAACACAAACCACTTTTTCCAGAAATTTCAACAAATCAAGCAAGAACACACTTTTTTTTTCAATTTCTGCACAATCAGACAATCTGGAAAGATCTATTTTTTTTCTCAATCTTCTAGTTTTTTTTTTGACAAACTTTTATGAATACAAAATAAACTAGACAAAAAGATGAAGACTTTTGTAGTTATTGATTTTCTCAGAATCGGAATGAAACTATACTAAAAATAATAAAAACAGTAGCTAAAAAAGTAAATTCTGGAACTGTAATTGTTTTTGTGTTTTTCGGGAATTTTCGATGAACGAAGAACAAGACAATAAAAAAAGCAAATAACAAGAAAGCAAGTAAGATAGAAATCTTCCCTTGAGTTCTCCAAAATGCTATGCTTGTGATCAAACTTGGAATCACACCACTTTTGTAGAGCATATAAGACATGGCCATCACAACATAGTAATAAGGGTTCGAATTTATCAGAAAAAGCTGCAGCAGACATCGCCAGCTCAGTATGCTCTCTAGGGTAAGAGCAGAGGTCACTACAGGAAGTAGAGATCAGGGTAGACAGGCTCATCATCACAAATTGACGCTTGTTACCTCTTTCCCCTACTCAGCATCACTCTTGTGTAATTGACACGAGAAAGGATGTTGAGCTGCAAGTATGGTAGTAACATGTACTTTGTCAGATTTGGACCATTTGGCTTTTGTTTTGTTTAATTCTTGAGTTAGCCACTATTATATTTTATCTCGTTATATTAAGTTGACAGCTTTTGAGTCGAGACTGTTGGGTTTCGAGATGCGTGTTTCTACCCCAGTGGGAAAGTTTATTATTGTTAATAGTTTGATTAGTACCGATTTTATGTGTATTATTAGTAGTTGTTCGCATTCTACTTTTACTATTATGCATTTGTCTTATTTTGATGTGATATTGGTTATGGATCGATTATCATCCAATCATACTATTATCGTTTGTATTGAGAAAGATTTTGATTTTATGAGTCCTTGTGGGACCAGTTAATATTTTCATGGGTCTAATGGTCGAGTAGCACCCACTTTGATATTTATGATAGAGGCTAGAATGCTTCTAAGTGATGGAGGTTTTGGTTATATAGCTAGTATTGTTGGTAGTTCTGTACCGGAAACTAGCTTGAGTTTTGTGCTAGTGGTGAGGGATTTCGTTGATGATTTCCCTTAAAAGTTACCGGGTTGAGAGAGTTAGATTTTCAGATTGAGGTTGCTCCTGGGACAGTTCCATTGTCCAAGGCACCTTATCGTATGACACCAGCTGAGTTAAAAGAACTTAAGAGTCCACTGCAGGAGCTCTTCGAGTTAGGGTTTAGTTGGATTGACCCATGAGTTGTACAATCCACATATTATGTCGGGTTGGGATGACCCGAAAATCATACGACCCCGAGTTATGTTGTGTCACAAGTCGAGTTAGGTTGACCCACAACCTGACCATTGTTTATAAACTAAATGAAACGTAAATGTATAGTTAATTACTAATAAAATATGACTTTGACTACTGATTATAAACTATAATTTAATGTTAACGTAAATTATATTTTATAATCTATTTTTATTTTGTCCACGATTTTTTAGAAATAGATTATTTGATCCCTGAATTTTCAATTTATAAATAAGGTCTATTGGATCCATAAAATTAATTTTACATCCATCAGTAAATAAATTTATTTGTACTGTTGAATGGAAAAAATAATCTCAAAGACGAAATAAACACAAATTAAAAACTGGAAACAAATAGACACAAACCTTAAAACTATTAATAAATAAGCCTTACAAATGTAATTGACTTCAAGCCTAGATTTTGTTTTTACTATGAATGCTACAGTTTATAAACTATAACTTTAGAAAAATTGTCTAGAATAGCATATTATAAGACCCTATTTACTTTCATGTAAATACTTTTTTAATATTACTTGAATAACATTTTTTTTCTTTTCCTTATTTTCTCGTGTGTTCAATATTTTTTTCAAATCTCCAAAACACCCTAGTCTTAAAAATAAGGGTAATATCACTTATGTTATGATTTTGAGTTTAAGCCTATTACGCTATATAGATAATTTTTTAAAAGTGTTTCTTTATAAATAGGTATAAATGAAAAATACACCTCTTCATTTTGAGATTGTTAAATACATTTTTTTTAAAATATACCTGCACTTAAATAAAATCACAAAACACACTCGTGTACTAAAACCATTTAAAAAATACAAAAAAATTTGAATATTTAAGTATGAATTATAGATTTTACATCTTATTAACATAAAATACAATATAAAATTCTACACATTTGTCCCATATGTTTTGCTATTTTTCATAAAATCAGAATACATGACATACGTATCTCAATTTAATTAAAACTAATCGATTGAAAGGTGTAATTTACAATTTTAATATTTATAAAAAAATATATATAGACATGATTTAATAATAACTCAAAGTGCATAATGTATTTTAAATATGTTTTAATAATTGACCCTAACTTAAACGTAAGGTATAACTATACAGTTAGCATAAACTAAACTAACTTAAAAATCAAGTTCACGAGATTATATTCATTTAAATAGCAAAATAAAATAAAATTCAGAATAATAGTAATCAGTTGCACAAAAAAAATGTTACGCCCTTATTACAAATTTCACAATATCTAAAACAAGTGAGTGAAATTGATCTAACAACTTGGTTGACTAAGTGGTAAGGCTCCAATTGGTTCCATATCGTGGCCTGCATATATCAACCCTAAATTCTCGATCCAAAAGAGCAGTAACCTTAATTTGAAATGTTGGGTTGGATAATGAGCACAAGATTTAATCGGCTTTGCCTTCACTGTCATATAGAAAATGTAGCCAGCCACAATCTTTTAATTCACCTTTACGAATTCCACGATTTCTAAGTTGGATTCCTATACATTTAGAAAATAAAATAATAAGAATTGAGATCTATCTTTTTTAATACAAAATTTTAAAGTTGAAATGCAAATTACTAGAGTTCAGAAGAGAGATACATACATTTATCTTATTAAATTGTTCCATTGCTTTGCCTCCATATTCATCAAGTTTTTTCATCCATGGTTCTAACGTCCGAATCGGACAAAAATTATAGTTAATCGGTAGGTAGTAAGTGACACCTACCATTAGAGAAATAAGGTATAACATTTATTATATTCAAATTCCAAGGTTTATATTCACACTTAAAAACATTTGAGGTCATCTTATTTATCATTACATATTCTAAAATGATAAACTATAAACATAACAAAGAAAAAAAAAATATATATATATATATATATAATATTACCTTCGATATCAATGTAATATGCAAATTTAAGTGGAAAAACAAAAATTATTTTATCAATACATATATAAAATAGATCCAATTATTTTAACTACATTATTGGTCCTTGAGTTTTTAGGCATGCCGTACTTGAGTTTTGAGAATTATGTTTTTTTTTTCTTTCATAATAATAATAAAATATGTTTATTTTGCCTATAAGTTTTCAATTTGTGTATTATTTCATCCTCGGATTACTTGGCCCATGAAATTAGTTTTCCAAATATCACTAAACTAATATCATCCTTACATAGAATGCAGGTCAAAACTCAAAAGGACAAAATAGAAACAAATTGAAAACTCAATGACCAAATAGACACAAGCCTAAAACTATGTATTTTATTCTCATCTAAGTTATTCAATTAATAGATATCTTAATATTGAAAACTTCATATATATATTATATATATTTATATAAAGACAGCCAGTGAAGTATGATCCTACCTTCTACTTTAACAGTAGTCTCAGGAATAGTCTCAGGAAGATCAAAACCCTGCATCAAAAGAAACCGTTTCAGTTCAATTGGGTATATAAATACAGCAAAAGAAAAGAAGGGTATAAAAATGGTAGAGGAAAAAAAAATGTTAAATAAAAACCTCGTTATGTAAAAGTTTAATCTCCTCAAGCTCGCAAAGAAACTTTTGATAGTTGACAAGTTGGTTCTTGATGCTGGACAAGAGTGATGCTATCAAAGCAGCAAATACAAATTCTTAATTTATAATGACAAAATTAGAATAGCAATTTAACATGCTAAGAAAACAAGCTTTTCCAAAACACTAAAAATCATTTTATATATATATATATATAGTATTGACTTTTTTTCATCAATGAAGATCGGATGGGAAATAAAACAAATCAGACACATTTAATTGCATAGGTGATAGCAAATATAAATGTTACATGCTTCAAAGGAGAAAGCAACAACTTAAGTTATTATCTTGCTTACGAAACAAAACCAAATAATCAGAGACTCAGATAAAATATATATAGATATATATGACTAAGCCATTGATCCTACCTTCTACTTCAACATTATCACCAGAATGGCTATATGGGGAAAAATAATTCTGCATTATAATAAAATTGGAAAGAACTAGAAAAAATAACAGATTTGAGTGAGTAAAACACAGGGAGATCAAAGGCTATATCTACGAAACATTAAAAAATATATATTAATATTAAGATGAAGGTGACTCGGCCAGTGAACCTACCTTCTAAACCAACACTGTCATGAGGAAACAAATCCTGCATTAAAAAGTAATTGTTTCAGGGTCTAAATGCAGAAAAATAAACCATTAAATAAAAACCTCGCTACTTACATTCTCTCTCCGCTCGATTCTCAATTTTGAATGAGCGGGTATCATAAGACAATTTTGAAGTTGGGCAAGATCCTTTCTCTTCTGCATAGCCCTTTCTGTTTGAGAAGGTATCAAAGCACCAAAAATGAGCAAGTAAGAATCGCAATTTAACATGGGGAAAAAAACAAAGTAAAGCTTTGCCAAACCAGGCAAAATCTATAAATTGAGGACGCAACGTAAAATAAACCAAATTTTATACCCGAATACTCGTGTCTCGACCCTTAACTACCAAAGCGTTGTAAATATTAGGCAAATATATGAATCCTTATACAATACCATCTATTATTGTTATTGAAGTGTATAAAATTGTACGGTTGAATATGGATCAATCTACAATATTATATATATCTTTAATGTGAATTTATTCATCAAAGAAGATCAGATGGAAATTAAAGAAATCAAACTGGTTTAATTACATAGAAAAGATAAATATAACATCCTTCAGAGATGATAGCAACAAGATAAATTATAATCTTGCTTCAAAACTAAATAATAAGACTTAGACAGATGCCACGACTTGATGAAATAAATTTTACAATAAAACGGGAGGGAAACAATAACTTTTATAATAAAATGAGATCATCAATGGTATATATTTACAAAAAAATGAATGGTTGAAAATGAAAGAAAACACGAAAAGAAAAAAAAGTTATTAATATCAAGATGAAAGGTGACTCAGCCAGTGATCCTACCTTCTATTCGAGGATCAAAAAACTTTTCAGAAAATTTCATTTCAACATTAACAACAGGGATATATGGAGGATCAAGATCCTGTATTAAAAAGTAATTGTTTCAGAGTATAAATAAATGAAGAAAAAGAAAAAGAAAAACAACGATATTAAAATGGTAGAAAAGAGAACATTAAATAAAAACCTTGGTAAATATAGGATGAATTATTGATAGAACTCCTGTGCATTCAAAAGTAATTGTTTCAGGATATAAATAAATGAAGAAAAAGAAAAAAAAAACAACGATATTAAAATGGTAGAAAAGAGAACATTAAATAAAAAACTTGGTAAATATTACATGGTTAAAAGGAGAAAGGAACAAGTTAAAACGAAAGAATATATAAAAAAAATATTCATATAGAGATGAAAGGTGACTCAGCCAGTAATCCTACCTTCAGCATCGACACTATCACCAAGGAAATATTGATCGAACTCCTGCATTAAAAAGTAATTGTTTCAGAGTATAAATAAATGAAGAAAAAGAAAATGAAAAACAACGATATTAAAATGGTAGAAAAGAGAACATTAAATAAAAACCTTGGTAAATATAGGATGAATTATTGATAGAACTATTGTGCATTCAAAAGTAATTGTTTCAGGATATAAATAAATGAAGAAAAAGAAAAAAAAAACAACGATATTAAAATGGTAGAAAAGAGAACATTAAATAAAAACCTTGGGTAAGAGGAGGATTCTTCATATGATTGATGAGAAATTCGGTAGTCTTCATTCTCAGCAGCCTAACCCATTCTGTTCGAGAAGGTATCAAAACAGTAAATGAGGAAGTAAGAATCGCAATTTAAAATGGGAAAAAAAAAAAGTAAAGTATCACCTTTGTCAAAACAAGAAAAATCTATAAATTGATCAAAGATATAAGATGGAAATTAAAAAAAAAAATCAAACAGGTTTAACTAACCCAAACGAACGAATTACCAAAAAAAATTATATAAATATCTGGTTGGTGTTAGATCAATATTATAAAAGTTTTAAGAAAGGGAAATATATATATATATATAGCATATATAAAATGTGATTTTTTTTATCAATGAATATCAGATGGAAATTAAACAAATCAGAAACGTTTAATAAAGTAGAAAATATAAATAATACATGGTTGAAAGGAGAAAGGAACAACGAAAGAACATATAAAAAATATTCATATAGAGATGAGAGGTGACTAGGCCAGTAATCCTACCTTCAGCTTTAACATTATAACCAGGGAAATATTGAGGATAGAAATCCTGCATTAAAAAAGTAACAGTTTCAGAATATAAATAAATGAAGAAAGAGAAAAAAATAATGATCTTAAAATGGTAGAAAAGAGAACATTAAATAAAAACCTTGGTAAATGGGGGAGGATTCTCCGTATGAATGTTAGTCTTCTTTCTCTGCAGCTTAAGCCATTCTGTTCGAGAAGGTATCAAAGCAGTAAATGAGCAAGTAAGAATAACATGAAATAAAAACAGAGTGAAGTATCAGCTTTGTCAAACCAAGGAAAATCTATAAATTGATCAGAGATATCAGATGGAAATTTAAAGAAATCAAACAGGTTTAATTACATAGATAAATATAACATCCTTCAGAGAAGAAAACAACAAGATAAGTAATAATCTTGCTTCAAAAGCAAATAATAAGACTCAGATAGATGCCATGACTTGATGAAATAAATTTTATAATAAAATGGGAAGGAAAAAATAAATTTTATAATAAAATGAGATCATCAAGGACTATATATTTAAGAAACAATAAATGAATGAAAATGAAAGAAAACATTGAAAAAAAATTAATAATATCAAGATGAAATGTGATTCTACCTTCGGCTTCAACTAACTTCCTTTTAACACGTATATCAGTGTTCTTCAGATTCATTATCCCTTCTTGTTGAAAATGAGAGAAAACATGAGAAAAAATAAATTATTAATATCAAGATGAAAGGTGACTCTGCCAGTGATTCTACCTTCTATTTGAGGATCAAAAAACTTTTCAGGAGATTTCATTTCAACATTATCACCACGGATACACGGAGGATCAAGATCCTGAATTAAAAAGTAATTGTTTCAGGTATAAATAAATGAAGAAAAAAAACAACGATATTAATATGGTAGAAAAGAGAACATCAAATAAAAACCTCGGTAATTAGAAAATAGTATAATCGTTGGAAAATTGGGATCTCCTCTTTCTCGGCAGCGTAGGAGAAAAAAAACATATTTTGGAGAAGGAATCAAAGCAGTAAATGAGCAAGTAAGAAACGCAATTTAACATGTGAAAAAAACAAAGAAAAGTATCAGCTTTGTCAAACCAGGAAAAATCTATAAATTGATCAGAGATATCAGATGGAAATTAAAGAAATCAAACAGGTTTAATTACATAGAAAAGATAAATATCACATCCTTCAGAGAAGAAAACAATAAGACAAGTTATAATCTTGCTTCAAAACCAAATAATAAAACATTGAAAAAAAAAATTAATAATATGAAGATGAAAGGTGACCCTACCTTCTACAGCACGTTTCCTTAGACGACGATACTTGGACTACCACTCTTCTTCCACATTGAATATCCCTTCTGGTTGAGAAGCTATCAAAGCAGCAAATACAAATTCATAATTCATATATATATATCCAGTTGGTGTAGAAAAATGAGATCATCAAGAGCTATATATTTACAAAACATTGAATGGTTGAAAATGAAAGAAAACATTGAAAAAAAAATTATTAATATCAAGATGTTCAGATTGATTATATCCCTCCTGGTTGAGAAGCTATCAAAGCGTCAAATGAATTATTAATTCATATTGAGAGAGTTAGAATAGCAATTTCCCATGATAAAAAATAAATAAAATTTAACAGCTTTGCAAAAGTCAAAATCTATAAATTATCAGACGTATATATTTAATGTGATATTTTACATCAATGAATATCAGATGTTTTATCAGTTTACCAAAATAGTCAAAATCTATAAATTGCAGTTTTTTTTAATAGGAAACGAGATTTTAATTAAAAAAAAAACAAGAAGAAGAAAAGAGGGTGACAAGAAATCAACCCAAAGCAACGGATTACCAAAATATATATATATACATCCAGTTGGTGTTAGATCAAAATTATAAAAGTTTTAAGAAAGGGAAATATATATATATATAATACACATAAAATGTGATTTTTTTCATCAATGAAATATTAGAAGGAAATTAAACAAATCAGAAACGTATGATAACATATAAAATATAAATATTACATGGTTGAATTGAAGGGAGAAAGGAACGAGTTAAATACAAAAGAACATATAAAAATTATTCATATAGAGATGAGAGGCGACTGAGCAAGTAATCCTACCTTCAGCTTTAACATTAACACCAGGAGCCTTAGAAGTGGCAGAGTTGCATTCATTACAATCCAAATTCATGTCAAGCTCAAACTTCAAGCTTAGTTCAATAAATGAAATTCGAGTTCAAGATTAGTTCAATAAATGCAAGTCAAGTTCAAGCCTAGTCCATTAAATGCAAGTCAAGTTCGAACTCAAGTTCATTTAATGCAACCGAAGATCATTTAATGCATTAAATGCAACTCTAGGCTTCATGAAGACATCCACACATGGTGAAACGTTTTATACCAAGCTTAAAGACACTTAAATATCAGCTTTTAGGTGATTTAAATATGAAGGTTACAAGGAATTGAAGACTATCTATGTGCATTAAGTTTACTAGCCGTTAGCATTAAATTAACTAGCTGTTTTTTTTATTTAATTTTGTAACCTTTGGCTCTTTATGTCTTGAAACGTTTTTGGTTTTTTTTTTGTAGGCTATATAAAGCCATTCTAATATCATTTGTAATCAGAATATGACGGAAGTAAAAATACAAAGTCTCATTGAGAGCTTTTTCTTTGAATTGTTGTGAGTTGTGCAACTTTTCATCTTGTCATTCTTTGTGTTTAGGGTGGCTGCAGAATCGAGCCATTAGGATTGATCATTCTAATTTGGTGGATTGATCGAATCTAGAACAAGAAATCCAATTCTTGTCTTTAGATCTTTGATCATAAGGATAATCATCTTCTAGCCTTTTTCCTTGGGTTGTGTTAAATGACATATGTGGGTTCTTTGGTCTTGAACTTTTAGGGTCCTTAGTTAAGTTTAAGGGTTCTAAGAGCATTTCGAAAGGGTTTTCGTATCATTTGGTATCAGAGCATAGGTTGCATCTTGTGGCTTACTCTAGAATTGAGTCTATCTTACTTTTATGCATTGTCTTTCATTTCTACACATTCTGTCCATCCAATTTTGTTTCTACCTTTTCATCCATTTTGATTCACCTTTTGAATCTGATTTCATCTCCATCTTAAAGATCACGTTTAGATCTTGAAAATAAAAAAAAAATCAAAAAAAAAAAAGAAAGAAGAGTGAATTTGCATCCGAAAGCACCAAATCTGTTCATCTAGCAAGTTCTTGATTTTCTGAGTTTGATCCATATAAATTCGTGTAGATCTGATATTATTGTGTTTATTCATCAGTTATATTTCAAATATATCAATTTCTTATTTATTTCCACGTATTTAAAGCATAAAAAAACGGCTAAAGTTCAAAATTGTCAAAACTGTCCAATTTTGTAACTGTCGCATTTAATGCTTCTGTTCCCTATTCAAACTCTATTCTAACTTCCGAATTTGATTTTTCTTCCTGAATAAAAAAGTTTTATCTGACCGTTATCTTTCTAAGTTCAGAAGAGCACGTTGTCAAAATCATAACAAAAATAGTTCAAATCTGGAATATCATTTCTGTGCGCGGGTTTATCCTATTTTCCGGGAACTTCAATTCTGTGAGTTAGTGTTTCCAATTCTTAACGAATTTTTGAATTTGGCCTTTTGTATGCTCTTTATTATCATCTTAATAAGCTACATATAGACTGCCAATTGAAAATTCATTCTCGAACTCCACCAATTTTGAAATTTGTAACTGCCATTCTTCTTGAGTTCTTTGCTTTCAAAAATCTGTTTTGCTTTTCCAATCTGATTTTTGTCTATCCAATCTGTTTTTCTTGTTTTATTTTTGTTTCTTTTCATTATTTTAGATTGTTTAAATACTGATTGCTTGATTTTTAGTACTTTAAACACAAGTTGCTTCCAACTTATCCAATAGCCTTACTTGATATTTTGGCCTACCTTGAATGATTAAACACGAGAGTTCCTTGAGTGATATATTGTGAGGGAGTGTTGTGAGGTCCAGAAACATGTCACAAGGGGGAAATAATCAGGGTGAGATTAGTGAAGCTAGGTGGAGAGAGGCACAAATGAGAGTTTTTGCTAGACTTGCTAAAATTGTAGAGGGGCTTAATGAGCGCATGGTTAGATTAGAGATAGCTAGTAATCAGCAAATGAAGGAGATAATTGAAGATGAATTAGAAAGTGATGTTGTTGAAGAAGTAGTCACTGATTGTGAAGAAAGTGACATTGAGGAAGTTTTTGAGGAAGCCGAAGAGAGTGATACTATAGAGGAGAATATCGAGGAACCCGAGGCGAGTGATGGTAGTTGGGGGGAAGGAACTCAACAAGCACTTTTGTGTAGGAGAGTTCTAAATTCTGAAATAAGAGATAGTGTTGAAGATGACCAAAGACACAACTTGTTCCGTACTAGGTGTTTAGTGAATGAGACTCCATGTAGTGTTGTGATTGATGGGGGAAGTTGTACAAATGCCGTGAGCTCAATTCTGGTTAAGAGACTCAATTTGCCTATAAAATCACATCCCAAACCGTACAAGTTACAATGGTTAAACAATAGTGGTGAGGTGAAGGTGCATAAGCAAGCTATCATTTCTTCTAGCCTTGGGAAGTATAAGGATGAGGTAGTTTGTGATGTAGTCCCAATGCATGTCGGGGATATACTTTTGGGAAGGCCTTGGCAGTTTGATAGGAGAGTGACCTATGATGGCTACCTAAATAGGTACACTTTTACCAAGGATGGGAGGAAGACTACTTTAGTACCTTTATCTTCAAAAGAGGTGTTCAATGATCAATGTAAGCTTGAGCAAAGGAGATTTGAGTTTGAGTTAAAAGAAAAAGAGTTGAAAGAAAAAGAATTACAAGAAAAAGAATTGAGTGAAAAATTGAGTGAGAGAGAAAAGAAAGCTTTGAGTGGAAAAAGCAAGAGTGAAAACAATGAGAGAAAAGAGAAAAATGAAAAAGAAATGTGTGAACACTTAGAGGAAATTGAGAGAAAAGGAAAATCAGTGAGCTATCATGTAAAAATGAGTGAGGTGAGGATAGTTTTTCTTAGTCAAAAGCCTAATTTTGTGCTTATGTGCAAGTAGAATTTTTGGCAACTAACCTTAACCATTATTTTCCTAGTGTGTTTGAAAATCTTTTTCAGGTTTGGAAGCATTACTTATGGCCAAATAAGAGATTGAGGTGTTCGAAAGGACAATACATCAAAGAAAGAAAGTATATCGATTCTAACGAGAATGTTGTAAGTAAAATACTTTCTTGGCACAATGCTTTATATTCTAATCAGAGTTTAGAGCATTTGAAATTTATTGTTAATGAGCATCTTGAAATTACAAATTTTGAGTATGTTGAAGAGTTGAACTCATTTAGGAATGTATATTCATCCTGTGTTGTTAATTTTTCTTTGAGAAGTTACAATGTATACCAAACTGTTTTGCATGAATGTAAAACTCAAGAGTTTATAAATCTGATCTTAGGAGCCAAGTTTAGGGAAACTAACTCTAAAGTGGAAACTTGGGAGAATTGTTTTCCTTTTGTGGAGAATACATGTGATAAGAGAATACATCATAAAAATGTTTGTTTTTCAAATAAACTTATTTATGGTCTTTATGCTATTACTCCCTTTAAGTTGTTGCCTTTGAGATCTAATGTTTTTGTGAGTGATTCTGTGACGACCCGTCACTTTTAAAAAATTTAAATTAGAAAAACACAGCGGAAGTCTTTTATTTTAAGAAAATTGGCGTGATTATGTTTGAAAATAGGCTAGCCAAAAACCTGTTTACATCTTAAATTCAACATCTAAAAACACAAGGAACATTAAGTTCCTATCAGGAGTTCAAAATGATTTATAAAGCATAAAAGTAAAGACAGAAGCTCTTAAGAGCCATTTACAAATATACAACTCCAAAATTATATAAAAATCACGAAACCATGTACATGGTTTTTTACAACAATCTAGTCCATCTCAAAGTCTTCATCCCTCGATCATGCAGCATCATCTCCTCTCCCTCGACCTCTAGCCAGGGCATTACCTGAAATTTTGTAATATCATAAGCTAACAACTTAAGCCCAGTGAGAATAATAAGAATAAAAAGTAAAAATAAACCTCAAACTCGCATTTCCGATTTGTGTCCAAGAACATACTTACTCTTTGCTATCAATCCATTCAAAGAGTTTATATCAAAATGTTCCACTTTTACTTACCAATTCTCCAATATAATTGTGGAACTACATTCTAAATATTCTGGGTATGGTTTCGTAAATGCATATAGCATTTATATCTCATTTTTCTTATAAACCTTATACTATATACAAGATTTACATCAAATCTTATTCTCCCAAAAGATGGTATTACTACACTCGTAGTCAAATCCTCATCCATTAACTTGTTATGACATAGAATAAGTAAAGTAAATAAACTTTGTATACAGTATAACATCTCGATTCTCTATATCATCAATCATAAGCATGAATGCATGAGGACATCCCGTAGGATTTCGCATTTGCCCTTATGCATGAGGAAGTAATGCGTACGTCCCGTAACTTACCATTCAACTCCCTATGCATGAGAAGTAATGTGTACGTCCCGTAGCTTACCATTCAACTTCTATCCATGAGAAGTAATGTGTACGTCCCGTAACTTACCATTCAACTTCTTTCCTTGTTTTACTTTCTTTTCTTTTTCTGAAGGTGATACGGACACTACCCGTAGGCTCCAACATTCTCCCATTCTTTTCTTTTTCAATGCATGATGCGAAAATGTTATGGTGCAATATGATATGCATATGTCTACATATCCTTGTAAAAGTAAATAAGTAAAGTACGGAATTAAAGTAGTCGATGCAAGCATAAAGTAGAGGGGTATAAAATAAAAGACATAAAGTAAAATAGATAGGAAACTCCTGACGAACGATATGTAAATCGAACTCCGCTACATTAAATACAAGTAAATTCTATCTTAAACGATTAACCTATACTTTCCAGGATTTTAAACTTCCAATAATAATCCGAGGTTCTATTAATCGTTCTATATAAAAGTTTGGATCTTTTAACTTCCAATGATCCATTCTAAACTCCGAAACGAATCTAACTTAGAATCTTCTAAGATTCGAGGCTTTCTTCGAGAAATCCTAAGTTCTCGCTTAAAGGATTAACTTCAAATCCTAAGGGCACTAACTCACTTCCCTCTAATCTAAGATTTGAATTCTAGTCTTAGTTTCCAATTCTACAAACCATCATACTTATTTACTTTCTAAATTTACTTTAAATCCTAACTATTCTCATCTTAGCCAAATAAGATTTCGCTCCAAGTTTCCGAAAGCACGATCGAACAACGATCCGAAACACCTACAATTAATTACATCTAACAATTAATAAATAAACATACATCGATCAATTAACATCTAAAAGCTCAAAACAATGAACAACCCCATGAGGCTCTTGGCCCCCCCATGAAAAGTGGGTCTCGGGTTTGGTTTTCCGTCTTTTAGGTACCTTAGAGGTGTTTTGTAACGCCCCGTTACGAGAAAGTTAAAAAATCAAAATTATTTTTGTTAAATAATATTAATCAGCTTGATCGATTAATAAGAGCAGAAATACAGTGTTATTTTAAAAAGGGTATTATGGTAATTTTTTCCCGAAAAATCTCGAAATTTGAAACTTATGATTTGATTAATATTTTGACATAAAATTGATCGTCTCGATGTCACGATTCCAACGCAACTGACGGTTTGTCATTCTGAGACCCGGTGATCAAGTTATAGACATTTTAAGGTGAGTGGCATTTTCGTAAATACTTGAACTCGGGATTGTTAACCTAAGATCACCTCCCATCTATCATTTTCCTTTCTCTCTTCTCTCCTTCCCACACCCTTGCCGCCGCCCCTCATAGTGAAAGAGAAGAAGAAGATCCGTCGCTCGCTCGTTTGTTGTTTGATCGTGAATCGGGTTTTTGGATTTAGGCGTTTTGGAATCGATTTTGGTCACGAAGGTAACGAAATTTCTCTCTTCTCTTTTTCTTCTTGATGCCGTGGGGTCTAGGGTAGATAATGATGGGATTTTTCGTCAATTGTTAATTAGGGGATCGGTGGAAATTGCCCGGAATAGAAGAAGGAAGATCGGGAGCCTTTTTCTTGAAATTCATTTAACGGGTAAGCTTTTGGGATTGATTTATCAATCTTTTTAATTCTGGATTTTTGTTTTACATTCACCATATGAACGCCAAGAACCCTAACCTTTGTTTCGATCTCCATAATCGTCATTTTTCCAAACCGTGGCCAAATACCCAATCGATCTTGATTACCAACACCTAGAACCATCAAGATCGATCACCCTAACTACGAAACCGCGACTGAACCACGTCCCGATGACCATGGCCAGCCGCGACCCACAAACCCCCCACGCCCCAACCTTAGCCAATTTCCTTCGCCGTTTGATTTCCGTTCTTTGATACACCGAACCCCAAACCTTTTGTATTAATTTATTATATTTTAATTTGTATTTTAAGCTATTTAGGATCTCCGTTTCAGGTCTGGTTCGTCAAGGGAAGTAGCTTTGTTTTCGGATTTAAGCATTTTCGAGGTGAGTTAACGGGTTATTCAACGGTAAGGTTTTGGAGAAATCTAAAGCCCTTACCGTAGCTTATTCTTTCTTATATAATTAAATATTTAATTCTGGAAATTTAGGATGAGAAATAATATTGGAAACACCGAAAAACAATTGGGAGAAAATAATGTTTTCGGTTAGAATTTGTGAAGGCCATTTTCGCCAAAAGTGATGTTTTTAGTTTCGATTTGCCTCTGAATGATAATGAGTATAAATCTGGAATTATTTGATGATTTTTAGTGCCAATAGCCTTAAGTTTTGAGTTAGGATTCATAAAAGTTCATATCTTGTTTTTCGGCAGTTTTGTGAAGTGTATGTAAAACTGAGTGGGCTGCTGTGTCTTTATATTATAAATTGATTTTGAATGATTATTATCATGAGGATAATGTGGTTGTGATGATATTTGAGATTGATTAAAGCATGCTTACTAGTGTTGAGGCTACGAGCTCAACACTTAGTCATTTTAGTTATGGAAAGGTCCATAACCGAGTACTAATGATCATTGCTCGTACGAATGATTCATTAGGTGAATAATAGTTATAGTTGAGGCTATAACCAAGTACTAAGAAGTGGTAGTAGTTCCGAGGAACCGCCTTCTTAGTGGTTTTTGTGAAAAAGGGGATGTTTGTATAATTAATTAAACTTGTAGTTCGGAGTGATTGTAATAAGTGTGTGTTTTGATGTTGTGACTTGGGTAATATATTTGGTAAAATATTTGAGTGAGGTGTTTTCCATGAAAGAGTTAAGTGTTGATAATGGGTGTAGAATGATAGTAAACGTTTATTGAATAAAGAATGAGTTGGGCATTAAGTGACGGTTGGAGTGTAAGAGTCTTTGGAAGAGTGTTGAGAGCTTGGGACTCGGTTTGGGTTGTTAGAGACTAACTAAGACTTTATCGTTGTTTAAGTCGTTTTCTCACTGGCTTTAGCCTCACAGTGCTATCTGTGGTTATTTTTCAGGTAACAATGGACCGAGAGGTGGCGGTTGATGAAGTGGAAGAGATGAGCGTTCATGTCGTGGAGGCGCCTCGAATTTATTCTTTTTGAATGATGAATAAAGTTTTTAAACTTTTATTTGATTTATTGATTCGTTGGGAATTTTAGTTGATTTTAGACTCTTTAGTCTTTACATTTACATTTGAAACGTTATTGTTTTGTTTAAAAGTTAAACTCCGGAGTTTCTGTTTTGTTTTAAATTTTCAATGATTATGAAGTTTGAATTATTTTAAATAAAGGGTATTTATTGAGTCTTCCGCTGTTGAAAATAAGTGTATTTGCTACTCTGAAAAGTCAGGTCTTTACATGTTTCGAGTTGGTTTTAAGCAATTTCGAAGTTCCCGATTTCAATGGGTATCGATGATTCGGGTTTTTGAACAATATGCCATTTTCCGAATTGAATTACAATAAACATTATTTCAATAATAATTAACCCATATTCAAACCCCAAAAGGTAAATTTCAAACGGGAAGAGCTTCGACTGTAACTCGGTTTTAGGGTTAAAGAAAAGTCAAGTAATCGTTACCCAATAAGTTTTCCATCAACATTCAACCACAAAATTGGAAGGGGATGAGGGTTTTGGCCAAGAACTCAAAAGCTTGAATCAATTTCCATGGAAATACTATGAGAATTCAAAATCTAGGGCTTACCTTAGAGAGTTGGAAACGTTCCAAGAGTGGAATGGGTAGAAAGGTCTCAGTGAGAGCTTTCCAACGCATCCGAAATCACGTAAAACGGCCAAGAAACGAAGTCGGGGCGACACTTTCTTCCTCTTCTCTTTTCCTCCTCTATTTGCTCGGGTTTGGGGAGAGTGGATGAGCAAAATGAGTCAATCTTGGTCAATGGAGATTTAAAGAAGAAAGGAGAATAGTGTTTTGATATTTTAAGAAGTTTAGAAATGACGGTTACGTCCTTTTATGACCTTTGACTTATAAATTGAAACCCGAAGCTCTTAAATTAATCTAAAGGTGATTAATAATTATTAATTGGCCTATTAATAATTATTCATGTCACCGAAGTGAATTTAAAGTATTAAAACGATTAAAAGAATTTCGGACGAAATTAACTACTAAATTCTAAATTACAAAAATAATAATTAAACTAAATACTTAAATTGAAATAAATAAATAACATTAAATAAATAATAGAATAAAATAAATAAATAAATAAAATAAAATAAAAATTACTTCAAAATAACGGGACGTTACAGATTCAGCCCATTTTATATATGCATTCATCAAATTAATGTGTTTGGATGTGGAGCAAGTGATCGAGGAGCAAAGTTTCAGATTTACATCTAAAATCAACATGAGAAGGAAACCACTTAAGTTTCATCCAAGAGCATGGATTTGGATGTATTTTCGGAATAAACGACTTCAAAAAAGAACTAAATTGCATCCGAGGGGTGATGGACCATATCAAGTCCTTGGAAGAATCTATGCAAAAGTTCACACCATTGCATTACAAGGTGAGTATTTTGAGAATTCAATATTTAAAGTTACTGATTTTTTTTCATCTTTTATCATATGGCATGAAGATTTGGATTCGAGGACGAATCCTTTTCAAGAAGGAGAGAATGATATGAACCAAGGAACCTTAGAAGTGGCAGAGTTGCATTCATTACAATCCAAGTTCATGTCAAGCTCAAACTTCAAGCTTAGTTCAATAAATGAAATTCGAGTTCAAGATTAGTTCAATAAATGCAAGTCAAGTTCAAGCCTAGTCCATTAAATGCAAGTCAAGTTCGAACTCAAGTTCATTTAATGCAACCGAAGATCATTTAATGCATTAAATGCAACTCTAGGCTTCATGAAGACATCCACACATGGTGAAACGTTTTATACCAAGCTTAAAGACACTTAAATATCAGCTTTTAGGTGATTTAAATATGAAGGTTACAAGGAATTGAAGACTATCTATGTGCATTAAGTTTACTAGCCGTTAGCATTAAATTAACTAGCTGTTTTTTTTTATTTAATTTTGTAACCTTTGGCTCTTTATGTCTTGAAACGTTTTTGGTTTTTTTTTTGTAGGCTATATAAAGCCATTCTAATATCATTTGTAATCAGATTATGACGGAATTAAAAATACAAAGTCTCATTGAGAGCTTTTTCTTTGAATTGTTGTGAGTTGTGCAACTTTTCATCTTGTCATTCTTTGTGTTTAGGGTGGCTGCAGAATCGAGCCATTAGGATTGATCATTCTAATTTGGTGGATTGATTCGAATCTAGAACAAGAAATCCAATTCTTGTCTTTAGATCTTTGATCATAAGGATAATCATCTTCTAGCCTTTTTCCTTGGGTTGTGTCAAATGGCATATGTGGGTTCTTTGGTCTTGAAATTTTAGGGTCCTTAGTTAAGTTTAAGGGTTCTAAGAGCATTTCGAAAGGGTTTTCGTATCAGAACATTAAATAGAAACCTTGGTAAATACGGGAGGGTTCTTCCTAGGAATGTTGAGAAAATGGTCAAAAGGCTGCAATTCTGTTCGAGAAGGTATCAAAACAGTACATGAGCAAATAAGAATCGCAATTTAACATGAAATAAAAACAAAGTAAAGTATCAGCTTTGTCAAACCAGGAAAAAATTATAAATTGAGAAGAAAGCAACGAGATAAGTTATAGCCTTGCTTCAAAACCAAATAATAAGACTCAGATAGATGCCATGAATTGATGAAATAAATTTTATAATTAAATGTGAGGGAAAATATAAATTTTATAATAAAATGAGATCATCAAGGGCTATATATTTACGAAACAATGAATGGTTGAAAATGAAAGAAAACATTGAAAAAAAATTATTAATATCAAGATGAAAGGTGATCCTACCTTCTTCAATTAACTTCCTTTTAAGATGTATATCAGTGTTCTTCATATTGATTATCCCTCCTGGTTGAGAAGCTATCAAAGAAGCAAATGAATTATTAATTCATATTGAGAGAGTTAGAATAGCAATTTCCCATGATAAAAAATAAATAAAATTTAACGGCTTTGCAAAAACAGTCAAAATCTATAAATTATCAGATGTATATATATTTAATGTGATATTTTACATCAATGAATATCAGATGTTTATCCGTTTTCCAAAATAGTCAAAATCTATAAATTGCAGTTTTTTTCATAGGAAACGAGATTTTCATTAAAAAAGAAAGAAAAATGGAGGGTGATAAGAAATCAACCCAAAGCAACGGATTACCAATATATATATATATATATATATATATATATATATATATATATATATATATATATATATATATATATATATATATATATATATATATATATATATATATATATACTGAAAGTGACCTAATTCTCGTGTAATTAAATAACAATTCGTTTTATATCAATTTACTTGCGGAAATCACATTTAATACGTTCAATTAAAAGTTCATCGATAGAAACACAGTTGCAATAGTGATCGTAAAAGTTGTAACTGTCGGCAGATTGTAAAATGAACAAAAACAAAACTTTAAAGATCAATGGGGAGGGGATTGACGCAAGGATTGATTAACGTGGGAAACCAATCCGTAAAAACCCACGAGGTCACGCCTAGAGAAAAATCCACTAGAAAAATCAATATACATCCAAACAAGAATTTAAGCAAACACAAGCACAAAAGAAAAACTCCCTTTTTCTTTGTCTTTGATTGCTCCTTGATGATGACGATCTTCAAGTCGGATTTCTCCACAATTTTTCCTTGCGGGTTGCGATCCAAGGAACTCCCTTCCTTGTCACGAACGTATCAAACCGAACTCCCTTCGGAATGTGTTAGTCTTCTCCCAAGACTTCTTGAATTTGTATAATAAATTGCTAACATCAACTCTCTCAACAACAAATAATTCTCACAAGAATTTACACAAAGAGAGAGCAACAATGAAGCACTATTGTATAATATTATTTGAAGCTTTTATTGCATAGAAGAGGTAAACAAATGAATAGAAGTTTCCCTTTTTAAAGAGAAAAGATCAAGTTGTTCTCTAGCCTCTGTTTTCGTAATTGGAGGAGTAACTTGGTAAAGAAAAATTGCCAACTCAAACCCTTATCTGACAATATATTCTTTAGCCAATTAGTCAATCATTTTAAAAGTAATTTCCATAAACTATTCATGCCAACCAACAGATTTACAAAAGCTTGATTACAAATGAATACTTTCCTTGTCAACGTGTTGGTGAAGAAAAGAATTTTATTATCAATTATAAATTACAATCAATGAGTATTAAATCAATGGACATTAAATTATGAAAACTTTCGAATTACAATTCATTTCAATCAAGGATTTATTTGAATTTGAATCAATTCAAATTTAAACAAATTAATTTAATCACATTAAAAATTGGTTTTGACAAAATAAATGTCAATCCAAAAATATATTCTAACAATCTCTCCCTTTGATATTGTTTTGGCAAAAACCAAAATAAAAATGAATTGTGAAAATTGACAAGGTTTCTCAAGGTTTCTTTAAAAAAAGGTATTTCAAAACTCTCCCTCAAAATGTCATTTCTTATTTTCTCATTTTTAATTTCTCTCTCCCTGTTTTTGTCAATACAATACCAAAGAAAATGACAAAAAAAAAATAAAACCGTTGAAAACATAATAGTGCTCTCCCTCAAAATTAGAACTCATAACTCTCCCTAAACACAAAAATCAATCTTGCAAGATAAAAGAAAGTCTTACAAGAATAGCAAGATATAAAAAAAATAACTCACAAAATTTTTAAATGCAAAAATTGACATTAAGAACAAACACACACACAAAAAATCAAGTTTTTGAACAACAAGTTTTCAAACAATTATGAGAAATAAAATTTTCTAACTCATCTTTTCTCACCCAAATTTGTTTAGGAAAACGATTTTGAAATTAGGCACATATTTTTCTTCATTTTTCTTTAATATACTTTTTAACTTAAAACACTTTGGCCTAATGTGTCCATGAATTCCACAAAAATGACAAATAGGTATAAAGTTGCAGGTTGTACCTTGGCATGTAGCTTTACCTTTTTATCTATAAACTGTTACAATATTATCATTTTCTTCCAAAAAACAGAATTATGAACTCTATCATGACGAATCTTTTTATCATTTTTCATCTCCATAGTTGCAACAGTCGCTACCTTCAGCTTAGGGACAGTTGTAACATTCTGTTGAGCTCTCACAAAAACAGTTTGCCTTTTGGATGATTCTCCTTCATAGTTATGTTCTTTATGCTTTTTAGAATTTCTACTTAATGGATAATCACAATTTTCAATATTCGAATTCACAATTTAATACATTTATTTGAATCATGCAATTCCAATTTTATATCAAGAAGCTTTTTATCTTTGTCAATGAGTTGTTTACTCAAATTATCATTTTGTGAAACTAAATCCTCATTTTTAGAAGCCAAGTCAGAATTTACCTCCAACAATACCTTGTTTTGCTCGGATAATGATTTGTTCTTTTTGCACACCTTTAACCATTCATTATACATCTTCATATAAGCTTCTTCAATAGAATCCTCTTCTTCATCATATACATCAATATCATCTCGAATTTCTAATGGATCGTCTTTTTTGATATGAAGCCTGTATACTGGTAGATTCATTAGTAATAGAAGCACTAAAACATACATCATTACTTAGGATGTTTTTCTTTTGATGTTCCATGGATTCAACTTCGCTACAACAGATGGTTTTGTTCTTCTTTTTCAAGCACTTTCAGTTTCCCTTCTTTTTGTTCATCTTTTTCATAAAAACACAAGATTAGATCAGTAAAAAAAATTCCCAAAATCTCGCTAATAACTTAAGCGACTAGCTCTGATACCAATTGAAAGTGATCTAATTCTCGTGTAATTAAATAACAATTCGTTTTATATCAATTTACTTGCGGAAATCACATTTAATACGTTCAATTAAAAGTTCATCGATAGAAGCACAGTTGCAATAGTGATTGTAAAAGTTGTAACTGTCGGCAGATTGTAAAATGAACAAAAACAAAACTTTAAAGATCAATGGGGAGGGGATCGACGCAAGGATTGATTAACGTGGGAAACTAATCCGTAAAAACCCACGAGGCCACGCCTAGAGAAAAATCCACTAGAAAAATCAATATACATCCAAACAAGAATTTAAAGCAAACACAAGCACAAAAGAAAAACTCCCTTGCTCCTTGATGATGATGATCTTCAAGTCGGATTTCTCCACAAGTTCTCCTTGCGGATTGCGATCCAAGGAACTCCCTTCCTTGTCACGAACGTATCAAACCGAACTCCCTTCGGAATGTGTTAGTCTTCTCCCAAGACTTCTTGAATTTGTATAATAAATTGCTAACAACAACTCTCTCAACAACAAATAATTCTCACAAGAATTTACACAAAGAGAGAGCAACAAAGAAGCACTATTGTATAATATTATTTGAAGCTTTTAGTGCATAGAAGAGGTAAACAAATGAATAGAAGTTTCCCTTTTTAAAGAGAAAAGATCAAGTTGTTCTCTAGCCTCTGTTTTCGTAATTGGAGGAGTAACTTGGTAAAGAAAAATTGCCAACTCAAACCCTTATCTGACAATATATTCTTTAGCCAATTAGTCAATCATTTTAAAAGTAATTTCCATAAACTATTCATGCCAACCAACAGATTTACAAAAGCTTGATTACAAATGAATATTTTCCTTGTCAACGTGTTGGTGAAGAAAAGAATTTTATTACCAATTATAAAATTACAATCAATGAGTATTAAATCAATGGACATTAAATTATGAAAACTATCCAATTACAATTCATTTCAATCAAGGATTTATTTGAATTTGAATCAATTCAAATTTAAACAAATTAATTTAATCACATTAAATATTGGTTTTGACAAAATATATGTCAAGGTTAATGAGAGTTCTATCAATATAAAAAATGAGTTTTTGGTCTTTTCACACCTTAGTGACATCTGCATAAGGTCCTAAATATAAGAAATGGAAAGTGAGGTTATGGTTCATTAAAGTTCTAATTTCGAGGTCATGTACGCAAATATCCCATAGGTCTTAACCTTCCCTTTCACAATTTCATTTCATTTTCATTTTCTGGCCCTAAAATGATCGTCTCTTCTCCATCGAGTTCTTCTTCAATGAATTTAGAATGCTCAGCAACAACTATTTAGATTTCGGTAAGAATCTGTGTAGGCGATCCAATTGCATCTTCATTCTTCTTTATCGTGTTAATCGACCTTTTCTTTTCCATAAGAACAATAAAATCATCTATCTTATCATGAAATATTTTTTTGGAAGTTTCTATATTTACCGAGAAAATAAGCTAGAATTCTCAACAACAATTGTTTAGGTTTCAGTAAATTTCTTCTTACTCGATTTGGCTAGAATTCTCAGCAACAATTGAGAAGATAAGTGATTCAATTTCTTCTTCATCGAGTTCATTCCAGTAGTAGATTCAAAATTTGATCTCGTTACTGAGTGTTTAAGTAATTTCTAGTTTTTTTTGTGAAGAATGATATGCAAAACTCTAGTGTTTATCACTTTTTCTTTTCCAGTAGAGCAATAAAATTATCTACCTCATCGTGAAGTCTTTTTAATTTATTTTAGTTCATTATTGGAATTATCTCGGTGCTTTGGTTTACACTTCCTCGTTCTCTGTTTCTTATATTGTCTGCTAGGTATAAAAATTAGTGTTCTATTCATACATTTACAATATTTATTTTTCAATGGTGATGTATATGTTTCTCTGTTCAGCAATATTAGATTCTAAATCACTGAGGTGAGAGCTGCAGGTGCTATTTTTTATTTTTTTTAATAATCTGTTTTTGATGTCATAAATTACATCATGAAATGTTTGAACTGGAATTGATGTAATTGGCTTCCATGTTGAAACTCAATTTTAGCAAGCAGAATTATCGAGAAACTCTTCTTCCTAGGTTCTATTATGAGTCTTGAGAGAAAGATCTAGTGCTGATTTTTTTTTTTTTTTACCAGGGTCTTGAAATCTTGCCAAGGTTTTAAAACTTTCGATTTAGTTCTTGATATTTAATTTTAAAAACTAATTACAATTTTATTTTTTACAGTGAAATAGATGCTCAATTTTCTCCATGCAACCATAATTTTAACAGAGATATGCATTTGATATTATATACTGTCATGTCATAACAAATATATATATATATCTCAATCTCTGTGAGCTGTTTATGCCTATATTTGTCCCTCAATGTCTCTCTGGAAGCAAAACAAATCACAAATAATAATATATATTTAGTCAACTCATTATAATTACAGTTTAAACAATAATAATAATAATGCACTTACAATATCTTTCTCTACTTTAATTATTTTTTTGCTCGAAGGATTTTCAATTCTCCATCCAAGGTTATCTGCATGAGCAGAGACTAAGATAAAAAGCAAACACACTGTATAAAATAATGTTTTTTTTAAACATACCATTTTTTTTTCAGATAATAATTGCGACCCACGTGAATTCTATAAAATTAACATGAAATTTACATGGTTAGCAGATTTTTCTATGACATTTATAAATGTCAGTGCTTAAAATTATTTATAAATATACCAATTTTTAGTGTGTTGGTCAATGATTAAATAATTGTAAAATATATAATTCAATGTTAATCACTTATTCACCGAAAAAAATCGCTATATTTACAAACATAAATAAAATATTAATTGGACAAATTTTACCAACTCCACATGGTGTAACAAACAATAAATTATTAAATAAAAAATAATAATAATTAGAAAACCAATTAGCCGAGCCAGGTAACGTAGGCTTGTGACCCAATTTGGGGGCAATAAAGTGGAAATAAAAGAAGGAAATAAAGTTGGGCTGGGAAATGAATTGGGCTTAGTGGGCCCTTATCGGCTTGCCACCAAAAAACCAATTATCAGAGAGATATCATGGAAGGTAGGGATATGCCTACTCAAATCCTGTTTTTTTATGCACTCCTTACTCTTACGTTGAGATTGACTACCAAGGTAAGAAATTCAATGATATGAGTTTTGAAGGAATGAGATCGACAAGTTTGCTGAGTAGTTGTGACGGTTTGATTTTAGTTTGTGATGTTGATTTATTATTATATGTCATAAATCCCATTACTAGGAAAGTTTTAAAACTCCCTTGTTTGCCTAATGACTCATGGTTAATAAAGCAAGCTTCTATTTCATTCATATCACAAACAAGGGAATTCAAGGTCATTTGCAATTACATTCCTCGAAACGAAAATGTCGTTTATCGGTGCATTTTGACAATTGGCCGTAGTAATATGTCATGGAGAAAGTTTGCTAACATTTCTCTCACGAATGTTGATGCTAATCCAAACTTGCAGTTTAATTTATATTCGGTTGGTGATATTGTTGTTCATTCACCTACTAAATGGGATCAAGGTCACAAGTTTTTCGATATCGATCTCTTCGACGATGAATCCGTTCACTCAGTTGTCCTCCGATGGATGTTGGGGAAGTACTAGGTGATCTTATGCCAATGGGGAGTCAGTTATATGTTGATTTAAAGATGGAATGGAATCTTTCTCCTCTAAAGGTGGGGACAATAAAGATTTTGAAATTGAGTGATTTTCGAAACAGCAAATGGGTTGAAGTTTTTCGATATGAGATAACTTCGGAAATAAGTTCGGTTTTGGATCATGGAATAGTATTTAGTAGAGTATGGTTGGAGAATCATAAGATATTGATCTTCTTCAATAACAAGACCATGGATACGTACAATTTTAAACTGAGAAGGAGATACTCAATCAAGCCACACGAAAATGACCCACCACTCGTGTATCATACCAATAGTCTCGTATCCTGGTAGGCAATATGAGGTTTTTGGTACTCAATTGGATATCTGTTTTTTCTTTCTTTCTGGGGTCAGAGATGTGGGTAGGAGCGAAACAGGGAATATTTTACCAACAACCAACCGAAGGGATGAAACATGGAAAACATGATGAATACGGGCATCAGGGGGTAGCACCAATTTATAGGCTACTTGGCCAATGCACTCCGTAATTTGATAAGGTCCAAAGAAACGGTGGGCAAACTTGGCAGTGCTGGGGCGGACTAAAGAAGTCTGGCAATAAGGTTTTAATTTCAAATAGACCCAATCATTTACCTGAAACTCAACAGACCGCCGGTTAACATTGGCGAAGCTGACCATTACTTGTTGCGCCTTATGCAAGTATCCTTTACATTCACGAAGGATGCGATCACATTCTCCCAATTGTTGATCCACCGTAGAGAAAACAGAAGCTTCAGTCATAGGGAAGAATCGGAGGGGGCCTACCATGTAAGACTTCAAAAGGACTTGTGTGGATGGCTGAATGGTAGCTGGTATTATAACTACATTCTGCCCATGGCAGCTACTGCAACCATTTAAAAGGTTGAAACATTACATAGCACCGAAGATAAGTTTCGAGGCATCGATTAACGACCTCTGTTTACCCATCCGTTTGGGAATGGTAAGCCGTGCTACGCTTTAGCTTAATACCTTGCCATTTAAAGAGTTCTTCCCAACACAGGTTTAGTGAAAACTTTATCTCTATCAGAAACGATGCTTCGCGGAATACCATGGAGATGGACAATTTCCTTTATTAAAATTTCAGCCACTGAAACAGTAGAGAAGGGGTGTTTCAGAGCAATGAAATAACCATATTACAGTCAACCACCACTAGAATAGAGTCAAATCCTTGCGAAGTGGGAAGGCGTTCAATGAAATATGGAGGAAAAAGACAATACATGTGGAATAAACAGTAAGATGACAACAAATTGGAGAAACTAATCCAGAGACATCAGTCTTCACAATAAAAGGTTTGCTGAAATCAGGGAAAGCTAAAACAGGAACAGAAACCATTGCAGCCTTAATAGCAGTGAAAGCAGCATCTGTCTCGAGGTTCCAAATGAATCTTTCTTGAGTTGATGAGTGAGCAATTAAGCCATAATTGGTCATGAATTTACGGTGATAGACCATCAGCCCTAGAAAACCACATAGAACTCAACTCAACTCAACTAATACCCCCTGCCCTTCTTTTAAGCATGGATTTTAGGGAAACCAACGCTCTACGCAGACTCCACGTAATTCCATGACCTTATCTTGAATGTCAAAATTCATGTAAGATATTTTCACTCAAAGTTGAAGACATCCGCACAGCCCATAGGTAAGTGCATCCCTGGGAAATGTATTACTTTACTTGTAGGTAGGGTTACTCCTTTAGTTGGGAAAGGGAAAATAGACACCTGGTCAAACCCGATCCATGACCCGGATTAATGGTTGGACCTTTATTAGTTGGATTGAAGGCAGCTGGGCTTTTCTTTTGAGTAATCTCATTGCAGTCCTCTCCTCGATGACTTGGGCTGTTTCCAGGCCTTACTTTTCTCAACTCAGCTCTTACTTCTGGCTTAAGCCCATTCACAAAAATACCTTCTCCTTCAATGGATCAGCTATTCTTGAGACGATTGGAATCTTTTAATAAGGAATTCTCATAGGCCTTTAGAATCTTCAACAACCTGTCTTCCCTCAATCCATCGATGCCACGATACAGCTTATCCCATCTAACTTTTCTCGATAAGTGAGTTTATTGACGGAGAAATACAGTACAGTTCAACCCTATGTAACCAGCCATCTGGGTTGTCTCCTTCAAAAACCGGCATCTCGAGTTTTTTTTTTTTTGGTTTTCCGGATCGGATGGTGGTGGTGGTCGCTGCTCCACTACTTTCCACTGCCTCTTCCCAGTCTCCACCAGTATAACCCCCCATCAGTCCCTTCCCTTTCCCATCTGCGCTTTATCTCTGTTTTCCTTGCTCTGGTTTAAACCAGTGACCACCTCTTCAGCCCTTTGGTTGGTAGACAACAACCTCTCTACCCTCAATCCATTTTCGTTGGTTCAGATGATGTTTTCACTGTTTGTTATGATTGTTGTGCTTTCTTCTTCACTACCAAACCATTCCACGGGAAAAACTGCTTTGATACCACTGTTAGACCTCCATTACATTCAAAACTCCGTATTATTAAATAAAAATAAAATTTAAACATAAATAATAATTAAAAATATATACATTTTTTAAAGCAAAAAATATTTTTTAAATGAAACTCAATATATTTTTCATAATTAAATTTTAAAATAAGTTTAAAATACTACTCTCAATAATTTAGATAAATTTTACTATATAATATTTTATCATGCTTAATTTCAAGGACAACATTTAAAAAAAAAACTTTTCACTTTCTTGAAATTAATAAACTTGTTTTCATTGATTTTTTCTCTCATGTAATTATCAATAAAAATCACACTGATGTTTCCTATAAAAATCATTTGGATATTATGAAATAAAATTTATTAATTTTTCAAATTTTTTTATTTTACCTTTTTTAGTTCATTAATTTAATGATTTCGTTTCATTATTTAATGAATGTTAAAAAGTTCTGCTTTGAAAAAAAAAAGTATTTTTTTGCCACTTTTGAAATTTATTATTAAAAACGTGTCATGTTTTAGAATACCCCAAATATTTAACGACAATAATAATCTATTTTTTAGTGTCAATTAATATCAAATATTTTATATAATAATACATGATATAAGTATATAATTCATCAATTTTATTTTATTTTATTTAATGAAATGAAATTAAAAAAAATATCCAAACTTATAATTAAAATATAGTTGATAATCTTAATTAATTAAATTTAATATCAGTAATTAAGTTTTCAATATTTTTTATTAAATTATAGATAAAATTGAATAAAAAAATCAAATCATATTATACAAATGTTATTCCTTCCTATCATTAATTCAAATCCATTCCAACACACCCTAAACAAGATAATCATATTTACATCCATTAAAATATAAATGTTTGTTTATGTACAAATTCATCAAGATTTAAATGATTTATTCATACTAAAAAATCTGGAATTTTAGACAAGGATAGATGACCTAGATAGGAATTTTGGACTAAGATGGAAGACCGAGATGAGAACCAACTCGGTCCATCTTGGTCCGAGATGGTTCTCATCTCTGTCTATCTTGGTCCATCTTAGACCAAGATGAAAAAAAAAAGTTTTGCACTAAGATAGAGGACCGAGATAGGAATTTTGGACAAAGATAGAAGATCGAGGTGGACCAACATGGTTCTCATCTCACTCCTATCTTCGTCCAGGTCTATCTTAGACCAAGATTAGAACCTTAGACCAAGATAGAAGATTGAGATGAGATTTTGGATCAAGATGAAGAACCGAGATGGATTTTGACCAAGATAAAATTCAATAAAAAAACTAAATTTTTATACTAATTTTGTATCAAACTCAAATAGATCCGTTTTATATTTGAGAGTTTTGGGGCAAATAGAGTAAGAGTATTTTTGTATTTTTCACAATCATGAAGTGTAGAATATTAAAAGAATGAGAGAACACAAGCTTAGAATAGAATTTTGGAGGTTAGTAGGAGAAATTTCCCCACGATTAGCTTCACTTTCCCTTTTCCTTTCACAGTTTCATTTCATTTTCATTTTCTAGCCCTAAAATGATCGTTTCTTCTCTTCTCCATCGAGTTCTTCTTCAATGAATTTAGAATGCTCAGCAACAACTGTTTAGATTTCGGTAAGAATCTGTGTAGGTGATTCAATTTCATCTTCATTATGGTCATTCTTCTTCATCGTGTTAATCGGTCGTTTTCGTTTCCATGAGAACAATAAAATCATCTATCTTATCATTTGGTTGATTCTTTAAGTTTACATTTCTGTTTTCTTATTTAGAATTTTTTATATTCACCGAGAAAATATGTTAGAATTCTCAACAACAATTGTTTAGGTTTCAGTAAATTTCTTCTTCATAGATTTGGCTAGAATTCTCAACAACAATTGAGACGATAAGTGTCCAGTAGTAGATTCAAAATTTGATCTCATGTTTCTAATTTTTTTGTGGAGAATGATATGCAAAACTCTAGTGTTTATCACCTTTTCTTTTCCAGAAGAGCAATAAAATTATTTTTCAATAAAAATTAGTGTTCTATTCATACATTTACACTAACTTTCTGGCTCAATTTTCACTAACTTCCAGCTTTTAACTCTCTTTGTTTTTATTGTTCATGTCCATGTTTTTATATTTTAATGATAAAATTCAAACCGACACCAAAATAGTCAAATTTAGTCATAAAAATATTTAACATAAATATAAAATTTATTATTGTAAAATTAAACTTATTTAGATATAAAAAGAAAACGCTTATGTCTAACTAAAAATTTAAAAAAATAATAGCAATATTACTAACAAATGGTATACATTGATTCATTTAATAAAGTTCTATGTGTAAATTGATTACATTGAAAGTTTAAAGTTTAAATTGACACGTCATTTAGAGGTATAAATTGATTTTTTCTCGAAATATTAAGATTCAATTTTTAAAAAAAAATACTTGTAATATCACACTTGCATGCTAGTGAAAAATATAACTAAAAATAAAAATTGGGGGGTAATGGCCCCCCTCAGTTCTTGATATTTAATTTTAAAAACTAATTACCGGTTTATTTTTTACAGTTAACTGGATGCATAGTTTTCTCCATGCGACCATAATTTACATTAAGTTTAGCGGAATTCAACCGAGTCCTCCATGATTCAGATGGTGACACTAGAGAGAAGATGGTTTATTTCTTTGAATGTGGAATGCAGTTACCAACATATATTGAACTTAGGTCCCTGTTTTGCGAATATATTTTACTTCGCAATTCAATCGCTTTGATGTAACTTTATAATTTTGTTGATTTTTTTTTATTTTTTTTTATTATAATTATGAAGATTTCAATATTAAGTGTGTGTATGAGCAGTGTTTAAGAACCCTAGGACCTAGATTTTATTCTATTACTTTGCATACTATTAAACGTTGTAATACTTTGAGTTTCAGGAGCAGTGCAAGCAGAAAGAGCAGCTGAGCTAATGGGTTTTCATCCGTGTGGTTTTAGGCCACAACATTCTAGCAAACTTGGAAACGAATTCCGGCTGTTCACAAGCTACGATCCCGGGACGAGATTAGGAGGTTGGGAGAACGAGCAATAAATCTGACATTATTTTTGTGTTCTGTAATGGTATTGTTGGTGATTTCCCCTGATCAAGAATTGAGCTGTTTGTTCAAGTTAATATCCCATCCCATCAAACGGTCCGATGAATTTTTAGTGAACAGTTTGTCTGGATTGAAGCAAAATGTAATCGTGAAAAGTACTTCCAGTTAATTAGAAACACTTAAATATTTGTTTGCCCCAAAAGTGTTTTTAAATTGAGGCATAGACTCAAATGACATATTTTACAAAGTTAATTTCTCATATAGCACACCCTTTTCATAATTCTCTAAATGACATTTTTTCAAATATAATAAAATTAATTATTTTTGTTAAATTTACAAAAATGTTACTCATTTATTAATTCATTAAATTCATTCACTTATCAATAATTTAGTGAATTAAAATCTTAATTTTATTAATTCACTAGATTTGTTCCGTTATTCAATAATTTAGTGAATCGAAATATGAACTTTATTAATTCACTAAATTTTCTCTATTTGTCAATAATTTATTGAATTAAAATTTAAGTGTTGAATTAAAATTACTAAGGTATTTAATTGACCTGAAGATAATAAATTATTGCATAATAGTTTTTACATGCTTATTAGTTTCTACATCAACAACCCACCAATCATTAAAAATACTTGATACACATTAGAACCTATTAACATATAAATATAACTAAAAAAAATTGGGGGGCCATGGCCCCCCTCAGTTCTTGATATTTAATTTTAAAAACTAATTACCGGTTTATTTTTTACAGTTAAATGGATGCACAGTTTTCTCCATGCGACTATAATTTACATTAAGTTTAGCGGAATTCAACCGAGTCCTCCATGATTCAGATGGTGACACTAGAGAGAAGATGGTTTATTTCTTTGAATGTGGAATGCAATTACCAACATATATTGAACTAGGTATGTATAAATTAGAAAACTTTTCAATTATGTAGCCTTTAATATTTTTCTTTTTTTAAATTAAATATAAATTTTTTATCATATTATTATTCCACAGGATGCAACCTGGAAAAATCATGTGTTAAACTTTTCACCACAGGAACTAGTGACTTCTCGTAGGCCTCTCACCAAGAGGAGGAGGATATTCTACTACTTTTACCTCCACCTGTCCCAAATCCAAGTGATGAAAATACTGGTAATGAGGAAATTGATAACCAACTTATTCTACTCTTACCTTGTGAGGGGGATATTTTACCACACTTACCTCCACCACTCCCAAATCCAAGTGATGAAAATACTGGTAATGAGGAAACTGATGACCAGCCTATTCTCCTACTATTACCTCCACCTGGCCCAACTCAAAGAGATGAAAATATTGGTAATGAGGATATAGATAACATAGATATACATTTGATATTATATATGTCATATCAAATGTATATCTCTCAAATCTCTGTGAACTGTTTATGCCTATATTTGAATGTCTCTCTGCAAGCAAAACAATTCACAAACAATAATATATATTTTGTTAACTCATTTTAATTATAGTAGCAACTATAATATTAATAATGCACTTACAATCTCTTTCTTTTGTTTTTTTTTCTTTTTTCGCCCGAAGGATTTTCAATTCTCCATCCAAGGTTACCTAATATTACCATGAGCAAAGACTAAGATTAAAAGCAATCACACTGCACAAAATAATGATTTTTTTTAAACATGCCCTGTTTTTTTTTTTTACAATTGTACTTGAAGTGTTTTTGTCGATTGTTCTTGATCTCCATGCTGACTATTATGATGTCTTGTAGGGTATCGGCGTTGTAATTTATGTCTGCGTGGGTCTCCAAGAGCTGGAGCTTCATATTGTGAGATATCTGGATTTTGTTCAACAGGCTTGTCAACAACATTCTCTTCATTTCTGTCACCGACATGTCACTCGTAGTGCTACGAGAAGAGTGCATGGTGTTGGTTGCAATGGAAATGAAAAGAATGTTGATGATCAACAAAATCCAGATATCCTATAATATGAATCTCCAACTCTTGGAGACCCTCACGGGCATCAATTACAACATCGATACCCTACAAGATAACATAGTGTTAGACATGATAATAGTCAGCATGGAGATCAAGCGCAATCGACATAAACACTTCAAGTACAATTGCAAAAAAAAAAAAAAAAAAAAAAAAAACACAAACACCACTGGTGTGTTTAAAAAAAATTATTATTTTGTAATTTTTTTATCAATAAGTAAATAAATAAATTATTATATATAACCTTTTTTACTGTAATTTTTTTTTATCAATAAATAAATTGAGTAAGGTAAATTTTCTGAATATAATTTATTTTAATAAAATTAATATTTTAAAATTTATTGTCTAATTTTAAAATTATATGACCAATTTATTCAATGTTAGAATGATTCTTTAACTTTATTGTAGTAATTTATTTTATTCTATTTTTATCAACGAGAAATAAATTGTCTAAAAATATTTCATCTACATATTTTTTTTAATTAAAAATTTATAGTCTAAGTATAAAACTAAACTTTAAATTGTATAATCAAACACATTGAACAGAATGATTTTTCAAATTATAAAATAAACTAATAATTAATAATTAAATGAACCTCATAACCCTTCTTAGTTTTACATATTTTAAAAATTATAAAATTGATATATTTTAGATATTTAATTAATTCATCAAATAAACTATATTATTTGTGCATTTTTATACTTAAAAAAACATTAAATATGTAAAATAACTAATATATTGTAAAAAAAAAAAAAAATATGGCCACTAATTTTTTTTATTCCTCTCAAACAACTTTTAAAATTATAGCATAATATTTTAAACTTATTATATTATATAGGAGAGAATACATTATAAAAATCAATTAATAATAAATTATTATAATGGCATATTTTGTAAATTTTAGAATTCAATAAGGGATATAGTAGTCAAAAAATGATTCTCCAACATCCCCATTTTTAAGATACTAGTCTTTTACCACGTGCGTTGCACGTGATATTTTTTCTAATATAGATATATTTAAAAGATTAACATATTTTTTATTTGATTTTTCTATGGTTTATAAATCTTTTTCGATATGATTTTATTAACATATTATTATGTTCTGTTTAATATTTAAATTATCGTATAGTTTACTAATTTACATAATCATATGTCTTTTTATATATAAGACGATTTTTTTAACATCTTTATTTTTAAAATTTATACTGCCAAATAAAAAATAAATGGTTTGTTCTATATACATATATTAGTTAATTTTTTCATTTATAGATTATTTATTTCTAATTTTAATTTTAATTAAAATTTAAGAAATTATATATTTTTTTCTCTTTTATTTTAAAACTTTTAAATATTTTTAATTAAATATTTTTAAATTTATTTAAATATTATACAAATATTATACTATTACTAATTCAATAAATTATATTTTGTTGTAATATCTAAAAATTATATAATTGATATAATATTTTTAAATATGTAATTTAAAATTATATTATTTTCAAAAAAAATATTTTCTTAAATGAGAAACAGAAATAAGAAATAGTTACCAAACACATTTCTATTTCTTTTTTCTTCTAGAATTAAGAAATAAGAAAGAGTTATCAAACATGTTTATGTTTCTCCTTTTAAAAAACAGGAACAAGAAACAAAAAATAGAAACAAGAAATAAGAAATAGAAACGAGAAAGATTACAAAACGGGCCATTAACTTCTTAGTTTTTTAATATAGAATTTGTCTCAAATAGCATAAATTTACATATTAATTACTAAAATGTCATGATTTTAAAAAAAAAAAAAATACTCAAATAGTGTAATTATAGTTCAATAAATTATTGCAGTTCAATAATTTATCAAACTATTTGATATTTTTTATATTTTTAATTCAATAATACCTTTGTTTTATGTTTTTTTAATTAATAAATTACAGTATTAATTTAATTAATATTTATTTTTTATAAAAGATTGACCATTCTCACCGAACGCATATGGTTAAGTCCTGAAAAAAAAACCTAAATTGAATGGAATCAGGAAGCAGAGCAGAGGACAATTTGGCAGACATAAGAAAGGAAGATGAAAATGAAGAAGATAATGATCCATTATTGCTAAGCTTTGAAGCCCTATCTGCCCTAAAAGAATTAATCGCAGAGCAAAGTAAGCCTATAAGTGAAGATGAGGATTCAGCGGTGGTCTCTTTAGTGTCGGAGGATTGGAGGTTGAGTCAATTCTGGTATGATCGTGAAACTGCCGAGACAGTAGCAAATGAGGTTGTTTTGCTTTCTCAAAACTTTGATTCTCCTCGTGTTGCTTGCATTGCTTGCCCCACTCTCTATGCATATCTCAAGGTAATTGCATAATCCTTTTTCTTTTTTTTTTCCTAATCATACTGTAAAATATATGGTTTTATGATTTCCTATCATTTTTTAAACTTGTTACAAGTATGAAAGGCACAAGAAATGCTTTGGCTTTGCTCCCTTTCGTTGTTAATCTATATATAAAAGTTAAAGACTGTAACCACATTATTTGGTCTTACACATTTATTAGGCACATTCGGCTTTCATCATTTTTGAAATAAACCGGGTCCCTAATGAGTTATTCCAACAAACTATGCAAGAAGTCGTTTTGTATTCACCATTTAAAGAAAAAGGGGTGAGTGCTGGGTAAACCGGTTTCTGTGCAATTCTATGGGGTATTTGGGGCTTAAAAAGAAACAGGAAGGGGTAGAGAATTCTTGGGAATTTATTTAGGATTTTGGCAGTTAATGATGCTTCCTTTTGGGTGTCCTCTTCTAAGCTCCTTTGTAATTTTTTCTTCAATTTTTTATTATTATTAATTTGCCTCCATACATGTGATCAGGTGGCGGTAGTTTTTATTTGGCTTTGGGCCTATTATTTTATTTTTGGGAGTGGCTGTTTTATAGGGGCTTTTCCCGTCTTTTGTTTTTGTTCTTTGT
Source organism: Gynostemma pentaphyllum (assembly GCA_028015215.1). NCBI lineage: Eukaryota > Viridiplantae > Streptophyta > Magnoliopsida > Cucurbitales > Cucurbitaceae > Gynostemma > Gynostemma pentaphyllum. Next base: position 17,509,276 of record CM051349.1, read on the forward strand.
TCTTTCATTATCTTAGTAATGAATTGTGAACATTTCTTTAGTAAAAAAAAATAAGGACTGAAGTTCTTCAGAAAAGTTGCATTCTAGATACATATGATGCAGGCTTACCTAAAGTCGTTGCACAAGACACACTGTAAAGGGAAAGGGTATGAATTGGGATTTTTTTTTTGTTTCTGGATTCTGCCCATTGTATACATGTATATCTTTTCATAGATGAGAATCCGAATACTTTTTTATAGAAAGATAAATCTTTCAACACACGAAAATAATAAGTACAAGTACATCAAGAGAAGAGGAGTCCACTGAATAAAAAGTCCTAATTTTTTTAGGGGCATCCATTTAAAAACTCTCGCAATCTCTATTGGAATAGCCTGATTTCTTGTACTCAACTGATTGTTCACAGATCTAGAAATCCCTGATCCACAACAATTTTCCATGCTGGAATCTTCTTTTGTTAATTTGATCTTCAATAGTTCATGTAGTTTTCCCATGCATTTCCTTTCTGTAAGATTCCTTCTGATGCTTAGATTAAGTTCCTTACAGGCTTCTTTAATTATTTTATGGTGATTATCTGTTAGACCATAGAATCTGCTCTTCATTACAGACTTCTTAATTTTCGGTTTATTCAACGTTCTTTATAAATTAAACTTTTTCCTTTAGTCTTTAAATTTTAGTTTTTTTTATTTTTTTGATAATAAATTGAATTTTTTTCTTTAGTCTTTAATTTTTAGTTTCTTTTTGTTTTTGAGGATATCTCATTTTCTTGTACTCGTATTTATTATTTTCATTTATTAATGAAACTTCACCTTTCTTTAAAAAACAAAAAACAAAAAACTCATTGGATCCAAGTTTTGCCCGGGAGGGGGAGAGGCTTGCTGCAAATCTTCGAAGAAATGTTTTTTTAACTATGCCAAGTAATATTATTAGTGTAATTTTGTTTTTATACGTTTTCTAACATGATTTTATTTGGTTGGTTTTGGTGAATATCTAATTTATGGTTTCATTATTTTGCTCTTGTTTAATTTCCAAGATAAAGCCATACACATTATCAGACTAGTCTGTTGGAGTTTTAAATATTTCTTTTTTATTTGAAACTCTGTCCTCTCTCTCCGGTCATATTGTTATTATCTTCATATTTTTCTCTGATCTATATAAAAATATTCTCGTGATACTTTTTTGTCGTCCATTTCACTGTATTTCGAGTGTCTGATGTGCACAATCACAAGTAGCTAACTGCTCTTCTGTCACCTTATTATATTTACTGCCATCGCCTGATCTTTATTCCGCAGAAAATTGGTCCCCATGTATCAATACAACTCCTCGAGTATGACAAACGCTTTGCCCAACATGGGAGCGACTTCACATTTTACGATTACAATGAACCAGAAGAACTACCGATGGACTTGAAGCATAGTTTTCAGATTATAGTAGCCGATCCTCCTTATCTGGTGAGCAATAATATCTAGTTGAGATCCGTATTCGGTATGATTAGGCTTTTAGCATATTTGGACTGATTCATTTGGTAGTCTGGTTTAATATCCTTCCTTCAATGATTTATTCTCTGTGAAGACTTTCATTTTCCAATCATATTGTAGCTCTTCCAAAAGCCACTGGGAGCTAACGTTAATTTTCCATTTTTGTTTGAGGACAATGCTTTTCTTGACATTAATTTCATAGACCAAATAGTCACTGTAAATTTTATGATTTTTTTCTTGAAATGATTCAAATATATTAAAAGAATCTCCTCCCTCATCACTTGGGTGTTTGTTTGTATTGTATCATGAAAAAGCAAGCCCATTCTTTAATAGGTTTCATCTAAAAAACACAAGTTTTCTAGGTAATGACATTTAATCTTACCGTGCTCTTGTAAAAAACTTCGAAGTCTAGTGGATTACCCTCGATAGTTACACCACAACAGAGCTGATAAGTCATGCCTTGTGTTTTATCATGTATCATGGCAATGCTCTGCATTTTTCTATAAGATCATTGTGTTTTCTGATCATAACTATGCTTGAACTGTTAATTACTTTTATTACAAAAGTTTGTTATTTATCAAGCCATGAGTGATCCATGATCCCTTTATGTTTGTGCTGGCAGAGCAAAGAATGTCTGGAGAAAGTCACATGTACCATTTCTTTCCTGGCACAACAACGAGAATCTTGTCTGCTACTACTTACAGGTATTTTAAGGATTATTAGGTCGCTGTTCTGCGAATATATTTTACTTTGCAATTCAATCGCTTTGATGTAACTTTATAATTTTGTGGATTTTTTTTATATTTTTTTTTTATTATAATTATGAAGATTTCAATATTGAGTGTGTGTATGAGCAGTGTTTAAGAACCCTAGGACCTAGATTTTATTCTATTACTTTGCATACTATTAAACGTTGTAATACTTTGAGTTTCAGGAGAAGTGCAAGCAGAAAGAGCAGCTGAGCTAATGGGTTTTCATCCATGTGGTTTTAGGCCACAACATTCTAGCAAACTTGGAAACGAATTCCGGTTGTTCACAAGCTACGATCCCGGGACGAGATTAGGAGGTTGGGAAAACGAGCAATAAATCTGACATTATTTTTGTGTTTTGTAATGGTATTGTTGGTGATTTCCCCTGATCAAGAATTGAGTTGTTTGTTCAAGTTAATATCTCATCCCATCAAAAGGGTCCGATAGATTTTTAGTGAACATTTTGTCTCGATTGAAGCAAACTGTAATCGTGAAAAGTACTTCTAGTTAATTAGAAACACTTAAATATTTGTTTGCCCCAAAAGTGTTTTTAAATTGGGGCATAGACTCAAATGACATATTTTACAAAGTTAATTCCTCATATAGCACACCCTTTTCATAATTCTCTAAATGACGTTTTTTCAAATACAATGAAATTAATTATTTTTGTTAAATTTACAAAAATGTTACTCATTTATTAATTCATTAAATTTATTCAATTATCAATAATTTAGTGAATTAAAATCTGAATTTTATTAATTCACTAAATTTGTCCCGTTATTCAATAATTTAGTGAATTGAAATATGAAATTTATTAATTCACTAAATTTTTTCTATTGGTCAATAATTTATTGAATTAAAATTGAAGTGTTGAATTAAAATTACTAAGGTATTTGATTGACCTGAAGATAATGAATTATTGAATAACAGTTTTTTACATGCTTATTAGTTTCTACATCAACAACCCACTAATCATTAAAAATACTTGATACACATTAGAAACTATTAACATATGAAGTTCAATAAGTTATTAACTTATAGTTTTAATTAAAAAAAATCACTTATATCAAATCATATCCGACCAAATGAATAATTTCATTTGATATATATTTGATTTTCAATCATTTACCACATTTTTTTTATTTGGTATGATAAAGAAGTACGGATTTATAGTTTGGAAATTTTCATTGTTTTTATTATTTAACGGTTTTATCAAAATTAACGTTTTTATAATGTAGTAGCTAAATATTTTATATTTTTTTAAGAGATATGGACTCAAATGACATACTTAATAAAGTTAATTCAATAACTCATTTAATTAAAATCAATATTAGGTATTTCAATTGTATAATAATTTAATTCAATAAGTTATTGCATTTAATTTAATAGTTATTGAATTAAAATCAATACAGGGATCTCAAATTTATATTATAATTTGATTCACAAAATTATTCCCTTAAATTCACTAAATTATTTACTTAAATGAACAAACACCCACACCAAAAATTACATGGGTATGCTTGATTCCAGTATCTGAACCTTCACCAAGCCAACACCAACACCCTCTCCCAATGGGTTTTGGTTCAAATATTTGACATGGTACATTTTTTAGACAACTCATCATGAAAACTAATTTGCATAACCTGTAAATACGCATTCGAACTTTGAAAACTACAAAACGATTTCCTTGGAATCAGAAAATTATGACAAACTATTCATCTTGACTTCAGTTAACTCACTAAGAACTGTTTACTTGTAATTAGGGGTGAAACTGGTTTAGTTCGGTATCATTCTCTAACTAAACTGTTAAAACTGGGCCGGTTCAGTTTCAGGTTTTTTTAAAGGAATTACTATAATGTGCATTTTCTGGGCTGCGTTGGGATGAGATTGAGCTTTTTTGGATTGGGTTGGAGTGATATGGTTGGCCCATTAATCAATTAAACATAATAATTAAAAGAAACCTTGAAAGTTACCTTATCCAAGATTCAAACCTAGGACTCCAACCTTGGATTTCTGCACTTTTACCAAGTCTTCTACTAGGACATTAGTGTTACAATATTCAGATATTTTAACTAAATATATTTCACCGATTTTCGGTTTTTAACCGAACCGGCATCTTTGGAACCGAAAACCGAATTGGTTTTTACGGTTCATTCGGTTCGGATTTCTAAAAAGAAAAAATCGAGCAGGTTAGGTTTTTCACGGTTTGATTCGGCTCGATTTTCGTGTTTTTATTTTTACCCCTACTTGTAATGTCAAATATGATTATATCTGATTTAATGCCTGAGAGTATTAAAAAAATAGCTTTACAAGTTACAAGTGCATGTAGGATAACATTTTTTCGTATTTTATGTTAGTCAAATCCACTTCCATGTTCCAACTGAATTTGCAGTAAAATGATTGTCCCTCAACTTCAGGAAAAATTCTCAACTTACGTGTAGTAGAATTTATTTTCTGATGTCGATAAAACATTCAAGGATCTGTTAATGGATAAGATACTTGATATCCTTACTTACTATTGTCTCTTATCTTGTTCATTATGTTTTTTCTCACTTCTACCCTTTAACATTTTTTATCACTAGACATGCTTGGTCGTATTTCTATGGATCTGAAAAACCCAATTTTATCTGAAGCTTACTTGGATATCCCCATATTAAAAAACTAACATAAAATATTCAACTTACCTGATGTCTGATCCCGAGATCACTTAACACAGTAAGCTAATTTTTGAAAAAACTCATTCAAATCCCTTAATCTACGAGTAATTAGCAACAAAATTTCAAAAATTAAATTCAGAGCGGATAAGAAGGAGAACAAGAATATGGAAAACGCAGGCTGATTGGATCGATATTTGGGCGTCGCTGGAAAAGTCTGGGATTTGCTAAAATCTTGGAACAATACTCGACTTGGGATCCAATTAGGAATGTTTGGAGTTGAGTTCATTCATTTGCCGGTGATAAATTAAATTCAAATCAAAATAAAGAATCGAGAAACCTAAAAATTATAGTCAATTTGTAGTTCAATGAAAGATACCAACCATGTGATGGAGGCTAGGTAGGAGGAAGAAGATAACGCTAGGAGAAAGAAAAAAGAAATTTTAGGGCTTAAATGAAAAAAATTGTCATTTGGGGAATAAATAAAAGTGGTGTTATTTGAATCATCATCCCTTAAAAAAAATATCATTATAGGCCATTTCCATTTTAAGTTTTCAGAAACATTTTAAATAGTGTAATTCATAAAGTTGATTATTTTAAAAATACTTGACTTAAAAACATTGCTTCCAAAAATTATCTGAACTCAAGAAAAATTAAACTTCCGTGGTATCTTTCGCCTTTGTTCAATAATGTTATGAACTGATGTATTGACTCTTACGGGGTGTTTGTTGTGAATGTTGAGTTTATGTAACCTATGTTTAGATTTGTAGTGGGGTGAGTTTCAATTATGTGTTTGAAAGTGTAAATGAGTGAGTTTATAAAGTCTTGAGTTTTAAAATAATTTAATTGATCTTTTATAAAAAAAAAATATGTTAATTGATAGAATAATTATATTAAACTTTAATTATAATATTAAAACATTAATTATTATTTAACAGTATACCTAACTAATAGATAAACAATTCATGTCGCTTGACTTAAAAAAAAGTTGATTTTTCATTATTAATTAAATTATTCATGTATTTTTTTAAAAACAATTATTTAGGCACTTTTTTAGATGCTTAGAAGTTAATAACATCAATATTTAGTCATTATCATAATACATTATCAATTTAGTTTGTAACTCCCCACTTTTACTATTTATACTCCTTGGGTTTAACATAATCTACACATTTTACTATTTCAAATATATATGGGTTAATAGCCCAAACCATGTAGTTAAATATAAGAGAAAATTGCACAAACCACACTGAACTACATGGGTTGTAATTGGCCCCCTGAACTATGTGAAGTGTCAAAAATTTCTTAAGACACATCAAGAGATTGAGATGAGATAGATACCATATGATTCAGCAGGAGAAAGTCTAGTGTATGCAATGTTATGCATTCGACAGGATATGTGCTATGTAGTGACAGTAGTCAGCAGGGTTCCAATCAAATCCTAGAAATGAACATTGGGTTGCAATTAAAGAAATTCTCAAGTATCACGAGAAATTATATGTTTGTGTATGGGGATGATACATAAATTCATATTTCCAAGGTGAAAAAGATTCATAAAAATCTACATCAGAAGCAATGTTTATGCTTGGTGGAGCCATAATAGTTTTGAAAAGTATTAAGCAAGATTGTATTGCTGCTCCACTATGGAAACACAATAGGTTGCTTCTTGTGAAGCTATAAAGGAAGTTGTTTGGCTCATAAAGTTCCTAGACTTGGAAGTTGTTCCAAAGATGGAATTGCGCATCACTCTCTATTGTGATAATAGTGGTTTAGTGTTAAATTCAAGAGAACTAAGGTCACACAAAAGATCAAAGCATATAGAGATGAAATATCATATTATAAGGATCATCGAGTAAAAAGGATAAAAAAGATAATTACAAGGGTAAAACAGTAACTTGACCTGTTGTCATTATAAGGTTACCACATAAAGGATATATCAAAATAAACTTAATAAAAAATGAACATAACCCATCTATAGTGAAGGGAAGAGTTTATAGTAGAATTACCCTAAGTTAATAATTACGATTAATTAATGAGTTTAATTAGTAAATTAATAATTATTGGAGCACATGATTTATAGGTTCTTCGGGTCCCTATGCTAGCGCATATATCATGACAACTAACCAAGTTATTAATTTAACTAGGAAGACCAATTATGTTTAAGTAATTAAATTACTTAAATAAAGGGATATAATAATTATTTAATTAATGAGTTATTTATATAGAAATTAATATTAATTTAATTAATGAGCTTATTTACGTGGAAATTAATAATCTACATTATTAACTAAATAATGAGTTGATTTAATTTAATAATAAAACGAGAGAATTAAATACATTTGTTTTATAAAACAAATTAGAATTTTGCACAAAATAATTAATAAATGAATTTGATTCAATATTAATTAATAAATAATTTTTTCGGCAATATGTATTTAAATTGGAAAAGATTATTTGAATTTTTCTGATTATAAAGACATAAAATAATGAGACAAATATTTGAATGAGAAAAGTTAAAGTTAAAAAATATCTTCCCTTATTTATTAGACAAATTGGAAATATGGTGTCAATGTGAGGAGAGTATTTTTTATTTATTTACTTTAAGATAAATAGGAATATTAATAAGATTAATAAAACTAATCTTTTCCTATAAATAGGATCATTTAAAGCTCATTATTGATAGTTGTTGAAAAGTTTCAGATATATCTCTTTTCCTCTTTCTCTCTTAGCCAAAGAAGTAAAAGTCGATGTCAGTCTATATGTAACGTCTCGTTATTTGAGGTGAATTTTAATTTTAATTTATTTATTGAATTAAAGTATTAAAGTTAATTTTAGAATTAGTTATTTAGAATTTAGTAGTTAAATCCGTTCGGAAACCTTGTTAATTACTTTATTAGCCTAAATTGGTTTCGGTTGTATTAATAATTATTAACGGGCCAATTAATAATTATTAATCACCATTGGGCTAGTTTAAGTACTTCGTGTTTCATTTTAAAGGCTAAAAGCAAACAAAGGACGTATGCGTAATTTCAGATTTCTTAACATATCAAAACACTATTCATTATCTCTTTAAATAAGACAAAATTGACCCAAGACTTCATCTTTTCTTCTCCTTTCTTCTTCCTTGGCCGTGAGCATCACCTTGGAGATTTCCATTTTTGGTTTTTCTTCGATTCTTGGCGGATCGTTGTAACTTAGGTTGCGTTGGATAGCCCCCGGTCCAAGCATCATTTCCAACCTATCAATCGAACATCCGATATCTAAAGGCCTCAAAGGTATGACAAAGTTTCTAACCTAAGCTTCAAATAGTGTTTTAATGGAGTTTTTGGTTGAAATCTTTGATTTCTTACCGAGAAACTCAAAGATTTCAATCGAGGAAGTTGTTTTAGGTGATTTTAGAAACTTACCCTAACCCTAGAATCGAATTTGAGCCGGAAATCCGTTCAGTTTGATTTTGCCTTACTTTGTGATGGCTAGGGTATTTTAAATACTATTGTTTATTGTTTTACTTAATTTTTTGGGATTGAACTATTGTCCAAAACCCTAATTCACGATTACCCAATGATCGTACGAACCTCCAAAGTACTCAAAACCAAACCGAAACGCCTCTAAAGTGCTTAAAACCTGGAAAACCATCGCCATTTCCTTCTTCCCCTTGGGTCGTGGGCCTCATGAACACATTCCCGAGCTGTTTTGTCCTTTATTTTAGTAACGTGATGATCGTTGTTCAATTCGTTAAATTAATGTACTTTAGGTGTATTTGAATTGTAGGTTTTGTACATCGTTCGTGAAATCGATCAATAGACGAATTAGAGTTGACTTCAATTCTAAGGTGAGTTTAAAATGGTTGTGATTACTTTTATGTTTCCGGATTGCATGATGATCATGTTTGATCGGGGTTAAGAGGGTTACTTGATTTTGAGAGTTTATCCAAGATTGGAAGTAATTGGGAGTTAAGGAAAGTGCATAAGGAGAATTGCATAACTTTTGGTGTTGTTAATTTGAGTGGTTACCAGGGAGATAAAGGAAACTTTAGAGAGAGTATTGTGTTTATTTAGATTATAATATACTTGGAAAAGAGAGGTTGTGATGATTAGCTCAATCTAGGCTTTTCCTTATATTTTTTACAAGTACTTTTTGGTTTCTTTACCTATCTTACGTTAGATGTATCGAGTGTGGTATTGTAAAACGAATCATCATGTGGTATGTTTGGTAATGAAAAATGATTCATCGTGTGGAATGTGTGATAACTAAAGTGTGGAGTTGAGTTAGTTAAATAGTTATAGCGATGAGATTCGCTATTTAGTACTACCAAAGGGGTATAGTACATGTGGCATTATGATATGCAGTGTGGTAAATTTGACAATGTGGTCACAGTGTGAAATGTGACAATATGGTCATGGTGTGAAATGTGACAATGTGGTCACGATGTGAATTGTGTTGTGATGGGGTAAGTAATAAATGAAATAACATGTGGTACGACGTGCGTGATGGGACTTTGCATTATTACCTACTTTGTGACGACCCGTCACTTTTAAATAAATTAAATTCAGAGAAAACAGCGGAAGTCTTTTAATTTACGAAAAATTGGCGTGGTTTTGTTTGAAAATTAGCATGCCGAAAACCTGTTTACATCCTAATTTTCAAATCTAATGAAATCACATGGACTTTAAGTCCAAATCAGGAGTTCAAATATGTATATCATATAAACATCAACATTAGGCTCTTAGGAGCCAAATACAAAATACAATTCATTAAAGTTCTTAACGTTCATCAAATTAAGACATAAACTTTACAATTTCATTAGTCCATCTCGAGGTCAGCATCCCTCGATCACGCAGCACCATCTCCCCTTCCACGGCCTCTAGCCAGGGCATTACCTGAAATTGGTTGTAATATCATGAGCTAACAACTTAAGCCCAGTGAGAATAATAAGCATAAAAAGTAAAGATAGACCTTAAACTCGCATTTCGATTTGTGTCCAAGTAATCTGACACAATTACTCCTAAAGTTCTCCAAACTCTAGGTAATTCAAATCCATATTCTTCCAAGTATGACATTACTACACTTGTAGTCGATCCTCATCCATTAACTTGTTATGACAAAGAAAGTAAAGTGAATAAACTTTGTATAACATATAACATCTCGATTCTCTATATCATCAATCATAATCACGATTGCATAAGGACATCCCGTAGGATTCCACAATTTCTTTTATGCATGAGGAAGTAATATGTACGTCCGCAACTTACGATTCAACTCCGCATAAGGAAGTAATGTGTGCGTTCGCAACTTACGATTCAACTCCCTATGTATGAGAAGTAATATGTACGTCCGCAACTTACAATTCAACTCCACATGAGGAAGTAATATGTGCGTTCGCAACTTACGATTCAACTTCTATGCATGAGAAGTAATATGTACGTCCGCAACTTACAATTCAACTCCACATAAGGAAGTAATATGTGCGTTCGCAACTTACAATTCAACTTCTTTTCAATGATGCGAGATGTTATGCATATGGTTGCATATACTTGCAAAAGTAATAAAGTAAATGTAAATGATAAAGCAACCGAAACAAGCATAAAGTAAAGGGGCATAAAGTAAAGAACATAAAGTAAAGGGCATAAAGTAAAATAGATAGAATCCCGGATGAACGATATATCGATCGAACTCCGCTAACAATAATAAAGTAAAGGTCAAAACATAACGATTAACCTAAACTTTCAAGGATTCTAAACTTCCAAAACTAATCTAACTTAGAATCTTCTAAGATTCGAGGTTTTTATCGAGAAATCCTAAGTTTCTCACTTAAAGGATTAACTTCAAATCCTAAGGCACTATCTCACATCCTCTAACCTTAGGTTGGATTCTAATCTTAGTTTCCGATTCTACAAATCATTATACTTATTTGCTTTCTATAGTTACTTTAAATCCTAACTATTCTCACCTTAGTAAAAGTGAAGACTTCGCTCCTAAGCATCGGAAGAGCAATCAAACAAGCGGTTCAAAAACACCTACAAAAGGATTAATATCCCGAAAATTAATAAATTACCAACTAACGATTAAACAACGACTAAACAAGCAAAAGGACGAAAAAAAATCCACCAAACCCCCATCAAAGAGGCTCTCGACCCTCCCTAAAAAAAGGTCTCGGGTTTGGTTTTTTTCCGGCTTTTTGGCAGTTTAAATACGTTTTGAGTTGGTTTTAAGCAAATTCGATAATCCCGATTTCAATGGGTATCGATAATTAGGGTTTTTGAACAATAATCCCTTTCCCGAATTGAATTTAAATAAACATTATTTCATTAAATTCTAACCAAAAATCAAACCCAAAAGGGTAAATTTCAAACGGAAAGGGTTTCAACTGAAACTCGGTTTTAGGGTTAAGGGATAGTTTCCAAAAACACGTAAAACTACTCCCGAGTTTACAAACACCGAGTTCTACAACACGAAATCGAAGAAAATCAAGTAAAACTCCATTAAAACACTATTTGGAGCTTAGGGTTTCAAGAAAAACTTACCGAGAACTCCGTATAATACGAGCGGCAAGTACGAAGGCTAGGTGGAAAATGATCGTAGGATCGATACCTTTCCACTGGAACGAGAATCAAGTCGATCCGGCAACAAACGAACAAAAAGCAAAATTTGGGAAAAGGAGGAAGGAGGCCCACGGCTTGGAGGAAGAAAGAATTAGATGATTTTGGTCAATTTGTGGTCAATGGTGAGTTTTTAAAGACAATTGAATAGTGTTTTTAGATATTTTGTAAATTGGGTAATTACGATTTTGCCCTTTTACGACTTTTGGCTTAAAAACGATTCCCGAACATCTCAAACTATCCCAATGGTGATTAATAATTATTAATTGGCCCGTTAATAATTATTAATACCATTAAAACGTATTTAAATAAATAAAGCCATTAAAATGAATTAAAATGAAATAAATTACTAAATTCTAATTTAATAATAAATAAATGAATTTTAATTACTCAAATTAAAATAAAATAAATAAAAGTTTTTTTTTTTTCACAAAAATAACGGGACGTTACAGTCAACCCTCCTAAAAAGGCTTTTCGTCCCCGAAAAGTAAACTTACTAAGTGAAAAGCTGAGGATACTTTGCTCGCATATCATCCTCACGCTCCCACGTAGCTTCTTCAGACACTTGATTCCTCCAAAGGACGTTAACCAAGTGATTCGTCTTGTTTCTCAACACCTTTTGCTCGAATGCTAAAATCTCAACTGGTGTCTCCTCATAAGACATACTAGCATCCAAAACTATCGGCTCAAGATCAATCACGTGAGAAGGATCTACCATGTACTTCCGAAGCATAGATACATGGAAAACATTATGAACTGCCGATAAAGAAGGTGGTAAAGCCAATCTGTAAGCTACTGCTCCTACTCGATCAAGTACCTCGAAAGGGCCAATGAACCTAGGACTCAGCTTACCTTTCTTCCCAAATCTCATAACACCTTTCATAGGTGCTACCTTCAAAAACACGTGGTCCCCCACCGAAAACTCAAGTGGACTACGTCGTCTATCTCGCATAACTCTTCCGTCGACTCCTGGGCAATCCTCATCCTCTCCCTAATCAAATCAATCGACCGACTAGTCAATCTGTAACAACTCAGGCCCCAAAAGCCTTCTCTCCCCAATCTCATCCCAGGTGGTGAGATCGACACTTTCTACCATAAAGTGCCTCAAATGGTGCCATCTCAATAGTAGCCTGGTAGCTGTTATTATAAGCAAACTCTACCAAATACAATTGAGAATCCCAACTGCCTCCAAAATCAAGAACACAAGCCCTCAACATATCCTCCAGAATCTGGTTAACTCTCTCGGTCTGACCATCTGTCTGGGGGTGAAAAGCTGTGCTAAAATCCAAGTTCTAGGACACCATTCCTTTACTTTTAAATTATTTAATAATAATAATTTATTTAGAATAAATTAAATAAATAAACATAAGTTCTTTACATTATCTAGATTGATTCAATTGACGATATTAGGAATATATGGAAATATATTAATATCAAACATTCAAATAGTAAACCCTAAGTTACTCTTATGAAATCACGACTTAGTATGTGAGTCATACAAGAGGATTAAAGTCGAGATGAGTAACTTAAAAGTGTCTACAGTAAACGGATAACGTTTGGGAACCTTATCCTGGTAACACTGTTGATAGCTTCGCATTTTGTTTATAGACAAATGATCTAATCCTGATCATTCATGTGGGAGACATGAAATGGAAGTATCATATGCAATGTTGATTGTATAAGACAGGACCACGATGTTCGATCAAATTTCTCACTAGTACCGTTTGCGAGAAATGATCGAATATCAAACTAAGTTTATCAACCATGATAGATCTCAATCTTGAGTGAAATACAGACTCCTATTTGTGGAGTTATGTTATTTGATTCACATGGTTGAGAGCGATCTGTAAGAAAGCTCAATACACTCCTATTTTGGGAACATGGTTAGATAAGTAGCTAGGAACTCATCATCACAAGATGGAATTCATAACTTTCCTATAAATTAACGATATCAGTGCGATACCTAAACATTTTAGGAACTTTAGAAAACTCCCTTGATGTACTGATTCGAGACATCAACATGTGACGTCACGATTTCTATTGATCACAAAAGTACCTTATCTCTAGTTTGACTAAAGATAAAATTCATTGGAGAATCAGCAGGAACACAAGGATAAAACGGTAATTACAGGGGCAAAATGGTAAATTTAATCCGCCTGTAATTATAAGGGTTCCATGTGAAGGATTATATCACAGAAATAAATAAAGATAAACTAAATGAACATAACTAGTGAGGGGAGTTTAGCTATGAATCTATAGTGAAATTATTAATAGTTAAATAATAAGTAATTAACTGATTATGAGTTAATCACTTAATTGACTAATTATTAAGCCCATGATCTATAGGTCTATCGGGTCTCTATGCTAGCCCAAATATCGTAGTCGCGAAATCAAGTAGAAGAAATGGAAATTTTAAGTAAAGTGAATTACTTAAATAGGCAATATTAATTGTTTAAATATTGAGTATATTTAAACGGTAATTAATATAAACATTATTAATTGTTTAAATAATGAGTTTATTTAAACAGAAAATTAATTATGAAATATTATTAATTAGACATTATTAATTATTTAAATATTGAGCATATTTAAATGGTAATTGATAATTTGAAATTAATTGTTTAAATAATTAATTTTATTTGAACGGAAATTAATTATTAAAAGTAATTAATTAATAATAAAATATTATCAATAAAATTATTAATTAAATAATGAGTTTATTTAATGGAAATTAATAATTAAAATATTTATTATTAATTATGTAAATAATGAAAATTATTTAAATGGAAATTAATAATTAAATATAATTTGATAATATTTAATCGGGAGAAAATATTTGTAACAACCCGAAAAATTCCCAAATACATTGAAACACATAATCACAGCGGAAGCAAATAAATATCAACATTTAATCCTCTTTATTGAAATCAAATTCAGAAATAGTTCATAACCGATTGGTTTTATTAAAATCAATAAAACATCAAAGAAAGGCAAACTCATCCATTGCCTTAGAATTCTCAAAATAAACATTAGCAGTTGTTATTATTAAAATCAAAACAAAACATGGACAAAACAATGTTTTCACCCCCAAAACAAACAAAGAATAAAGGATTCGCTAGCGAGCAAATCCGTGCCAACCGGTCACCACCTCGAACAGCATCAGCCCCAAGTTTCTTCTTTCCTTTACCTGAAAAAAAATAAATCTAGCATCATGAGGCTATGCCCAATGAGTAGAAAAATGTTAAATTAAAAATCACGCCATGAGAGATTTTTCTAAGACTTTAAGTCCTTTATCGGTATCACAACTTCCGAAAACACTTTTTCACCCAAAGCTCTCTTAACTAATACATCTCTCCACAATATCTTTTAATCCTCAAAATAAAAGAATATAAACTTTCGAAACAGTTTTAAACTCCCGTTCTCAATTTAAAACTTTTCGATCATTAACTTTCCTAATACCTCTAATCTCCTTTTTGTCCGCAAACAAAAAGAGACTATACTCAACAAGGCATTTAAAAACTGTTTTCACATATTTAAATCCTTAAGAGTTTTAAAATATTCTTTTCCATTGTACATATGGAATGAACCTACCCCGTTAAGTGCTATAAAGTCGTGCACAACCGTATAATCTCCCTTAACGGCAAATATTCTTTTTTAAGCAAGGCCTTTGCTTAAAGCGAACCTGCTACCATATTACTCGAGGTATTTAAGTAATATGATCCGATACATCACTACTATGATGTTCATACGAGTCTAAACTCACACTTTTCGAAAATCACTCTAAACTCACACTTTTCGAAAATCACTCGTTCTAGGCCCGAAATTCCTTGAAATTAAATTCTGGAAAATCCCCCTTTAAACCACTCGAAAACGTCCCAAAATCACCCAATATAACACTCTTGGGTCATCTCCATCAACTCCCAACGGTTTACAAGTCTAGAAGCAAAACTAGCCTAAACTAGTGTAGTTTCGCTCCTTTTTCGGTCAATCTAAAGTTTCTAATGATCTAACTAAATGTCGGCAGCATAACGCCTATAATATGCCTCCCAAAACAGTACCTAAACAAAGAGAATAAAGATCCAAGTCCAGAACACAATAATTAAAAAGGTAATTAACCACCTAGGCTAAATTTCGACTTAAGGGCACTAATCTCCAAAAAAAGGCATTATCATGTCCAGCAATAAATTAACATCCTTAAACATCCAAAACATACATAATTAATTGATTCCAAGGTTAAAGATCACAAGGAAACAGTGTATACATAAACCGGTATCGATAGTCACTCAAGTATGCTTTGAATTCCAACTTTAAACATACTTCAACTTCAATATTTATATTCTTTAAAACAGCCCCTAAACCTCTTAATCAAACTTTAATTCACCCAAAAACATGCTTAACAATTAAGAGGTTTAACTTTTAAAGAATAGAAAAATGCAAACATTCATAATTTTAAACTTAACAAATTTCTACTCACATTTTCAAGCTTAAGTTCCAACCCTTGAACTCTTTTTCTAAATTAATTTTAAGCACCTGAAAAGGCACTTGAACCACTTAGAAACTATCCTAAAAACCTAAAATTACATAGGAAAGAAAAACCACGAAGCGACCACGAAGCACCGGGCCAAAACCGCGCAAAGCAGCCCCTTAATAGGGCTGCCTTGCCACAACAGCAGCAGCCTTTTGGCTGCTGCTATAGCAGCGGCATGGCGGCCCCGTGGCTCCCAGGTTTGCGTCGTTTGGCGGTAAAGGCGCATGTAAAGGGGCTTTTTCAAAAGATCAAGGTTAGGGTTTCTCTAGGGTTTGAAAAGAATGGAAAATTTTGAAGAAAAGAATGATAATTTTGAGGACTTTGATGGGTTAAAACCATATTAAAACAAAATTCCAGAATTTTAAAAGAAAGAATTTCATTACCTTTAACTTCCAATCTTGCTGAGGGCTCTTTCAATCTCCACCCAATTTCTCCAAAAGAAATTCTCTATCACCAATCACACCTAAACCAAGAAGAAAGGCGAATCGATGAAACCGATAGCCTCTTGAATCGATAACAAAAAGGAAGAAGAAGAAGGAAGAACAAAAACCCTACCTTTTCTTTCTCTGCCTTGGTTTTCACGTGAATGAGAAGAATGGCCAAAATCCCTTTTTTTTTCTTTTTCTCCTTCCCTTCCACGTTTACACGCCTCCCTCTTTTCTTTTTTATTTTTTATTTTTATTTTTTTTATTTTCTTTTCCTTTATCTCCAATAACTATTAAAGTAATTATTTTAAATTCCTATAAAAGAAATTTAATCACAATTACTAAAGCTTATCCAAAATTTCAAATAAATATTAAAAGGGACAAAATAATATTTATTTAATTACTTACCGGAAATTCGGGACGTTACAATATTAATATTATTAATTGTTTAAATAAAATATTTTATTTAAGTGGTAATTAATAAATAAATTAATTAAGTTGGACTTATTAATTTAAGAGAGAGTTTCAAGCCCAATTGGATTAATGAACCCAATTGAAATTGGCCCAAAATAATTATTTAAATAAATTGTATTTATTAATGCAAATTTCGGCCATATATGTATTTTTGGGAGAGATAATTGCTTGAATTATATCCTAAAATAATTACATAGATTTATTTATCCAAGATAAATTAAAAGAAAAGAAAATAATATCTTATTTATCTATGTATTTTTCGAAAATAGCAAGATAATGGAAAGATAATATTTTTTTTTTTTGTATTTATATCTATGGAATATTTTAATTAGATTATATTTTCCATAAGCCTATAAATAGGAGGCTTGGGTCATTGATAAATCACACAGTTCAATTCCTTAGAAATTTGGAATTCTCTCTTCCTTCTCCCTTCCCCCCATTGCCGATTTCCCTAGTGTCATTGGGAAGAAAATATTTTTTTCTTCTTCCCAATTTCTTCTTAAGTTTGATCCCACAATGAGGTTTCGTTTGATCGATCGGGATATAGCGTAAAAGATCCGGTGTTGTTGAGGATTTGATGCTGTAAATAAACCTCCAACCAATTCTCCATATTTTACTCAATATATGTTTTTATCACATATTTCATGATATTAATAAACCCGTAATTAAATGTTAATTAGTTTACTAAATAAAATTCCGCTAGTTTAGTAAATCATCCTTTCAGTTCCATCCCTTCATGATAGACCACTCTATTTTCACTCCGAGTATGTCCTATCTCTCGACATCCATTGCTCCTCTTTTAATCAAACCTTTCATGATACATTGCTGCAAGTAAACAAGTTAGTAATAAAAATAGGACCTTTCAATCACTCCCTAAGTGTTTACACTCGATGATGTTAGTTCACTTGTGTTTGCACTCAAAAATAGATTTTATGGCGTAAATGTAACCTTGAACTATTAGCACGCTTTAGCAACTATCAAGCAACAAAGATACTAATGAAATTTGTAAAACATAACAATCAAGAAATAAGAAACAAGCAATTTGGTTGGTTAAGATGTAAAGAAGACAGATTTATGCAAATGGTTTATTTTAGTGACAAGGAAAGAATAAGAAAGAAAATAAGCAAGAATAAACTTTCCTAAAAGAGAAAAATTCGAAGTTAGACTTCCCTAAAGAAATTTGGATCATAAAATATGACTTTCCTTAATCAAGATATGCATATATTTGAATATGGGACACATTTGAAACTTTCCAAAAAAAGTTTTGGCTATTTGTGGTAAGTTCTAGCTTTTTAGGAAACAAACAATTCTAGCACAACTCCTATGCAGTTTTTGGATTCAAGATGCATAAATGATGATTTTAAGATGAAAACTTCAAGAAAAATTACGAACTCAAACCACTTTTTTCAGAAATTTAAACGAATTGAGCAAGAACCTTTTTTTTTTTCAATTTCTGCATAATCTGACAGTCTTCAAAGAACTATATTTTTATCAATCTTCCATTTTTTTGAAAAACTTTTCAAGATAAAAAACGACCATGACAGAATTATAAACACTTTTGTAGTTGATGACTTTCTCAGAATCGGATTGAAACTATACTAAAAATAACAAAAACAGTAGCTAAATAAGGAAGTTCTGGAACTGTAATGTTTTTTGTGTTTTTCTGGAATTTTTGATGAACGAAGAACAAGACAATAAAAATTCAAATAACAAGAAAACAAGTAAGATAGAAATCTTTCCTTGAGCCTAAGCTCTGATACCAAATGATATGAAACCCTAGAAAATTGAAATAGAAACCCTTTGAAAGACAAAGAACCTCTAGATGCAAATCCTAAGACCCCAAATAACAATAAGGCAAAACCCTTGGAAAGCAAGAAGAAGAAGATTATTCCAATGATCTAATATCTTGAAATAAGAGAACTTGTTCTTATTTCAATATCGAAAAAATTCACAAACATACTAGATCAAATTATGCTTGAATGTTTCTAAAACATGCAACTTAGAACAAGGCTACAAAACTGAGCAATTTCAACTAAGAAAAAAGAAATATTATTATCAAATCAATTCTGAGTATTTAGGGTTACAAATGAGCCTTTAAATATGCAAAATAAAACCCTAAAATCACTAGAAAATTCGGATTACAAAGAGGCATAAAATCTGCCAAATCTTTCCTTAAGTGTATTTGGTGCATTTTAGGAAAGTTTTGCCCTAGAAGATATTATATCATTCCTAAACTATTCTAAGCATTAAAACTGATAAATAAAGGCCTAAAAACATTTCCAAATACATTTCAAATTCGTGGACATCATATATAGAAAGTTTGGGAACAAATATGGAAAGTGGTCCAAATAAGGAAAGTTTGCAAAAGTGATGCAACTTTCCAAATTAGCTCTCATCTTCATTTATGATTGAACAAGACTTCAATACTCTTCCTCCAAATTCATTTACCATAGATTAAAGTGCATCAAGTCCTCTTTGTACGCCTCCATGCTCGTATCTTCAAAGCTTGTCTTGACTTTGCTAATGTAGGCTTGTAAATGGATGTTCAATGTTTGTCTTGAAATCTGATCTTGAGATTGATCCTTGAGCTATTTGTGACGTTCCATGATTCATATCATATGAGCTTCAATATTTTTGAAACGTCTCAAGAATCACTGGATTTTATGTCAAATGTCCATGATTGTTCAATGATATGGGAAAGGAAACAAACTTTTTAAAAAAAGAATCAGGTTGCAAAGAAGAAGATGAATATGAATGTTCAAAAGAAAACAAAAATGCTACAAAATAACTAATATAATTAGCAAATGAGAGGAAAAGAATTTTACAATGAAATAAATTTAATTCAAAATTATAGATAAAATCACATGAAATCAGGGAATATAATGTGGGAGAGAGAAACTTAGCAGAAAAATAAAACGAAAAATCAAATCTGGAAAAAGAGGGTAAATCAGGTATATTAAAAATTGTTATATCATAAATGAGCCAATTTTTTTTATAAAAAGTTTATGGGCTAAAAAGACTTAGTATAAATCCAGAATAAACTTTATAAAGAATTATACCTTATATATATAATTTAATAAGCTTGGTTTAAAACTGAAACATCACGTCTATAACCGACCGGTTCATTTTTATCGATTCGATTCGATTCGTTTAAGTTTCTTTTTTTTGTGTCCGTATATGGATGAGCTCTTACTTCCTTATATTTTTATTGATGTATTTATTTATATTTTATCATATTTAATATATATATATATATATATATATATGAATCTTACTAATTTTTATAACCCAATAAAAATAAACACACATGAAAGTAAAGAGTAACTCCTCCATACTAGTTTAAAAACAAATATTTTTCTATTTAGAATAAGATTTGAAGTATATATTGTCTATCAATTCTTTTGATCGGTCCACAATGACTCATGTTGGATTGCATTCACCTCCGACATTTTGATTGGTTTTGACTTTTTTTGCGATTATATTAAAGTGGGGAAGGGGAACTCGGACCTTCAATCTTAAAGGAAGGGTGCTCATGTTGGCTATTGATTTTTACTTTGAAAACCCATATATAGCCACTTTTTATCATTTTCCATTTTTTTGTTATTTTGTATAAATGTAGCCATCATATCTCACCATCTTCATTCGGCTCGCGGCCTAAAGGCCGGCCTAAGCTCAACTCGAGGTCGGTCCAATCTTAACTCGAAAGTCAACGTTTGACAGGCTGATTCTACATTTTGTATAAATGTAGCCATCATATAGTCAGATGTTTTGATTGGATATGAGCCTCTTTTTTTGTTTTTTAAATGAGTCGGCTCGTGGGCTGGCTCGTTTGGGCCTCTATAGGGCCGATCCAACGAATCGGCTTGAACTCGGCCCAAATAAAGCTCGTAGTATTTATTTATTATTTAAATAAAATTTTATATTATTACCAATTTAAAAATTAAGTTGAGAAAAATGCATATGATTGACAATTGAGTGGGTGCCAACATAGTTGAAATGTACTTATATTATAGTGATGCACTTTATTCTCAAATATTCATGTATTAAATAATGAATAAAAAATATCTATTTTTTAAAATTGATACTTTTGTGTAATTATTAAATAGGATAAAATAAAATAATTAAATTATTTAACAGATAAAATTGAACAATTTTAGCTTAATTATTGTTCAAAATAATAAGTTTAATATATTGATTTTTTCACTCTTTTTTCTATTTAAAATAATAAATTTAATCTATTAATTTTGTTAACACTTGATTTTTTTTAAAAGTAATGCGTCATTGGTTTGTGAGATAATGTAATAAAAAAATAAACTCATATGATAGACTGAGCTTGGCTCGCTCCAACAAGCTAGGTCCAAGCTCAACTCAATGAACCTAGCCCATAAACCGAGTGGAGAGCCATAAAATTTTAGATTTAGCCGATCTGGCTCGGCTCGATCAAAAGTATAGATTCGTTGTGTTTGAGCCTGAGTCGAACTTGAGCCTTCTAATGGTGAATCATATCTAATTGAGTGCCTTACTATCTCTTGCCATATATAGCCACTTTTTATCATTTTCAATTTATTTGTCATTTTGTATAAATGTCCATTATATCTAATTGAGTTCTTTACTATCTCTTGCTGACGTCATCATGCCTAGGTTTAAAATGTGGTTATATATGGGTGGAGCCAGAAATTTCTTTTAGGGAAAAAAAATACGCATAGCTAATTTTAAGAAGTAAAGGAAGACAAAATTAATAAATTATAATAAAATTTAATATTTTCAATTAAATTTTTTTAATGAGAGGGCCAAAAAGTATATAAAGCTAATATCAAGAAATAAAAGGGGACAAAATTAATGAATTATATTAAATTTTCAATTTTTTATTTAAAATTTCAATTTTAAAATATAAATTTTTGTTTTTTAAGTGCCCTCTTAATTAAAGGGTAGCTCCGTTCCGGTCCGGTGGCTATATATAATATAGCTTAATTTTTACAACTCTTCTAATAATGTTTTGTATTTACTATGAGTCCCCAAAAATTTGTGTGATATCTAAAATTGAATTAAATGCAAGATACATTTTGATACTTAAGATTTTTGTCAAATAATACCCTTATATTTAAAAAGGATTCTAAGCACAGTCACATTTTTAAAAAGATTGTAAATAACTCTCTTATAACAATTAGAGTATATTACATTTTTCAATTTCTTTAAAAATAACATAATATTTTCATATAGAGTAGTACATAATAAACATTTATATAAATAAAATATAAAATCTATAAATAATATTTTGAAAGCGACTCACCTCGACTAAGTACAGATGAAACATAATCTAACACATGTTCGAAGTTTCTTCCCCTTTTCACTTCCATTTCTTCTCCATACTTTTTTTTTTTTTTTTTATCTCGATAGCTTATTCTTTATGGAAATTCATTCATCCAGGACTCTATTTATTGGTAGATCAGAGACATAGAAGTAGAAGCAGGAGAATCGTCTCCATGGATTCTGCATTCTGATATGGAATTTGGATCAGCCCGTAATTATGCTGTGAGTTCGCTTAGTCTTCTTCATGTTATTGTAACAGAATTACAGTTTCTTTCGATTTAGAAATGGAATTTGGCCATGCTCCATTTCAACTGCTGCGATATTTATCGTGAATCTATTGAATTTGACAAAAACTGATCCCTAATTTTTTAATTTCTTTTGTGAAACGAAGATATCTCATCACTAACCAGATAATATCTTTGAAATCCATTTGGTATCTCTTTCCACAAATTCGCAAACTGATTTTATCGAGTTTTCTATCTGGTGGAAAAAGCATGTGTATAAGATGACATTTGATAGGGAACTCCATCCAGTTGTTATTTTTGAATGCATTTTGAGTTGAGTTTAGTTGAAGAGATTGTAGATATTTCGACTTAAGCCCACACAATACGGAGCTAGCTTTTGAGCATACAATTTTATTTTTTTAATATACAATGTAGGGTGAGGGATCGAACTACTCATTTGGGCTCATGAGTACAAGCCTTTTCCGCTAGGCTATGTCCCGCATGACTTTGAGCATATAAAGACACTTTTATTTGAAATAAAGCTAAGCTCTTTTGGTAGATTTGGTTGGAGAGAAATCAAAGATTATTTCAAAACAGGGCTACTGATGTTACGGAACTTTGAAACCTCATTCAGTTCAAAGTTTCGATGCTTGCTCTTCTCTCCAAACCCTTTTGTAATTATGATGCTCTTTTGATTAACATCAATTGGAGAATTTTTTTGTAATCCTTCGCATGGATTGATTTCTTATCACCCTTTTTGTACTTCTTTTTTAATACAAGTTTCTGGTTTCTATAAAAAAAAAAAAAAAAAAAAAAAAAGTCGCAACAGTGCTGAGTGATGTAGTGCATAGAGTGGAAAAGCTAAAAATGAGAGGAAGAAATAATGAACAGAAAGGAGGTATCCCTATTTTATTTTTGGGGTTATAAACGGTGTTATATTACCAAAAGAAGGAACTACGGAAGGTAGGATTTGATATACATTTTCAATCAAAATGAGATAGGTATTTCAATGTAGAGAGAATGGTTAACTAAAAGGGAACAAAATAACCAAGCTCTTTGTTAACGTTCAATTATCTGGACACATTAACCCACAACCAATCCCAAATTCAAATATGAATATGGAAATGATTTATCTCGGTCAGACTGTAGGGCAGAACTGTTATATTGACTTCGTGGTTGGATTTAATCTCGAGCTATCATTTTATATTAGATACAAAGATAGCTTCTATATTTCACAAGGGGTTTTTGATAAAAACTGGTCTTCTCATTCAGAATTGTTTTGCAAAATTTCCACTTTTGTTTAATGAGGACGATTTTTTGTGTAAGAAAATTGAGGAATCGCTGCATGTGATCTATAGTTTGGTACAGTTTCTATTCAATTTATCCCATATCTTTGGATGAACAAATGTTATTGCTTACTAGTTAATTTGTTTGTTGGCTGCTGTAAAACAATCAGGTTCAAATGTGATGGTGAAAACAAAGCAAATACGGAAAAACAACTCTCCTAGTCACCTTTTTCGCTCTTCAAACTCTGTTATTGATTTGGATCTGCATGGAGATGAAAGTTGGGTGGTGGTAAAGAAGCAGAAGGTCACAATTCTTGTTCCTCCCTTACCTCATGTGCAAAATCTGACTACTCACAAAGTACAAAGTCAGCTGCAAGCAATTACCACTAAAATTTCCAACCAGCAAATAGAAACTCATGAGGAGACTCGTCTAGAAATACCTTCTGCAGGCTTGCTGCTGGCTTCTGAAAAAGTTGATCAACAAAGTTGGAAAGCTTCTTCTTGCAAACATAATTTGAAAATGGAAAAGCCATTAAGACAAGCTATTAGTCTTCGGCCTGAAAAGCCGTATCAAATTTGTATGCCAGGTAAGGTTTATGAAGTTTTGGACAACACGAAATCTATGAAGCAGCCTAGACAGTTCCATGGGCCTGGTAGCTTTCTCAGTGGAGGCACATTGTTGAACCATAAATTTCGGGCACTTAATCTGGAAAGGAAGTTGCAGAAAGCTGGCGGTCTAAGTAGGTGGTTAGTTTCGCTGGGACTGAACCAATTTGTGGGTCTTTTTCAGAGAATAAGTATCAACAAGTTTCAGCTAGTAAATTTAACCATGAAAAAGCTGAAAGATATGGGAGCGAATGCGGTGGGACCACGTAGAAAACTGATACATGCAATTGAATGTGTCTGCCAACCCTACCGTTCTGAACCTTTTGAGCGTGTTTATGGGATTTAACCAGTCGCTTAGCTCCTTGTTTTATTTCGATGATTAGTTTGGTGGTATTCAGTTTCTTTGGTGTTGCTGTATCTTGAGTTATTGGAGAAGTTAAGGGAGGATCTCTCAGATTGATTGGTGATCGAGAAAATGTGTATTCTTCATGTCCAATCTCAGTTGAAGCGGTTCTTCGATGGCTAAGGTAGAAAGCATGTGTTTTCTTGAATATGCTGGGTTTGTGTATGAAACAATATTACTTCAGTCTATAAAGGTTTCAGTGTACAGTAGGAAGGACCATGGATTGATTTAGCTTGCATTGTGTTTTTTGTGTATAATTTTGTCCGAGCCTTATTCTCTATGCGTGTAAAATTGAAGACGTTTTTTTTTTTAAATAGCAAATTAGAATTTGCATAATTCCAACATAACATAAAACAAATTTTGAAAAGCTGACAATGTTACATGTAAACTAGTGAGTATAAAGAATGTTTATTCATGTTGATTCATTAAGCACATACATATATATATACACACATATTAGAGTCTAATCTAGTGGGCTTAGAAGTAATGGGCTTTGGGTCTCTATCTATAAAACTATACAACATAAGAAACCCTAATAATATTTCTAACACCCCTCAAGTTGGAGTATATGTTTTAATCATGTCTAACTTTTTACAATAGGTAGTCAATATGTGGCCCATTCAAAACTTTTGTAAAGATGACGTCGAATTATTCTCTGGTTTTCACATATTTATTAGAAATCGGTCCCAATTGTATCTTCTCTTGAACAAAATGACAATCAACCTCAATGTGTTTAGTACGCTCATAAAAAACAGGGTTTGAAGCAATATGGAGAGCAACTTGATTGTCACACTATAGTTCGGTTGGACACAAGACAGAGAAGCCCAACTTGATAAGAAGTTGACGAATCCATATCACTTCACAAACTGATTGTGCGATATATCTATATTTTGATTCACCACTAAATCGTGAAACAACATGTTGCTTCTTACTCTTTCATGAGATTAAATTACCTCCAATAGAAACACAATAATCAGAAGTAGATCTCTAATCTTTCTTAGACGACCTATCCCAGTCAGCATCTAAGAAGCATTAAACCTTACTGTGTTCATGATTACCATATAAAATTTCTCGTCCAGGGGCACCTTTAAAGTAACACAAAATATACTCAACAACCTTCTAATGTTTAATAGTGGGTGATGACAAATACTGACTCGCTATACTAACCAAATATGCGATGTCTGGACGAATTATAGTAAGGTAATTAAGTTTTCCAACCAACTTTGAGTATCTTTCAAGTTCTTCAAATAAGTTACCATCTCTTGTGAGCTGCAAATTAGGATTCATTGGGGTGCTACATGGTTTTGCCCCCAATTTACCAATTTCTTATAGTAAATCCAGCACGTATTTCCTTTGAGAAAGACAAATTCGTTTATTGCTTCTCGTCACTTCCACACCCAGAATTTTTTTTGACGCCCCTAAGTCGTTTGTATGGAAGAAAGTTTTGAGGAATAAAATACTTTCACTATAACTTCCTGTGATGACAATGTCATCTACATACAACCAACATAATGATCCCAACTGCAAATTTTCGATGAAAAACAGTGATCTGATGTACTTATCCTTATGCCAAATTGTTCAACTGCAAAGCTAAATTTACCAAACCATGTTTGGTTCTGTTTCAAGCCATACAATGATTTTCTCAGATAATAAGCCTTACCATACTCACCATGAACAAAAAAACCAGGTGGTTGCTCCATATATACCTATTCCTAGAGATCCCCATGAAGAAAAGCATTCTTGATACCTAAATGGTGCAAAAGACAATCATATTGTAGCCAGAGAAATAAACAATCTCACTGATGTGAGTTTGGCAACAGGAGAAAAAGTGTCAGAGTAATCAATCCTACCTGAGCATACCCTTTAGCCACTAGACGAGCTTTCAAACGAGCAATAGACCCATCAAAGTTAACGTTGATAGTAAAAACCCACTTACAACCAATAGCTTTCTTACCCGTGGGTAAATAAACCAAAGTTCATGTCCCATTTTCCTCCAAAGATTGGATTTCCTCTAGTATGGCATTACGCCATCCAGGAAGAGAGAGAGCATCATGAACAGTCTTAGTTAAAAATACGAAATCAAGAGATGTAATAAAAGAACACAAAAAAGGAGATAAATTGTTATAAGACACAAAAGAAGTAACAGGATATGTACATGTTGGTTTCCCTTTACGGAGGGCTATATAGAGATGAACTTCTGTAATTGGATCTGTCGATGAAACTTCTTGAACAGTGGTATCTGGACATGAATCTGGTATAGTACGTGGACAACGAGTATACACTTGTGGAGAGAGGAAGGTATTGGACGAGAAACAGAAGGTGGTACGTAAGACATAGGTGGAACAATAGTTGTAGTGGTGTAAATTAACAAGTTATCATTCTCCTCTGGACAAATGGATGTGACGGGAGGAGAGAACAATGTATTTTCTAGAAAAGTAACATATGAAGAAACCAGATATCTATTAAGAATTGTAGAGAAATATCGAAATCCCTTTTGGACCAAGAATAGCCAAGGAAAATACATTTTAAAGCCTTGAGATCTAGTTTTGAAAGCTGAGGGCGAACATCCCAAACAAAACATGTTATTTATACTTGTTTTGATTCTGATATCCACATTTTCTTTTTCTTTTTGTTACTGTATTTATTGTTTTTCTTTTTTTTTTTGTTTTTTTTTTTTGCAAAAGCTCTTTTTCTCTTTACTTTGGTTTCTTAATTTTAGGCAATCATATTTTTTTTTAATTCAAAATGGATATGTTTTCAGTGGAAATTTCCATTACAATGCGATCTGTAAAATGTTTTATATATAAAAAAACTCTTAATATCTTAAGAAATAAATGAGAAAAATTCCAAGGATATTTATCAATAATTCTATGGAAAAAAACTCATCCGAATCACCGATGGGAAATTTCTTGTGATATCCATAAGGGACTTTAATACACTCTATAGAAGGAGAAATTTCGACAAAATTACAAATCGCCAATTAATTATTCAAGCCAATGATAAAATTACAAGTCATTAAAAATGAGACGAATAGAAATTTGACACGTGTCTAAATTAAAGATATTAAACTGGCAAATCAAATAATACTAGTCTTTTTCATAGCCATTGGATGATATAAATTAGTCCAATGAAAATATGACACGTAGCAATTTGAACCCAAATTAAATAAAGTCCATATCCACCAAATGTCCATAAAAAACTCTTAAATAGAGGAGTTATTCATTCATTTGTCGAGGGAGAAATATTCAGAGAGATTTAGAGACATAAGACTTTGAAGATCGAAGAATCAAAGACCTTGAAGACTAAAGACTTTTGAAGACTAAAGACTTTTAGAAGACTCCTTGAAGATTGCTTTGAAGATGAAAGTTTCAACAACATCGACACTTTGATCCGAGGAATACGCCGATGACCCTCGTATCGAAGTACATACTTGTGAGAAAGAATCAAATGAACAATTTATTAGAGATCGTAACACTAAATTCATCAATGCAAACATATTTATTCCGCATTTAATTTCTTTACTTAGAATTTTTTTTGTGTGAACAAATTGGCACGCCCGGTGGGACAATCTTTACCTCTCATCTCTTTCTCATCAACTTCAAGTTTTAACAAAAGTTCAATGGCATCAAAGAAAACATCTCCAAAGACTGCTGCTGCAACTAACTCCCAATCGGGTCCTATCACTCGTAGTCATTCTAAAGATATTCAACTACAAGAAGACCAATCTCTTTCTATTACTGAGAGTAAAATGAAGGAGCAACAACAATTACCACTTCCTAAGTCTGGATTGCAAAGATCGTGATGGAACTCACCAACACACAATAACGAAAAGATGAGCCAGTTATCGATTATATCAACCGTTGGAGAACCCTAAGTCTGGATTGCAAAGATCTTTTAACGGAGGTATCTACTGTCGAAATGTATATTCAAGGCATGCATTGAAATTTACTTTATATCTTACAAGGTATAAAACCTCAAACATTCGAAGAACCGACGACCCGTGATCATGATATGGAGTTGAGCATTCTAGTAGAGGGACCAAAGAACTTCTAATGCTAGAGCGCAAGGAAAAGAATGAAGTCAAAAAGGTAGAGAAGACTTCAAGGAAAATATAAGAAAGATAAAAATCGACCAGGAAATAAAAAAAGACTTGAAGGAAAATATAACTTTAAAGGAAAGACAAGAAAAAGTCTATTCTTTTCCCGATTTAGACATTCCGGACATGCTAGAACAGTTATTAAAGAACCAACTGATCGAATTACCAGAGTGTAAAAGACCGAAAGAATCGGAAAAAGTTAATGATCCCAACTACTATAAATATCACTGGGTCGTCAGTCACTTGGTGGAAAAATATTTTGTTCTGAAGGAAATAATCATAAAATTAGCCAAAGAACGAAAGATTAAGTTCGACCTTGATGAAGTTGCTCAATCAAACCATACTGCAGTAGTATTAACTGTGAACAATACAGGGTTTAAGAATATGAAAGTCAGCCTAATTCAGTTTGGGACTTTGGAACCAGTTGCTATTTGGTTCGAGACTGAGACTCTCATAGAGACGTTGCAGTATGAGGTTAAACTTGAAGACAATGAATATGAAGTTAGGCTTGAAGACAACGAAGATAGAGTCAAGTTCGAAAATGATGAAGATGGATGGACTCTTGTAACTTGATGAAAGCCACAAAAAAATCATTATGGTGAAAAGAAATCTCTCCTTTTTAGAAAGAGAAATAAGAAAGGAAATGGAAAGAAGAATAGGCATTTTAAGAAGAAGAAAAGTAAGAAGATAGTGAAGATGGCTAAATTTGTTGTAGAGGAAAGTAAAGAAATTCCTCGACCACGCAGAAAGATAACTATACAAGATTTCATTCATATGAATTTCTTGAAGAAGATTGTGGCATTGTTACATGCAACACCATAACTGTAGCGGACGGTGATATCCCCGCTACAAATAAAATTGAAGCCGTGGTGAATTTGGAGGAATTGTCTTCTTTCACGATGAGTGATCTTCCTTCACTGCCTCAGAAAGTAAAATATACTCTCGATGAGGTATTACAAGGTTCTAATGTTTCTCATTCACAAAGTTCCGAAAAGCACGTATGTGCCTAATTTTTCATGGCCATCGCTTTTAAAGATGAAGATTTACTACTAGGGTCCAAGCCACATAATAGACCTCTATTTGTTTTCGGATATCTCCATGAGCAAAGGGTTAGTTGAATTCTCATTGACAATGGCTCAACTATCAATATAATGCCTAAATCAACTATGAAACATTTAGGTATCCCGATGAAAGAATTATTGAAAAGTCGGCTGGTGATCTAAGGCTTTAATCAAGGAGGACAATGAGCAATAGGGATGATTTGCCTAAAGCTCACCATTGAAGATTTGAAAGCTTGCACTATATTTCATGTGATTGATTGCAAGACCACCTACAAGTTGTTATTGGGTCGTCCTTGGATTCATGGAAATGGAGTAATAATTTCCTCTTTAAACCAATGCTTCAAGTTTTATCAAAATGGGGTGAAGAAACTGGAAGCTGATACCAAACCTTTCATGAAAGCAGAGTCTCACTTTGCAGATGCCAAATTTTACATGCAAAGTATTGTGGTGGAAGAATTTGTACCGACAAAGATTTATATGTCGAAGATTCTGATGAAAGACAAATAAAGTTGATGGGAGAAGCTTCAAATTCAAAGATAGATACCCCGAATGTACAAGCTCAAGAAGTATCGAATCTCTCAAAGGTAGAAACTTCACATTCTTCTGTTTTACGTTATGTGCCTTTGTCCTGACGGAAAGGTCAATCACCGTTTTCCGAATGTCCAAAAGGTGTAAACGTTGGAGATGTTAAAATTTTGAAGGAGGGATTTACGATTCCACTTACAAAAATAGTGAATCAAGAAATCAAGAATCCACCTGCAAGCTTTACTCATGATGAGAGGAGAAATAAGAATGAATCTCTTCCCAACAAACGAACGAAAGAAGGATTCGATCCAAATGCATACAAGCTTTTTGTAAAGGCAGGTTACGATTTTAAAACTTCTTCGAAGATAAAAAGTTTGAAAATATTTAGTGATGAAAGAGTCGAACTCTCTAAAACATAGAAAAATCTTTTGAAGAAAGGTTATACAATACCTATTTCTAGAGAAGGAATTGGTTATAAATCATCTGAGCCAATACTTATAACTAGAAAAGGGAAAAAGAAAGTTGTAAAATGAATTATATCACAACAGAAGAAATTGATAACCCTGAAATGAAAGAAAGAAGTTGATAAAAGAATATCTGTCTTTGATCGTATAGAACTTCCGTCCGCTCACTCTCATGTTTTCAAAAGGTTGAATGTATCTAATACAGAGGAGGAGAATCAACATTATACTCATGACCGTTTTTCAGTCTTTCAGAGGTTAAGTCTATCTATGACAAAAGAAAAGAAACACATGGTCGAATTTCTGTATTTGGTCACCTTAAAGAGACAAGCGATCAACATAAAGGAGAGACAAAAGCTTTTGAGATGAGATCATCATCAGAAGGGAGAGATGATAAAGAAATTCGAAGTATTGTCCCTTCACGAATGAAGAGAAAATCCCCCTTTCTCATTAAAACAGAAGGCTATCTAAAGGTTAAGCGACATTTCATTATCTCCACAAATTCGTCAGAAGAACATGATGAGAATTTTAAGAAGAATGATGTGACTTGTCATCATATTACAATTGAAGAACCTTCAGATTCAAAAAGATTTGAGGAAGATGCTGATGAGACTCCACCAACACTAGAAGATGGTAATAAGCCAACAGTCGATGAACTTAAAGAAGTTATCTTGGAACAACAGAAGAGCCTCGCTTAACCTTTTTAAGTGCATCACTTATGAAGATGAAGAAATTGAGTATGTTAAGTTGCTTACTGAATACAAGGATGTCTTTGTTTGGTCATATAAAGAAATGTCAGGACTTGACTCTAAAATTGCAGTTTATCACCTTGCAATCAAAGACGGGTATGGACCAATCAAGCAAGCACAAGGTCATTTTCGACCAGAGCTTATTCCTCAGATAGAAATCGAAGTCAATAAACTAATTGAAGCTGAATTCATACGTGCAATGCAATATCCGACATGGATAGCGAATATTGTTCTTGTAAAAAAGAATAATGGACAACCAAGATGACTTCTCGTTGCCAATCACAGAAATTATGGTGGATGCCACTATAGGACATGAACCTTTATCGTTTATGGACAGATCATCTGGGTACAATCAAATACAGATGGCTCTTGAAGATGAAGAATTGACTGCTTTTCGCACTTCAAAAGGCATATATTGTTACAAAGTAATGTCATTTGGCTTGAAGAATGCTGGAGCTATATACCAACAAGTTATGTAAAAGATTTTTGATGATATGCTACATAAATATGTTGAGTGTTATGTAGACGATCTAGTCAAATCAAAGACAAGGGCGAATCATTCACAAGATCTACGGATGATTTTTGAACGATTGAGGAAGTACAACTAAAGATGAATCCCCTCAAATGTGCATTCGGTGTGACATCAACAAAGTTCCTTGGTTTTATCGTGAGTCATCGAGGAATCAAAATTGATCAAATAAAAATAGAAGCCATTCAGAAGATGCTCGAGCCTCAAAATTTACAGTACTTAAGAAGTCTTCAAGGGCGTTTAGCTTATATAAGAAGGTTCATCTCAAACTTGGCATGTCGTTGTCAGCCTTTTCAGATATTGATGAAGAAAGATGTAAATTTTGAATGGGATAAGGCATGTCAAAATACTTTTGATAGTATAAAAAAGTACTTGCTTAATCCCCCGGTTCTAGGTGCACCCATCTCGGGAAAACCCCTGATTTTATACAGGAAAAATCACTTGGAGCTTTATTTGCATAAGAATGTGAAAAAGGGAAAGAACGAATACTATCTAAGTAGAACTTTGATTGGAGCTGAAATTAACTATTCACCAATCGAGAAAATGTGTCTTTCGCTTTTTTTCACCATCGTTGAGACATTACATGCAAGCTTTCACAGTACATTTACTGAAAAAAGCCGATCTAATTAAGTATATCCTATCAAGACCCGTTATTTCTGGACGATTGGCTAAATGGGCAATTCTGCTTCAATAGTACGATATTGTCTATGTTCCGCAAAAAGCAATCAAGGGATAAGCATTGACAGATTTCCTAGAAGATCACCCAATCCCATCAGATTGGAAATTATCTGAAGATTTACTGGATGATGAAGTCTTTTGCATTGAAATTACTGAGCCTTGGACTATGTATTTTGATGGAGCAGCCCGAAGAAATGGAACATGAGCAGGTGTAATCTTCATTTCGCCTGAAAAGCATATGTTGCCATACAACTTCACATTTGGTGGATTATACTCAAATAACGTTGCCGAGTATCAAGCGCTCATCATTGGTCTTCATATGGCATTAGAGATTGAAATATCACATATAAAATCTACGGTGATTCAAAGTTGATAATCAACCAATTATTGTCACAAAATGATGTCAAACATGAAGACCTTATACCTTATTTCAAACTTGCTAAAAATCTTTTAGAGAAGTTTGAAAGCATCACTTTAGAGAGCATATTTCAAGAGCAAAAAATAATAAAGCAGACGCCTTGGCAAATCTTGCAACTACATTAACACTCAACGATGATAGAATTTTAAATATCACTCTTTATCAGAAATGGATCATGCCACTAATTGAAGATGAAAATCAAGATACCAAGATTTTCCCTTACTCAGTGATGGCTAGGGTATTTTAAATGCTATTGTTTATTGTTTTATTTAATTTTTCGGGATTGAACTATTGTCCAAAAACCCTAATTATGATTATCCATTGATATTGTGAACTTCCAAACTACTTGAAACCAACCCGAAACACCTCTAAATTGCCTAAAAGCCGGAAAACCAAACTCGAGACCCAATTCCTAGGAGGGGCCGAGAGCACCCTTTGGGCTTTTCCGGGGTTTTTCATCGTTTTATGCTTTTAGATGTTGTTTGTTTGATGTTTGGTTAATTAATGATTGTTAGATGTAATTTAATTGTAGGTGTTTTTGGACCGTTGCTTGATCACTCTTTCGGAACTCAGGAGCAAAATCTACTTTTGCCAATGTGAGAATAAATAGAATTTAAAGTAGCTTTAGAAACTTAATAAGTTGAACGATTTGTAGGATCGGAAGTTCAGATTAAGGTTTAAATCAAAAGGATTAAGTATGTGAGCTAACATGCTTAGACTTGGGAGTTAGTTCTAATGGAGTGAGAGAACTCATGGATTTCTCGAGGAAACGTTTAACTCTTGGAAGTTCTAAGTTTAGATTCGTTTCGGAGTTTAAGAATGATTATCGGAAGTTGAAGGTTTCAAGTATAATGGGGTGAATAAAGAACTTGATTATGGAACTTCGAATACCTTCTGAAAGCAATAGAATCATTTGAATTTGGGACTTTATGATAAAGTTAGTAATTCAAGTTTAACTGAAGGCCGTTTGGCTTGATTTATTTATTGTTTTCTTATCAGAACTTCCTAATTTCTTATTTTATGTATAAGAGTGTTACTGATCCATTTATCTTTATGCCTTTCGATTACTTTGAATGTTTATATTTATTTTACTTGCACTTGAAAGCATATTCATATCATATCATATTGCATAATCGAAATTGGGAGGAATAATGAGGCAATGTATAGACTGAGTGTGCTTGCATTGTCTGGTATTATTCGTTTTTATGTTTATGTATATGTATCATGAGGAATGCTAAAGGACTGCGGGAATTTCCTGTAACGACCCGATTTTCCGTTAAATTCTTTAAATTCAAATGCACAGCGGAAGACTTAATTTTTAAAGAAAAACGGCATGGGTTCGTTTAAAAGTCGAATAATCAAAACCTGTTTTACAACCCAAAGTCCAGAAAAAGCTATAAATCGGGAATGCACATTCCAAAGTAAAGTTTAATCATAAAAACATCAAAATACTTTACACATACACCCTTCACGGGCTCAAAATGACACAAAGTATGTAAAAAGTATATGATTACAAGCATTTTACTATTGCTTATCAAAAGAGTTTAATATTGTCCCTTACACCACCTCGAAGTCAAGCGACACCATTTCGTCTACCTCGCTTCTTAGGATGGGGTTTACCTGAAAATATTGTGGTGTAGCACCATTAGCAAACAATGCTAGTGAGAGTAAAATGAAAGCAAGTAATCCTATGAACTAAATCTCATACCAGAAATCGTGTCCAGGAGGCCTAAATGTTCATTATTACCTGTAACCACATTCCAATTTCCATGTAAACATAAGATAGTATCATACTACCCGTATTCGTCATTCAAAACCATGAGATGGAAAATAAAGACTTAAAGTAAAATTAACATTCACAACTAAGTCTCACTACACGTTTCTAAAGATTAGGTAAAAATAACATTAACTATCTTATTACCAAATAAGTTTCATCGTATCGTGCTATTGTATGGATCGAAATCAACATACCACGTACGGTCATACCATGTCACAACCATCGCACCATGATACGTATGGATCCGAATCAACATACTATCATGTGCCGTATCATAGATCATAATACCATGGTACGTGCGGATCCGAATCCACGTACTACCATGTACCATATCACAACCATCGTACCGGGTATACCATATGGATAAATATCGCATACTAAGCCCGTACGGTATTACCATATCACAACCATCGTACCGGGTATACCATATGGATAAATATCGCATACTAAGCCCGTACGGTATTACCATATCACAACCATCGTACCGGGTATACCATATGGATAAATATCGCATACTAAGCCCGTACGGTATTACCATATCACAACCATCGCATATCAGGAGTTTCACCATATCGGATATCAGGAATTTCACCATAGGTATCAGGAATTTCACCATAGGTATCAGGAATTTCACCATAGGTATCAGGAATTTCACCATATCGCAACATGATATGTATGGATCGAAATCGACATACTATCATGTGCTAGTTACAAACCAAAGTACCAACATCACACCATGACTACGTATGGATCGAAATCAACATACTATCATGTGCTAGTTACTAAGTGCTCAAAGTTCCCACAAATTCATCACACCATGATACGTATGGATCGAATCAACATACTATCATGTGTGAATCATTGTGCCCTAGGTCTCCAATAAGTTAGCTAAACTCCGAAGAAGTCTACTAAGTTAAAAAGAAACCTAACGAGCTATAATACACGAGTTACTACTCAAGTGCATCTTCTAATTACTTTACTTCCAAAGTCATCCAAGTGACTTCAAAACCAACAAAGTAACTTCTAAATCAACCGAAGTAACTTCCAAATCAACTTTCATCTAACATCTCCAAATCACGTTACCATACTTCCAAACCTTCCCGATGATCTCTAATCATCGAACTAACCATAAGTCCAACTTTCTCCACACACACTTCCGAATTAAAGTTTCCACCCAAAACTTAATTCTAAGAAGTTAACCCCCTCTTAACATTGATAAACAATTACATAATGAAACTAAATTCATAAAATTGCTAACTATCATATTAAACTCACCTTAGCCAAATAACTCCAAATCACCACTTTTCACGAAACAACAACCGAGCAATCGCACCTACAATTCACCAATTGCACAACATATTACAACTCATAACTAATATGCGAACAAGTGTGCAATTTCGGGTGAATAGTGATTTCGGATGAATAGTGTTTTCAGGTGAATAGTGTTTTCGGATGAATAGTGTTTTCACGTGAATAGTGATTTTCGAAAATCCGGGTTCAAAATCGTCAAATTCCATGATAATCATTCATGATTTCAACATCAAAACTCAATTACAATCAAAAACGAACAAAACCATATAAAAAGTTTTGAAAACTCACTTTTTAGGATTTCCCTTAGAGAACGGGAAACTTCGAAAAGCTAGGTTGGATAGGTAGCCCTCGTCCCTACCAATCCAACGCAACCGAAAACACGACGATCCATTGAGAAACGGATGAGAAATGAAGAAAAGAAAATCCACTTCAATGGTGGAATGGCTCACGGCTTGGAGGAGAAAAGGAGGAAGAAGATGACCACTTTTTGCTTAATAGCTAAGTTAAAAAGATGATAGTTAAGAAAAATATCTAGATATTTTAGGGTTTGGGTAATTACGGTTTTGCCCTTTTTGACCTTTTGCTTATAAATCGAAAACCGATGGTCGTAAAAATATCTAAATGTGTCTAATAATTATTAATTGGCCCGTTAATAATTATTAGAGTCACCAAACGAATTAAAACGATAAAAAGGATTTTCTGGACGGAAATAACTAATAAAACCGGAATTATTAATTTTAACTAATTTTAAAAGCTTTAAATAAATAAAAAATAATAAAATAATAAAATAAAAAAAAATTTTACCTCTAAAAGTAACGGGACGTTACAGACTACCCTCCTTAAAAGACTTTTCGTCCTCGAAAAGTGCACTTACCAAGTGATAAGCGAGGGTACTTACACTACATCTCGTCCTCACGTTACTACGTATCTCCTTCAACACTTGGTTCTTCCACAGAACTTTAACCAAGTCTAAAAGTTCTTGCAACTGACTTTTCAACTCTCTGAGCTCAGCTGGTGTCACACGATAAGGTGCCTTGGACAATGGCGTTGTCCCCGTATCACCTCTATCCTGGAAGTCTAACTCCTCACCTGGTGGCAAACCAGGTAACTCATCAGGGAAAACATAAACGAAATCCCTCACAACGGGTACAGAAACTAGGGTGGTCACACTAACAGATGTGTCAACTACACTAGCTAAGTAACCCCAAGCACCATCATACAAAAGTGCTCTAGCCTGGATCACCGAGATAACCACAGGTGTCACCCTGCCTCGGATCCCGTGAAAGCGTAAACTAGTCCCACATGGACCAATAAAGTCTACCACTTTCTCACTACAACCGATAATGGCGTGGTTGGTCGATAGCCAATCCATCTCCAAAATGATAACAAAGTCGATTCAACAAAGATAGTAGGTTGCAAGGCTCGTGCGTCCTCGTAATTCGCCTCACAAACCTACGATAAATCTCCTCTTCTTACTCTCAAGATCAATAACCTGTCTGGTGGCAAACTTTGACAACCGGTCAAACTCTCTCTCATAATCCACAACAGACCCGTTACCCTGTCAGAGAGTAAGAAACTGAATCTCTAGTTGGTCACGTGTTTCCTCAGGATAGTACTTCTCAAAGAACTTCTCCCTGAACATCTCCCAACTAACAAGCAAATCAGGACTAAGAGTAATGGTTATACCATTCCACCAGTAAAGTGCATCATCAACTAATGAGTAGGTTCCACAGTGAACCTTCAGCTGATCTGGGCACTTAATAAACCCAAGTATTCTCTCAATCCTGGTAATCCACCTCTCCGCATCAGCCAGGATCGGTAGATGTACCATCAAACTCAGGAGTATTATACCTGACATACTCCTTCGAGTTTTCGCAGCATCAATCACACTAGTCCGATCTACCACAGGAGCAGGTGATCTAACAGGTGGTATAACCCGGATCAACATGTCCTCCACCTCGTAATGCATCCCCGAAATACTCCTCGAAATGGTAACACTGCGATCGTGACTAGGTGGCTGATCTCACTGGAGGCTCATCCTCCCGGTACTCAAGGTGGAGGAGGAGGCGGTGTAACCGCCCTAGTCCTACCTCTACCTCGTGCCCCGTCGGTACCCTACTACGACCACGCCTATGTGTCACTTGTCCTCGGAGGCATACCTGAAATCACATCGAAAAATCTTCACATGAGATACCAGTAAAGGGAAAACTAAAGTACAAACAACTAATCAAAAGAGAGCGTTTTGAGGATACCTGGCGCCGTTGACTTCGAGTGATGTTTGGACAATATTAAAATATGAAAAACATGCGATGCATGTGGTCTTCAGAACCAAAGAGGCTCTGATACCATCTGTAACGACCCGATTTTCCGTTAAATTCTTTAAATTCAAATGCACAGCGGAAGACTTAATTTTTAAAGAAAAACGGCATGGGTTCGTTTAAAAGTCGAATAATCAAAACCTGTTTTACAACCCAAAGTCCAGAAAAAGCTATAAATCGGGAATGCACATTCCAAAGTAAAGTTTAATCATAAAAACATCAAAATACTTTACACATACACCCTTCACGGGCTCAAAATGACACAAAGTATGTAAAAAGTATATGATTACAAGCATTTTACTATTGCTTATCAAAAGAGTTTAATATTGTCCCTTACACCACCTCGAACAGTCAAGCGACACCATTTCGTCTACCTCGCTTCTTAGGATGGGGTTTACCTGAAAATATTGTGGTGTAGCACCATTAGCAAACAATGCTAGTGAGAGTAAAATGAAAGCAAGTAATCCTATGAACTAAATCTCATACCAGAAATCGTGTCCAGGAGGCCTAAATGTTCATTATTACCTGTAACCACATTCCAATTTCCATGTAAACATAAGATAGTATCATACTACCCGTATTCGTCATTCAAAACCATGAGATGGAAAATAAAGACTTAAAGTAAAATTAACATTCACAACTAAGTCTCACTACACGTTTCTAAAGATTAGGTAAAAATAACATTAACTATCTTATTACCAAATAAGTTTCATCGTATCGTGCTATTGTATGGATCGAAATCAACATACCACGTCACGGTCATACCATGTCACAACCATCGCACCATGATACGTATGGATCCGAATCAACATACTATCATGTGCCGTATCATAGATCATAATACCATGGTACGTCCGGATCCGAATCCACGTACTACCATGTACCATATCACAACCATCGTCACGGGTATACCATATGGATAAATATCGCATACTAAGCCCGTGCGGTATTACCATATCACAACCATCGTCATCGGGTATACCATATGGATAAATATCGCATACTAAGCCCGTGCGGTATTACCATATCACAACCATCGTCCGGGTATACCATATGGATAAATATCGCATACTAAGCCCGTGCGGTATTACCATATCACAACCATCGCATATCAGGAGTTTCACCATATCGGATATCAGGAATTTCACCATAGGTATCAGGAATTTCACCATAGGTATCAGGAATTTCACCATAGGTATCAGGAATTTCACCATATCGCAACATGATATGTATGGATCGAAATCGACATACTATCATGTGCTAGTTACAAACCAAAGTACCAACATCACACCATGACTACGTATGGATCGAAATCAACATACTATCATGTGCTAGTTACTAAGTGCTCAAAGTTCCCACAAATTCATCACACCATGATACGTATGGATCGAATCAACATACTATCATGTGTGAATCATTGTGCCCTAGGTCTCCAATAAGTTAGCTAAACTCCGAAGAAGTCTACTAAGTTAAAAAGAAACCTAACGAGCTATAATACACGAGTTACTACTCAAGTGCATCTTCTAATTACTTTACTTCCAAAGTCATCCAAGTGACTTCAAAACCAACAAAGTAACTTCTAAATCAACCGAAGTAACTTCCAAATCAACTTTCATCTAACATCTCCAAATCACGTTACCATACTTCCAAACCTTCCCGATGATCTCTAATCATCGAACTAACCATAAGTCCAACTTTCTCCACACACACTTCCGAATTAAAGTTTCCACCCAAAACTTAATTCTAAGAAGTTAACCCCCTCTTAACATTGATAAACAATTACATAATGAAACTAAATTCATAAAATTGCTAACTATCATATTAAACTCACCTTAGCCAAATAACTCCAAATCACCACTTTTCACGAAACAACAACCGAGCAATCGCACCTACAATTCACCAATTGCACAACATATTACAACTCATAACTAATATGCGAACAAGTGTGCAATTTCGGGTGAATAGTGATTTCGGATGAATAGTGTTTTCAGGTGAATAGTGTTTTCGGATGAATAGTGTTTTCACGTGAATAGTGATTTTCGAAAATCCGGGTTCAAAATCGTCAAATTCCATGATAATCATTCATGATTTCAACATCAAAACTCAATTACAATAAAAAAGCGAACAAAACCATATAAAAAGTTTTGAAAACTCACTTTTTAGGATTTCCCTTAGAGAACGGGAAACTTGAAAAGCTAGGTTGGATAGGTAGCCCTCGTCCCTACCAATCCAACGCAACCGAAAACACTGACGATCCATTGAGAAACGGATGAGAAATGAAGAAAAGAAAATCCACTTCAATGGTGGAATGGCTCACGGCTTGGAGGAGAAAAGGAGGAAGAAGATGACCACTTTTTGCTTAATAGCTAAGTTAAAAAGATGATAGTTAAGAAAAATATCTAGATATTTTAGGGTTTGGGTAATTACGGTTTTGCCCTTTTTGACCTTTTGCTTATAAATCGAAAACCGATGGTCGTAAAAATATCTAAATGTGTCTAATAATTATTAATTGGCCCGTTAATAATTATTAGAGTCACCGAAACGAATTAAAACGATAAAAAGGATTTTCGGACGGAAATAACTAATAAAACTGGAATTATTAATTTTAACTAATTTTAAAAGCTTTAAATAAATAAAAAATAATAAAATAATAAAATAAAAAAAAAATTTTACCTCTAAAAGTAACGGGACGTTACATTTCCATGATCGGAGGAGATGGATAATGAGATAATGATGGAACTATGTGAGTTCACATTATCTAGTATTATCCATAATCACTATGATACATATATGAGGATACAAAGGTTCATTGAACCTTGTATTCGGTGGGTGAGATAATGAGGTGAATGCTTAGTCCTACGGGAGCTTTCATTACCTATCATTATTCAATAGAGGTGGGAAGATATTATTGAAAGGAATTTGTATATTTTATCTTAGAAAGCGAGATAATGAGGTGAATGCTTAGTCTTATAGGAGCTTTCATTACCTGTCATTATTCACTAGAGGTGGGAAGATATTATTGAAAGGAATTTGTATATTTTATCTTGGAAAGTGCGATAATGAGGTGAATGAACTTAGCCTACGGGAGTTTCATTACCTGACATTATTTGTATGTGATGGTTGTATTGATGTAAAGGTTGTGTGCCCTTTACACTTGTTTAGCAAGTTAAAGAATAATGATTAGACTGCGTATGCTAACAATATCATCATTTATAGCAAATTGTGATTGTGGAATATGTTAAGTCTGAGTGAGATTAACATTATTTTATTAAACATAAAGGAAAGGTAAACCTTATATATAGTATGAGGTATCAAAAGGATGAACCATAAAGAGATATGTGATATGGAAACATTCTTCCAAATGTTTGGGAGTTAGTTTCTTGAGTTTTGGGAGCTTTGGTAAAGAATATGTAAATTTTACTTAGACACAAATCAGAATACGGGTTTGGAGTCTATTGTTACTTTATATTCTGTTTATTTTCACTGGGCTTGTTGTTAGCTCATGATATTACAAACATTTTCAGGTAATGCTTACGCTCGGGGTTGTGGGAGAGGAGCTGGTGTGGCTTGATCAAGTGGATGATGATACAGAGATGGACTAGATATATTTTTAAAGTCCATGGACTCATTTTGTTTTATTTTGTGTGTTTTGAGATGTAAATTTGTATATAAGCTCATAAGAAGTTGTTTTTGGTCATTTTTACACTGTTTTACTGCTATTTTAAAATGTTGCTACTGTTTTTGGTCATTTTTACACTGTTTTGGGGCTTAAAATTGATATTTACTGCTGTTTTGTGGCTTAAATAGCTGATTTACTGCTGTTCTGGGGCTAAAAACTGTTTTACTGTTGTTTTGGGGCTTAAAAAGTTGTTTTATTGCTGTTTTGGGCCTTAAATAATTGTTTTACTGCTGTTTTGGGGCTTAGAAAGTTGTTTTTACTGCTGTTTTGGGGCTTAAAAAGCTGTTTAACTTCTGTTTTCTGATAATTCATATTATTTTACATATAAAGTAGCAGTTTTTGTCAATAAGAAGCTGTTGTTGATCATTTTGAAAGTGTTGCTGCTGTTTTTGGTCATTTTTACACTCTTTTTAGACTACAAGTTGTTTATTGCTATGTATATTA
The DNA here is from genome assembly GCA_028015215.1 of Gynostemma pentaphyllum. NCBI lineage: Eukaryota > Viridiplantae > Streptophyta > Magnoliopsida > Cucurbitales > Cucurbitaceae > Gynostemma > Gynostemma pentaphyllum. The sequence continues at coordinate 17,552,055 of CM051349.1, forward strand.
ATGTTTTGAGGCTTAAAATTGAAATTTTCTTCTTGTTTTGGGGCTTAAAAAGTCAGATCTTGCTATATTGGGGCTTAAAAAGTTGTATACATGCAGTAGAGTTTTAGCTCAACTATATGCATTTATATTGTTTGTATCGTTTTTTTTTATTTAATTTAACATTTGAGCTTGTTTTGGTTCTCAAGTTTAGATGGGTGATAGATGACTTCTTTGCTACCAACTATATCCTTTGTTGTTCTTACCTATGGAGGCAAGAGATGGCATAAAAAAAAAAGAACATTGCACAATTTTCCCCTTCACTAAATCATGATCTAAACACCCTTCAGTTAATAGTTGTTGCTCCCACAGTAAACAACATGGTGTCATGCTCTCAATCGTACCTTTAGAAGGACCATAGTTGCCGGCACCTTGAACACTCAGAATCCCTCTCTCCATGGAGGCAGTAAGAATATCGGAGGATTTACATTCTGTTAATTCACAGGTTTTATATGGAGTAACTTTTTGTTTGTCGTTTTTGGTGATGGAACCCCACAAAATCCCATGATTTTGTTGTTTGTGTTTTGAGCGTCTAGCTTGGGAGAACTGAGACAACTTCTCCATGGAAGCAAGTTTATCTCTTTAACTCTCCTTGAGTTTAGAAGCAAAGCCATTGAAACTCTTTTATATATTCACAATTTGAATTGAAGTGTCCAACGACATTGTTCAATGAGGATGTGTACATACAATTATTTAAGAAGAAGGTGTTGTATTCCTTGGCACTATATAATTATAATTTAAGAAGTTGAATAAAATTCGTATTATATATAATTTTAATCTATTATGTTCATAATATATACAATTATTTAAATATATGGAAATTATCATTTTTAAATATAAAAAGAAATAGTTGGACACTTGAAATTTGAATCCTGAACCAAACAAGTGTTCTTTGATTCACAATCTCATTTTTAAATTTTGAATAACTAACCAAACACATATTTCAAATTTTTGGATCTCAATTCTAAATTTTGAATCTATTACCTAACACAGTTTCAAAACAAATGAATTCACAAAATACAACTCTAAATTCATTTTAATCCACTGAATTCAAATCCTGGTTTTCAGATTACAAACCAAACAGGCCCTAAGGCTTCCGCTGTGTTTTGGTTTTTAAATGATTTAAAAGGAGTCAGGTCGTCACATACTATGTATGCAAATACTGTTTAAAACTGTTAATCTATAAATATTGAAGAAAATTAGGTTACCTAATAAAATTTCCCCAAAAATAACCATTCAAAAATACCTAGGAAAATAGTGAAAATATATTCAAATACTAAAACCAATAAAGTTGGAGAGACTAAATATACCTACCACCATCAGATTTCCATGAATCACCTTAGCTTTAACATAGAGTTCAAGAAAATAGAAAATTTCAAATTTAAAAAAAAATTTAACGTTAATATTTTGTAATGACAAATATATTTTTTATTAAAAAAATTAATTGGTGTGTGAATTAATATTTAATATTCGTTTTTATTGAAATAATTAACTTGTTAAATAATGATCAATGATATCAACTTGAGCATAACTCATACTCTTTCTCATAATGTCTTAAATCCCAATTTATTGTATAATCTTAAAAACAATGAACAATGAACAATAAAAATTACATTAAAATTGATCATTAATCTTAATAATTTACTAATTAATATGATAAATTTTTATTATATTTACTTTATAATCTAACACTATATTATTATTTACATTCCCTACTAAAAATTTACCACATCTATCAATATTTTTATCTTTCTTTATCTGAAGAAAAAAATCTAATTTGTATAAATAATTAGAAAGGTTCATTCCCAGAAATTATCCCACCTCTTTAAATTATTTTATATCCCACAAAAGAAATGGTGCAACGTGTTAAGTAGCTATGAATATTAATTGCAAGTTTAATTACTCAATGGTCGACATTAAAAAAAACTAGTTTTTAAATATACATATATTTCTTAAAAGTTCTTTATATTTTTTTCATTACAATTGATTTTTATTCTCCTCCTGGAGACCCAAGTAAAAAACAAAATTGTTCAAAAGAAAGACATCTCCAAGTTTCTATCTTTTGTGGTAGTTTTAATATGACATTTACCAAATGTGTTTAACTCACCATTATTAAAAAATGAATTAATGCCTGAAGCTTTTACCTGACCCTTATTGCATTGAGCAATTTAGCATCTTTCCTTTTATTTATTCATTATTATTTAAGGAGCATGGTCAAAACCTAACCAATAAGACTCTTAAGTTCTATTGTGATGACCCGACTTACACTAAAAGCCAGGACGCGAGCACGCAACGGAAGTGATGAACTTAAACTTTAAATAATTGGTTTGCAAAATAATTGAAATTTTGGCATTAAGTATTCGTATATTTCATATCACACATATACAATATAAACATGTTTTCAACAGCATTGGCTCGTCGGCCGGTTTAAAATATCACATAAGTTTAAAATCAAAGTATAGTTTGGTGCACCAAAGTAAAACTGTTACAAAACATAATATATACATCAAGATTTAAAACCCGGTCCTAAGGAAGGAAAGAAAACGTGACAAACAAAAGATAACAACAAAACTTTCTCAGGAACTGCAGCTCGCGTCTCTAGTGGCCTAATTCTAAAAGCTTCATCTCGATGCGTCAACGAGCACCACCTGCCGCACCTCGACCACGTCCACGTCCGAGACCTAAAAGGTGATTTAGAGCACTTTTGAGCATGACACTGAGTGAAAACAAAAGAATATGAACGGTGATGCGAAATGATCATGATAAAATGCATAGAAAGTAATAACATGCTTAAGATGTGTATAATGAACAAAATGCTTTTATGTTTAGATGGTGACAACCAACCACAACCTCTTTAACACATACTTCTGTCAAACCGTACCATAATCTCATTTCATAATTACCATCCTCTTTGATCTCACAAGACTTGCAAACACAAATCCAGCGTCTCTCTACGCCCAAGTTACAAAGTCAGTCAACATCCGAGCCGTAGCTCGTGTCAATTTCAAGCTATCTCAATATTCACTAGCATCTCATTATATAGCACACCGGATCTTCATCACCTCTCCGACACGATAACAACGCGTAACGTCCAACACCCACACACCGTTACACGGGTTACGACCCCATGGCCTCATAACGATCACATGATATGCATGAGTGGAATGTTATGACATGAAATGGATTTAGCATGCTTCTTCACAACAACATCATATAACGGAATATCGATTCAACAAGTATAAATAAATCAATTTTTACAAAATCGGTATATGACTCGATCTTTGCTCACATAATGTTCAAGTTTCACATATTCACGTAGTTCATGATCACACTTTTCTCTGTTATCTCAATCGTAACTATTCATCGAGCATAAATAAAAAAGGTAACAAATATGCATAATCATAGCCCCAAATCCAGTATATGACTCGTTCATGGACTATGAACATAATTATAAAGCAAGTAGGCGTGTTTAAATGAACAACTAATCAAGCATAAACCGGGTTTGAGCTAATTAGCATTTCGGGCCCTTTTCACCCAATACCGGGGTCAATATCCGTTTCCATATTTCTTTTACGCTCTTAAACTTACCAATTATACTATCAATCACTACCACCTACACTACACTTTCCTTTTTAAGACAACACGGGAAAAACTCTTGAATGCACGCCATTCACCCTTCCGATTCTTTATGTTCTCACCTTCAAAATTGGCCCCGATCGTATCCACTCGCCTTTGTCCTACAACAAGTTAATCCATATATGTTTAGTCTAATATAAACATTACAAGTCAGCCCATAACAAGCACACATAACCCCGAACCCGGTTAGTGGTAAAAGTTCCAAAACTAGTCGATTTGGGGTGTAATTTTCGGCCAAACAAGAGGTATTTATGAAATATACATTGGGTTGATTCCCTAAGGTGTTTTCCTTAAAAAATATATATATATATATAAACACCTAAATGCTCCAGATTTAATAGCCTTTTAATAAAAGTCAAGAAACACACAAAATCAAGAAAAACTAGTCCAATTAAAGTGCAATTTTTTGGTCAAATTGGAAATTTACCAAAAATTCATTAAGTTGATCTTCCAATGTGTTTTCCATATATCTTATAAAACATATATTCACCCCTAAATTCCAGAATTGAGAATCTCAAAGTAATGGTCAAGAAATCCCAAAATCAAAGAAAAACCAAAAGCTTCAAAACCTCCATCAATGGAAAGCTTTCTTCTCAACCATGGCTTCCATCCCCTTTACCTTATTTTAGTGAAAACTAAACTTAAATTTATCATTTGAAGAACACATTTCCATAATTTTAAAAGTGAAAGAAACTCAATACCAAAGTGTTTACATCATTAACCAAGAACACCCAAAGCAATCTCCATTAAAACCTAGAAAAAGCTTGAGTTGTGAGATTTGAAATCTTACCTTAACTTTGTAAAACTTAATGGATTCTTGCTTGAGCCACTCTAAGATGATGATTCCTTCACAATTCAACCAAAACCCAACACTAATTATCTAGGATTCAATGGAATTGAAGGAGGAAGAAAATTGAAAAAGATGAGAAAATTGGGGGGGGGGGGGAAGATGATCACTTTTGATTTTTTTTTTATTTTTCTTTTCTTTTTCCTATTTATACTCCCAATTCCAAATAATTAAAATAAATTACTTAATTCTAACTGCTACTAACCCCCTCCACCTCCTAATATTACCCCCTTAATCCCTCCACCTCTTAAAATTAAAAAGAACCTCTCCTCCTATTTTTGTTGCTAACTAGTCCTTGCCCCTAAATTAACTATGGTTAATTATTGCTCTTCTTATTAAATTCCCACCCTTGGTCAAACTAACTAAGGTTAATAATAAATGTTGTTGTTGTTTGTTTTGTTGTTGTTTTTATTTTTTGTTTTTGTTTTTAAAGAAACTAGTTATGGTTAATTGCTAACTAACCAAATACTCATAGCAAATAATAATAATTTTTCCTTAATTAAAATACTAAATTAAAACAAATCAATATAAGGAAAATTCTAAATTCCCTACATCAAACTTCGGGTCCTTACATCTATAGTAAATTTAATTAATTTTTTTTATTATCAACAAATTATAAACATTGAATTTTTTTCATCTTTCCAATATGAGATTCGCAATATGCCCCATCTTAATAATCCAGTACAAGAAAAATGAGTTATTTCGACAACTTTTATCGAAGGTTATTAAAAAGCTTTGAAAAATATCACATTTATCAAGGTAAATTTCATTGGGTGGCAGATTTTTATACAATATTTGTAAAAATATCAACTCAAAAAATTATTTGCAAATAGTGCAATTTTTATCATGTTTATCAGTGATAAACAATGATTTATGTGTTTATCAGTGATAAACATAGTGTAAAAATATGTAATTCAATGTTTATCACTGATAAACTTGATCAAAATTTGCTATATTTACAAATATTTTTTTGAGCTTTTATTTTTACAAATATTACTAAAAAAATTTGCTAGATTTGCAAATGCCCCATTTATCAACAAAAATGAATACCCTTTGAAAAATATAACCAATTTTATGAAAGAATATTAAAAGCCTTCATTAGAACAATCTGCAATTGCAAAAGCTCTATTTCCACCTTTCCTCTCTCCACTTCATTCATTTGGAATCCACCTCTGGTCCTGGAATTCATGTTGCGATGCGGAGTAATTTTGATACTCAATCAAGTTAAGCAAGGATACAGTTAGGTTTTTCTTCCTTTAGTATTCATCATGTTCCTTTAATTTTTTAAGTTTCTTTCATCTGTTTTGAGCTTAAGATCTTTGAGATATGGATTTCAGACTCTGTTAGATTTCATCCTCGTGTTGATCGGAACCTCCTGGTTTTGGTCGTCGACTTGATTAGGTACTTTACTTTCATTGATTTCTTTTTTACAATTTCATATGAAACTTTTACAATGCTTCAACTTCTGAATGTCGATCATTTTCATTTTCTACTTCTTGACTAATAGAGAATCATAACAGGTAAGCACTCTAGATCTATTCATCAGAATTCATATCGCACCAATCCTATAACAAAACTGATAATATTCAATATTGTCTGAAACTTCTTTGGATTGCTCATTCTCATCCAATTTAATTGATTTTTCATTCTAAATTAGGATTGAGGAATTACTTTGTGATTATTTTTCCACTCATTTTAATGTAGATTATCGAGAATTTGCAGATGTGATAATGAGAAAAAGAAGTCTCAAGTGTTTGCTTGGGTTCGAGGAAGTGTGAGGGAGGTAGGAGGTTTTTTTATTACAATGTGAATCAGCAAAATTTTCAGCAGCCAACCAATCATTCGATAAATCCCATCGCTGATTCATCAGTTGATGCCTTCCATTGCTCCCAACAAGTACTTATGTTAATTTAATTTTGATCTTTTCATTGAATTATAGTTATATCTACAAGTTGAAAAACCCTGTCAAATTCTTCTTTTTTCTGAATAGTCTTCTCTTTTCTCTTCTTTTTCATTTTTTCAGCAACCAAACTGAATTACTTTTAAATTTCATGTACTCATTATAATTAGCAATACTTGAATGAAATATTTACTGAATATCCTTTTGATTTTTAAAGGAGAAGTCTTAACTGTTTTTTGCTTCTTTATATTGAATACTATGTTTTGAAATGTAGGAAATGTGTGCATTGAAATGTAAGAAATGTGTGCAAAGAATCAAAGAAACCGCTCAAATTGAATCGATATCATACATGTGGTTCACAAAGTATACAACTAAGGATTGGGAAAGAGGTACCATAGAGTATGTCTAAAGGAAAATTAAAATATACTATTTATTTATCTTTCTCTGCTTCAAATACAACAAGAATAGTATTGTTGAGCCTGAATTAATTGATTGTTTAGATGTTGCAAGTAAGATTGCTTTATTGACTGAATTATTTCTCTTATCTTGTTTTTTATTGTGTTTTCATCTTAAAGATGTGCTTTACTGGTCCTACTTTTTATATAGTTGGGATGTTAATATGAATTTTCCTTTCATGTGTCTCTGTATCAAGTTCAATATTTTAGTTTTCTTTCTGAGATCATAATTTTTTGACTGATTGTCTGCTATTTTAAGTGCAATTGAATTGTGATTCATAGCAAGAATCATTTTTTTTATCTTCACGAGCAAAATAGTGGTTTCGTATATTTGTTCTCAAGGACATGATTCATATAGGAGAAGAAAATTAGTCTTGGGGTTGTTCAATGACTGGTTTGGCCGTTGGTGATATCCTTTTCATTTTCCATTTTCCATTGCTCACGATTAATTTTATTTTTTATCACCCCCTTTTTTATTTTATTTTTCCAATTGAATTGATGATCATTTGCAGAGACTGAAAGAACAGAAGGAATCCAATTTTGGTTCCAAAAAACTTGCATCCTCTAGAAGAGACTTCAAGAGAATTACAAACCAAACGGTATATTCATGTCGTTTATTGTACTTTGTATGTTACTCCATCGATAGCCCATTCTTTTTACTCATCGATATACAGTTCTTAGAGAAGGAGAAAGAAGATTTGTTATGAGTTGTAAATCTAAGATTTTGCTTATGCTAGTCCTAAGAGTTGTTATGTTTACTAGATATTGTTTGTTAAAATGTCTTGTAAGTTGCATTCAATATTGTTGTATATGTATTTTTGAGCTCCATTTCTATCCATGGTGTTTGCCCTGGTTTGTTTCCTTGCAATAATAGAATTTTGAAGTTTGTTTGTTTATGGTGTGGAGTTTTTGGTGATGTGTGGTAAAAAAATGGAGATTGTTCATTAGGAATGGAGTCAATATGTTTGAGATGAAAATCGATTTTTAATTGTTGTGTTTGAAAAAGGACATTAAAGCCTTTAGATTCTAGTGGTGTATTTGAAATGATCAAGTTAATAACTGCTACTTGAGCTATTTTTTCCATCCTTCTAGAAATGTGTCCATGTAAACATTTTATCAGTTTGTGGTGCTATTTTTTCTAACAAACAACATGATGCAACCAAAGTTAATATATCATAAAATTACCTTCTAAGTTCATTGCATGTCTTTTGGATAAAGCATAGTGAAACTTAAGGTTTGGGGTATTGGTATGAAAAATGTATTGAATAGTTTCTCTCTTGTATTTGCAGATGATACAAGGACAACTTGCTCTCAACAATAGAAAAATGATGAATGACAAGTTGGACGGACTGATTTTGTGAAATTTTTTATCGGGTTTGTTGGTTGTTTTAAAATTTGATTGAAGATTGTTGAGACTTTCAAATTGGATAAAGTTTGTTTTTGAATTCGATAGTTTGCTAGTTTTTTTATAGTTTCGAATGAAATTCCTAGGCACATTTGTAAATTATGAATGGAGTTCATCGACATATTTTAGTTTGAATGAAGTTTCTTTTTAATCCTCTCTAGTTGTGAATTTTGTTATTGTTGTGATAAAATTAATTAGTATTGATATTGTAAAAGTAATATCATTTCAAAAGTTCCATGTTGATAATTGTGAAGGTTAACAAATAATTGAAAAATAAAGCTTAATTTTTAAAGATTTTTTCAAAGGATTAATAATTGTTGATAAAAAAATTTGTTTTTCAACGGATATCAAATTGCTGATAAAATTTCCTTTTTCAAAAGATTCAAAATTGTTGATAAAAATATTATCCCTTGGAAATAATTAAAACCTTTGAAAAAGGTGACATCTTATAACAGTTTTATTGACAAATAATTTAATAATTATCGATGGTAAGTAGCTTTTGAAAAAACTTAAATTCAAAGGTTAGTAAAACATTTGAAAAGTTTTTTCGATGAGACTTATTTCGACGCTTTTTGAAGGTTGAGTTAACATTCGAAAAAAGAATCATTGAAGGTTTTTGAAACATTTTTCCAAGGTTTCACCTTTCGAAAAAAGTCAAGTTTCTAGTAGTGATCATCACTATCCATCTCCAAACCAATGAGTAATGAGAGGAGCAGCTCATGTAATTTATAAATACTCTGAATCTCTTCATATTTCTATTGTGGAATTTTCAATATACCCCCTCAAGATAATTCCTCTTTTGGGCTTACTATTCTTATGTTGAATCTTATTTTTAGACTAAATACTCGTTTGGGCTTGTTGGGATTTGATACCATGAAACACTTTACAAGAAAAAAAAGAATAAGGGAAAAAGGAAGAGTATCATGTTAGGAATGGTGTCCTAGAACTTGTAATTATTTAATAATAATAATTTATTAAGAATAAATTAAATAAATAAACATAAGTTCTTTATATTATCTAGATTGATTCAATTAAAGATATTAGGAATATATGGAAATATATAAATATCAAACATTCAAATAGTAAACCCTAAGTTACTCTTATGAAATCACGAATTAGTATGTGAGTCATACGAGAGGATTAAAGTCGAGATGAGTAACTTAAAAGTGTCTACAGTAAATGGATAACGTTTGGGAACCTTATCCTGGTAACACTGTTGATAGCTTCGCATTTTGTTTATAGACAAATGATCTAATCCTGATCATCCATGTGGGAGACATGAAATGGAAGTATCATATGCAATGTTGATTGTATAAGACAGGACCACGATGTTCGATCAAATTTCTCATTAGTACCGTTTACGAGAAATGATCGAATATCAAACTAAGTTTATCAACCGTGATAGATCTCAATCCTGAGTGAAATGCGGACTCCTATTTGTGGAGTTATGTTCTTTGATTCACATAGTTGAGAGCGATCTGTAAGAACGCTCAATACACTCCTGTTTTGGGAACATGACTAGATAAGTAGCTGGGAACTCATTTTCACGAGATGGAATTCATAACTTTCCTATAAATTAACGGTATCAGTGCGATACCTAAACATTTTAGGAACTTTAGGAAACTCCCTTGATGTACTGATTCGAGACATGAACAAGTGACGTCACGACTTCTATTGATCACAGAAGTATCTTATCTCTAGTTCGACTAAAGATAAAGTTCATTGGAGAATCAGCGGGAACACAAGGATAAAGCGGTAATTACAGGGGCAAAACAATAAATTTATCCACCTGTAATTATGAGGGTTCCACGTGAAGGATAATATCACAATATAAATAAATGATAAACTGAATGGACATAACTCATCTATAGTGAGGGGAGTTCAGCTATGAATCTATAGTGGAATTATTCATAGTTAGATAACAAGTAATTAACTGATTATGTGTTAATCACTTAATTGACTAATTATTAAGCCCATGATCTATAGGTCCATCCTGGTCCCTATGCTAGCCCAAATATCGTAGTCGCGAAATCAAGTAGAAGAAATGGAAATTTTTAAGTAAAGTAAATTACTTAAAATAGGCAATATTAATTGTTTAAATATTGAGTATATTTAAACGGTAATTAATATAAACATTATTAATTGTTTAAATAATGAGTTTATTTAAACATGAAATTAATAATGAAATATTATTAATTAGATATTATTAATTATTTAAATATTGAGTATATTTAAATGGTAATTAATAATTTGAAATTAATTAACAATTATTAATTGTTTAAATAATTATATTTAAACGAAATTAATAATTAAAATTAATTAATTAATAATAAAATATTGTCAATAAAATTGTTAATTAAATAATGAGTTTATTTAATGGAAATTAATAATTATAATATTTATTATTAATTATTTAAATAATGAAAATTATTTAAATGGAAATTAATAATTAAATATAAAGTTGATAATATTTAGTCGGGAGAAAATATTAATTGTTTAAATAAAATATTTTATTTAAATGGTAATTAATAAATTAATTAATTAAGTTGGACTTATTAATTTAAGAGAGAATTTCTAGCCCAATTGGATTAATGAACCGAATTGGAATTGGCCCAAAATAATTAATTAAATAAATTAGAATTATTTATTAATTAATTAATGTATTTTCGGCTATATATGTATTTTTGGGAAGAGATAATTGCTTGAATTATATCCTAAAATAACTACATAGATTTATTTACCCAAGATAAATAAAAATAAAGAAAATAAAATAATCTCCTATTTATCCATGGCATTTTCGAAATTGCTAGATAAAGGAAAGAGATTATCTTTTTTTCTTTTTGTGTTTATCTCTATAGATTAATCCTAATGTGATTAGGATTCCTATTTTTCTATAAATAGGAGGGTTGGGTCATTCATAAATCATACAATTCAATTCCTTAGAAATTCGGAATTCTCTCTTCTTCCCTTCTCCCCCCTTGGCCGAAATTCCCTATTCAAAATTGGGAAGAAAATATTTTTCTTCTTCCCAATTTCTTCTTAAGTTCGATCCCACAATCGGATTTCGTTTGATCGATCGGGATATAGCGTAGAAGATCCGGCGTTGCTGAGGATTTAAAGCTGTAAAGAAACCTCCAACCGATCCTCCGTTAATCAGTCAATGTAAGTTCCGGTTTTAATTTTCGAAAATATAAGCATGAATCTACATGTTTTATCACAAATTGCATGATGTTAATAGATCCGTTATTAAATGTTAATAAGTTTACTAAATAAAATTCCGCTAATTTAGTAAATCATCCCTTCAATTGGTATCAGAGCTAATTTTAATTATCATGCAAATTTGTGTTTTTTCGAAAATTTGGTGGGTTGCATAAAAATCGTTTTATGTATGTTTATATAAGTTGTGCTATATAAATTGTGGAGGTTTGCTAATTGACTGTTTAGGTATTCTTGAGGCACTTAGGATTTTAAATTTTAGTAGAAAATTTGTAAACCCTAAATTTTAGGGTATAGGAAAAATTTGTAATTTTCCCATACCCAATGATGGCAAAATCGGCTACACCAAGGGAGGAAGAGAAGAAAATTTTTCCCCACCATTCCATGAGGTCCACGCCCAAGGAGATAAGGTAAGATACGGTAAGATATTTTAACATAATTATCTTGTTATCTCAATTTAAAAATTTAAATATTTAAGATAAGGATTAAATTTTTAAAGATTATATCCCTATCTTAAATTATAAATTTAGAAATTGATATAAGATTACATGGAAAATATTTTCTTTATCTTTCCATATAATTAAAAGATAATTATTTTAAAACAAGTAATTATGGAAATATTATGGGAGATAATATTGCCTCCATAATTACCCATTGCCACGCCATGGAGGAGAGAGAAAGATGAAGAATTTCTACAATGGAAAATTTAATTAAGTAGTAATTTTAATTTTTCCGTTTTCGAAATAGTGCCAAGAATACCGGTCAATTTAGCTATTTATTATTTAAATTGTTTATATGTATGATATAATTATTTTTAAATAATATTCATGCATAAGAGTATGTCATGTAGAAAATCCCACCATAGGTTGTATGATTTTAATTAATTGTACATACATGCATCATGATATAATATGTGTTATTATATGCTAATGTATGTGAAGCATGCTATAATTTTATTTTATAAATGTTATTATCGAAAATTATATTCTAATTGTTTTAGAATTAAAAGCATGCTTATTTAGTTAAAATTCAAAAGTTAAATCTAGTTTAAAAGTTGAATAGAAACTAAATGAATTATTTGTAATATGGAATTATTGTTTAAACAATTGGGCCAAATCCATATAAGATAAACAAATAGAAACTTTTAATTAAGGGTTAATTAAAAATTAATAATTGAGATTAATTAAATTGAACGGATCTCCTGGCGAGAAAGCTCGCCCAGCGATGAGGTTTCATAAAGTTCCCCTAACACCGGAGCGCCTCTAACCTGGGAGCGATCCGGGAGAAAAGTTCAAATTAATAAATCAAAATTATTAATACGGCGCATAATGTGATTAGTTTAAATTAGGAAAACTTGAACAATCACTTTATAAAATTAATCTAACCAATTTAAGAGTTAAAGTTGATTAGGTTAATTAAAACTTGGATTAATGAATTAGCCTGAATTAGTCTAAGTTATGAAACCCTAACTCAAAATATTAAGTGGGAGAAGGAAACATGTCAATGAATCCTATGGTCTCCACTAATGGGCTCGAAACGTGAGATTTATACATGGCCTCTATAACACTGCTGCAGGTGTTCATTCCCATAGGAAGGTTTATTGTATAAATCAATATCAAGTTGGGTCTCCCGAAAGGGATAAAGAATTTCAAATGAGATTGATTGAAGATCAATCTACACTTCGTAGACACTCTTCAATTTTATTTAAAAGACTAAATTAGTGGGTCACACTTAAAAGAAATTTGATAAATTGTGTTATCAAAACTCTGGACCAAATACACGGTAAAACAATGACATAGGAATATGAGTTATTCGAGTTGTCAATTGTTCGAGTGGCATCTCGTTTTAATGATGGTAACCGACCTATCATTCGACGGCACTTCACCGGTATCATTAAAATATCGTGACATAGTAACATGTTTTAGGGCTTTTCTGTTCATTAATATGTTCGCATTCATGCATCATATTTAATTATATGTCGAAACTTTGAGTATTTGAATGTTGAAAGCATGTTAGATTACTAAGATAAAGTTTATTTAAATTTCAGTAATATAGCATCTGCTTTAGTCACTATATTTGGAAATAACAAACTAAACGATAAGAACTATGTTTCCTAGAAAAGGAAATGAATAATTTAAGTAAAATAGTTTACTTAAATAAACTGACAATATTAATTATTTAAATAATGAGTTTATTTAAATGGAAATTAATATCATTGTTATTAATTATTTAAATAATGTGTTTATTTAAATGGTAATTAATAATAAAATATTATTGATAAATAATTATTAATTATTTAGGTAATGTGTTTACCTGAATGGAAATTAATAATTAACATTTATTATTAATTTTAAATAATAGTGATTATTTAAAAGGATAATAGTAAATAACATATTTATTATTAATTTAAATAATGTCGATTATTTAAATAGAAAATAATAAATATTTATTAATAATATACAAAATCGGAATATGATATTTTATTTGAATAATTGACTTATTGAAATAAATATCAAGAGTTAATAAATAAGATTTATTAATAAGGAAGAACCTATAATTGAATTAATGAATTCAATGGATTTTGGTTCAAATTATTTGAATTATTATATACCAAAATCGACACATATATGATATTTTAGGAAATAATTGTTGAATTATTTTGTCTAAAATAAATATATAAAGAATGTTTAACCAATGACAAATTAAACAAGGAAAAATTAGTTTTTCTTATTGATTTTATACACATAAAATCGGCACGTAAGATAAATAAGGAATAAAATTTGATTTTATTCTTGGCATTTATCTTGTATTTATTTTAATAGTATTTCCTAATTCGATTGGAAAACTGTTTTGCGTATAAATACAAACGTCTTGGTTGTTCATTCAAAAGCTTCTAATTTCAATTTTCGAAATTGAAAACTCTTTTTCTTCCTATTCTCCTCGTAACCGATTTTACAATAGTCTAAAAGGGAAGAAAATATTTATTTTCCCAAACCATAGTTTTCGAGTTTAGTTATCAATTTGTTTTTTATTTTGAATTATGTAATAACTATTGGTTCTCATTTCGTATGAACCAAGTTTGGGAATATTTTAAATAAGAGTTATTTAGGTAGATATTCCTTTACAATTATATTACAAAGTTCCAAAGTGTGATTGGATGGTTATTCAAAATACTTAGTATAAAACAAATAAATTCCAAATCCAAATTCTAAACTCCGGTATATCTAAATAAGTTATAAGGTTTAAAAATGTTTAAATACTTGAGTCTAAAATTACTTAAATAAGTTAGAGGGATTAATCTCTTAAAGATGGTTCTCAAGGAGTTTGAGATGATAACCATATTAATCCACGAACTTATGGGATAAGTAAAATCAAATATCTTTGATTTATCAAAGATAACTAGACTTAAACATCACTAAAGTTGGACATTTAGATGTTAGAACTTAAGTAATAAGTAAACATTAAATCGATTTCTTATATTCCAAACATTCAGTTATTTAAAAGGATGTTTTAAAGGTAATAGCTGATATGGAATAAACAAAACAGAAATCAAAGAGTAATAATTAGTGAATAATTGAATTCACAAATTATCAAAGAAAAGTTCAGTAAATCAGTGATACTGAAAAAGTTTAAACCATACTTAAGATAGAAAAGAATTACAATGATTTTATTTCACAATAAAAACAAGTAGTTATTTAAAAGTTTAAATTGTTAAACTACTTGTAGAACTTTATTTGAGTGGGAGCGTCATAATACGAACCAAAGGACTTTCGAAGTCCAAGTGAAACTCATTGACTTCAAAATCAATGAATAAAGTTCAAAATAAGTGAAATAAAAATGACATGAATTTTCAATAGTTGAGTTGAAAAGGGTCACTTATACTTATACATTATTTTGGAAATAATAAGAAGTATAGAATTGTAATCATTGAACAAATGAAAGTAATGGAGAATTACTTTGTAGTGGGAGCTTAAGAATTTCGAGAATCCTAGAACCAATGTGACTAAAATAAAATTTACAAATAGTATGTTAGTGCACATAGATAAAATGGGAGATTTTATGAGTTGCACGGGCTCAAATTCGAACATGAATTTACTTCCATGTAAGCATTCGACAAAAGACCTTTGCGAATTAAACATCAAATGAGTTAAGTATAAGTAAAATGAGTTTTTACTAACTAAACTCTAGATTCGCGTGGTTACTAAGTTGTTAGTAAATGAAAAGGTGGTTGAGCATGATGGTTTCAAATCAATAGTTAATAGAGTTTATTTTATGGCGATAAAATATGGAATCTATTACACTTAATGAAACTAACATCAGACAAAAGAAATACATACTAAACAGATGAAAACGTTACTGATAAAGTATTAAAATGACTACCATGGCTAAATAGTTGATAGTCATCCAGTTTGACTGGATTACAAGTCAAATCTCCAAAGATCTAGGACAAGTGGGAGATTGTTAGGAATGGTGTCCTAGAACTTGTAATTATTTAATAATAATAATTTATTAAGAATAAATTAAATAAATAAACATAAGTTCTTTATATTATCTAGATTGATTCAATTAAAGATATTAGGAATATATGGAAATATATAAATATCAAACATTCAAATAGTAAACCCTAAGTTACTCTTATGAAATCACGACTTAGTATGTGAGTCATACGAGAGGATTAAAGTCGAGATGAGTAACTTAAAAGTGTCTACAGTAAATGGATAACGTTTGGGAACCTTATCCTGGTAACACTGTTGATAGCTTCTGTGACGACCCGTCATTTTAAATAAATAAAAATCAGAGAAAAACAGCGGAAGTCTTATTTTAAGAAAATTTTGCGTGGTTTCGTTTGAAAGTTGGCATGCCGAAAACCTGTTTACATCCTAATTTCCAAATCTAAATAAATCACATGGACTTTAAGTCCAAATCAGGAATTCAAATATTTCATAACATAAAAACCACATCAAAAGCTCTTATGAGCTAAATACAATTGTACAAATCCCAAAAATGGGAAAAATTTACAATACATAGTCCATGGACTTTACATAACACCTAGTCCATCTCAAAGTCGTCATCCTCTCGATCAAGCGCGCACTGCCTCCTCTTCCAAGATCCCAAACATTACCTGAAATGTTTGTAATATCATGAGCTAACAACTTAAGCCCAGTGAGAATAATAAGCATAAAAAGTAAATACGGACCTCAAACTCGCATTCCGATTTGTGTCCAATTATTCCGACACAATCCTTCCTAGAATTCTCCGAGTCTAGGTTATTCGATTTCATATTTTCCAATTGATGAAACTAATTAGCACACTTAGGCTAATTGTTCATTCTTTAACTTGTTATAACATAAAGTAAGAAAAGTAAATGACTTTGCATAAAATATAACATCTCGACTCTCTTTCTCATCTATCATATGCATAAAAGTAATGAGTACATCCATAGGATACGCATTTGCCATTTATGCATGTAATGAAGGTAATGTGGATTTTTACAAACTATCCACCCTTATCCTTATGCATGAAGGTATTGTGGGAATCCACTCATCCACCAATCAACCTTATGCATGATGAAGGTAATGTGGGAATCCACTCATCCATCATTCACCTTATGCATGAAGGTAACGTGGGAATCCACTCATCCACCGTTCCTTTTATTCTTTTGATTCTTTTCTTTTCTCTTTTCAATGATGCAAGATGTTATAGTATAATAAATAATGGTGCAAAATGTTATGCATATGTTTGCATATGCTTGTACAATTAAATAAAGTAAAGTAAATGATAAAGTAATTAAAATACACATAAGATAAATGGGCATAAGTAAGGACATAAAGTAAATGACAAAAAGTAAAATAACCGAGAAACTCGAATGAACGATATGACGATCGAACTCCGATATTAGTAATAAGATTAGAATCATAATTTAAACGATTAACCTATGTCCTCCGGGATTCTATACTTCCAAATAATCCGAGGTTCTATTAACCGTTTTAAATTACAAGTTGGATCATTTTGACTTCAAAATAATCCAACCTTAGTTTCATAACGAAACTAAGTTAGAATCTTCTAAGATTCCAAGTCTTTCTCGAGAATTTCTAAGTTCTCACTTAAAGGATTAACTCTTAATCCTAAGGGCACTAACTCACAACCCTCTAATCTTAGGTTCGGATTCTAATCTTAGTTCCAAACTCTCAAACCATCACACTAGTTTGCTTTCCATATTTAATTTAAATGCTAACTATTCTCACCTTATTAATAAGATGATTTAGCTCCTAAGTTCGAAGGAGCGATCAACCACGAAGTTCAAAAACACCTACAAACGAATTACATCGTAACAATCAATAACGAAACCAACTATCATTCAAACAATTACTAAACATACAAAGCAACGAAAACCCAATAAAACCCACAAAGAGGCCCACGGCCCTATCATCAAAAACGAGTCTCGGGTTTGGTTTTTCGGCTTTTTGGCAATTCAAAATACGTTTTGAGTTGGTTTTAATCAAATTCGATAATCCCGATTTCAATGGGTATCGATGAATAGTGTTTTTGAACATTAATCCCTTTCCCGAATTGAATTTAAATAAACATTCATTCATTAATTTCTAACCCATTTTCAATCCCAAAAGGGTAAATTTCAAACGGAAAGGGTTTCAGCTGAAACTCGGTTTTAGGGTTATGAAATAGTTTCCAAAAACACATAAAACTACTCCCGAATTGACAAACACCGAGTTTCACGGCAAGAAATCGAAAGAACACAAAAGCTTGAATCAATTTCCATGGAAGTTCAATGAGAATTCGAAATCTAGGGCTTACCTTAGAGAGTTGGAAACGTTCCAAGAGTGGAATGGGTAGAAAGGTCTCGGCAGAGCTTTCCAACGCATCCGAAATCACGCAAAACGGCCAAGAAACGGCCAGGGCGACCGTTTCTTCCTCTTCTCTTTTCTTCCCTTTGTTGCTCGGGTTTGGAGAAGAAAATGGTGATGTTTTGGTCAAAAATGAGTCAATGACTCATTTAAAGAAGATGACAAATAGTAAATAGATATTTAGGAAGTTGGAAATTACGATTTTGCCCTTTTTAAGACTTTTGGCTTAAAACGAATCCCGAACATCTCAAACTAACCCAATGGTGATTAATAATTATTAATTGGCCCGTTAATAATTATTAACACCATTAAAACGTAATTAAATAAATAAAGCCATTAAAATGAATTAAAATGAAATAAATTGTAAATTTCTAATTTAATAATAAATAAATGAACTTAATTACTTGAATTAAATTAAAATAAATAAATAAATAAATAAAATTTATCACAAAATAACGGGACGTTACAATCAACCCTCCTAAAAGAGCTTTTCGTCCCAGAAAAGTAAACTTACTAAGTGAAAAGCTGAGGATACTTTGCTCGCATGTCATCCTCACGCTCCCACGTAGCTTCTTCAGACACTTGGTTCCTCCAAAGAACCTTAACCAAGTGAATCGTTTTGTTTCTCAACACCTTTTGCTCGAATGCTAAAATCTCAACCTGGTGTCTCCTCATAAGACATACTAGCATCCAAAACTATCGGCTCGTGATCAATCACGTGAGAAGGATCTGGCCATGTACTTCCGAAGCATCGATACATGGAAAACATTATGAACTGCCGATAAAGAAGGTGGTAAAGCCAATCTGTAAGCCACTGCTCCTACTCGCTCAAGTACCTCGAAAGGGCCAATGAACCTAGGACTCAGCTTACCCTTCTTCCCGAATCTCATAACACCTCTCATAGGTGCTACCTTCAAAAACACCTGGTCCCCCACTGAAAACTCAAGTGGACTACGTTGTCTATCTGCATAACTCTTCTGTCGACTTTGGGCAATCCTCATCCTCTCTCTGATCAAGTCAATAGACTGACTAGTCAACCGTAACAACTCGGGTCCCAAAAGCCTTCTCTCTCCAACCTCATCCCAGTGAGTCCGGAGATCGACACTTTCTACCATAAAGTGCCTCAAATGGTGCCATCTCAATAGTAGCCTGATAGCTGTTATTATAAGCAAACTCTACCAAGTACAACTGAGAATCCCAACTGCCTCCAAAGTCAAGAACACAAGCCCTCAACATATCCTCCAGAATCTGGTTAACTCTCTCGGTCTGACCATCTGTCTGGTGGTGAAAAGCTGTGCTAAAATCCAAGCCTGTACCCATGGCTGAATGTAAACTCTGCCAAAACTTCGAGACAAAACGAGTGTCCCGATCTGATACTATCCTCACAGGCACACCATGTAATCTAACAATCTCCCGTAAATACAACGTGCCCATGTCTCCACCTGGGTAGGTAATCCTCCCAGGTATAAAGTGCGCGGTCTTCGTCAAACGGTCTACAATCACCCAAATGGTATCATAACCCTTGAGCGTTCTCGGCAAACCACTGATAAAGTCCATGGAAATCTCCTCCCATTTCCATTCTGGGCACACCCAGAGGGTTAAGTAAACCCGATGGACTCTTTCTCAAAGCATTGACTTGCCGACAAGTCAAACATCTACTAACAAAGTCCGCTATCTCAAACTTCATCCCAGGCCACCAATAATGCTCTCTCAGGTCCCCTGTACATCTTCGTACTACCTGGATGTATAGAGAAGATAGAACGTGAGCCTCCTCCAACAGTTCCCTTCTAAAAGTCGATCCTAAAGGCACACATAGCCTCTTACGATACATCAAGTACTTTACAATCTTTTGTTTCATCCCACGCCATCAATCATCTTCCGCCTCAAAGTAGGTCCCACCGGTCAAACTAGCCGGTCTCCCGTGACCTCGGCGGTAAGCAATGCTATCTCAGCTGCGTTCCATAATCCACCTAAATCTCAAAGGTATGGTCAACAGAGCTGACGAATGAGAAGATTTTCTACTGAGTGCATCAGCCACTACATTGGTTCTCCCAGGATGATACTGAATATCACCGTCATAATCCTTAACGAACTCTAACCATCTTCGATGTCTCATAATCAATTCCTTCTGAAAATACTTGAGACTCTTATGGTTAGTAAATATCATAATCTTTTCATCATACAAGCAGTGTCTCCATATCTTCAAAGCATGAACAACTGTCGCCAACTCCAAAACATGAGTCGGATATTTCTTCTCATGCTCTTTCAACTGATGGAAAGCATAGACTATAACTTTCCCGTGTTGCATCAACACACATCCCAAAACTCTATGGGAAGCATCCAGATACACAATAAACCACCTGGTTACGTCAGGACGACACTTAGAACAGGTGCTGTTACAAGTCTTCTCTCGAGCTTCTCAAAGCTCCTTCACAATCATCAAACCAAACAAAATCAACTCCCTTCCGAGTCAAACGTGATAAGGTGAAGCCATTTTGGAGAAATCTTGCACAACCATCTATAATAGTCCGCAAGTCTCGAAAACCGCGAATATCGGCCACACTCATCGGTCTAGGCCGATTACTAAGTGCCTCAATCTCAGAGGGATCAACTGATACTCCTCTAATTGATACTACATGGCCTAAGATGCTATTTCTTTTAGCCAAAACTCACACTTTGAGAACTTGGCATACAATCTCTGATCTCATAGTACCGTCAAAACTTCCCGAAGGTGCATAGCATGCAACTCTTCTTTCTTGGAATAAACCAAGATATCATCAACGATTACTATCACGAAAGTGACAATGAACCTTCTAAACACCGTGTGCATAAGCTCCACAAACGCTGCAGGCGCATGGTCAAGTCAAAGGACATAGCTACAAACTCATAATGTCCATAACGCGTCCTGAAGGCAGTCATGGGAATATCCTCATCCCGAATCCTCAACTGATGATAGCCAAATCTCAAATCTATCTTTAAAAGATGGTGGCTCCTCTCAATTGATCAAACAAGTCTTCCATCCTGTGCAAAGGATACTTGTTTTTCACAGTAACACGGTTCAACTCCCTGTCGTCGATGCATAAACGCATAGAACCGTCTTTTTTTTTTCTTTACAAACAACACCGGGGCTCCCCACGGTGACACCCTCGGGTGTATAAACCCCAAATCTCGAAGTCCCTGCAACTGGCTCTGGAGTTCTTTCAACTCAGCCGGTGCCATACGATATGGTGCTTTGGACAATGAAGCTGTCCCAGGAGCAACCTTAATCTGTAAATCAACTGTCTCACCGGTGGCAAACCGGGTAACTCATTAGGGAAAACATCAATGAAATCCCTCACTATAGGCACGAAACTCAAACTAGCCTCTGATATAGCTAGTGTCACCAACTGATCATATAGATCATCAATCAACACCATTGATACTTATTTTATACTGTAGCTTGATTCAACTCTCGATAATCAATGCACAGTTTCACTGAATTGTCTTTCTTTTTACAAATATCAAGGTGCTCCTTACGAGGACGCACTAGGGTGAATACCCTTTTTTTAGGAGTTCTTATAACTCGTTCTTAAGTTCTTTTAACTCAGCTAGTCTTCGGTACAGAAGTATCGACAACACTAGCTAGATAGCCCAAGGCTCCATCACTTAGAAGCATTCTAGCTTCTAACATAGATATCACAGTGGGTGCTATTCTATCATTAGACCCACAAAACATAAACTAGTCCCACATGGACTCATAAAATCAATAACTCCCTCAATACAATCAATGGTATGATTGGATAATAGCCAATCCATACCCAATATCACATCAATATCAGACATATGTATAACAATCACAATAAAATGTGAGCATCTACTCATAATGCAAATGTCATAAGTGCCATATGCACTATCATCATAATAAGCTTCCTCTCTAGGAAAGCACATAACTCGAAACTCAACGGTCTTGGCTCAATAGCCGCCAACTCATCATAACAAGATAAAATAAAAGAGTGGCTAGCTACAACATTAAACGAAATAAAAGCCAAACGGCCTGAAAATAACAAAGTAAACATCACTACCACACCGGTAGCTTTTTCCTTATAATTCTAACCTTAATACTATGTTGTGATGGTTAAGTCTTATACGCACTATAAAAGTGGCATGATTCCAATTTCATCACAACATATCATCTTAATGGAAGTGTGCATTTCCCCGATGAAAACCGACACAACTATTGAAGTAAGGATGAACCTGTCCTTGTCCTTTTTGACTGTCCCATTTGAGCTCCACCTCGAACTTGTTGTTGCCGATGTTGATGTGCTGCTTGTCTTGTATCCCTTGATTGGCATCTTCATCCTTTGCTTGAGTGGTAACTTGTCCCGTAGTTGTTGTAACCTTCTCTTCTTCTCGAAGATGAAAAATCTAAGATAAGGACTACTCCTAAGTCTCCTTATTCAACTCTTGAATGAACTCAACTTCAGAGATCATTTGCTTTCTTGCAAAGCAAAACTGGTGTATGTCAAACACCTTAGTCCATTTCATTCTATCCTTCCAACAAGGATTCACTTTAGAGTCCTGTCTTGCAAAGACTCGTAGGTTCAAACTATGACCTACAACTTTCTCAAATTCTCCATTCAATTAGATGGTCAAACGCAATGTGAATTGAAATTCACCAAACCATCTCATTGCCTTATGGAAGTTACCGATAACCCGGTCCAACAACTTCCTTCTATATCTCAATCAAATACCAACACTCAACCTTAGTGTTAGTCAAACTTGAGAATTTACCAAATATGGATCTCGATAGCTCGACCTCGAGTATAATCCAAATCAAATTGGTACACCATACCAATATAGTGACCAAACGGGCCGGTGACCAATTAACAAAACCGTTAATGGTCCTCGTTGAGACTCATAACGTAGAGTTCTCACTTCCTCCTTTGAGTGGCAACATACTTTCCTTTCTCGTACAACCGTACTACAAGGATTTATCACTTGCCATAATCCAACTTTCTCAACTCATACAAGGAACTTGTCCATTGAGTTAAATCTAGGTTCTTGAACACGAGCCAAACCGATTCATTTCCAATCAACTCCTCACCTCAAACAGGTGTTTTCATCTCTTAATCCTGGGTTCCTGGACAAACATGTCCCCTTTCACACCCAAAAGTCAACACACATCTACTAAGACCACTACTTAGCAATTGTGTGACAATAACACTTTAATCAACCTTAAAGTGATCTCTCGGAGTATCTCATCTCCTTTCTTTGACATCATGTCAATACACTTAACGAGGTGTATAACTTCCAAAACTGCACGGGGTCATCGCCTTCCCGATACCCTTACCCAAAACTCAAAATGGGTCCAATAAACATAACCACATAGTGGTTTTACAAGGATGTGAAAAATCACAAACATCATTAACTTTTATCAACATTCTCATAACTCCTTCAATATCAAAGAAATAAAGTATGAGAATAAAAGTTATAGGCATACCTGGTGCCGCTGATCTCTGATGATGACTTGAGAATGGACTTAAAACAAAACATGAAAGACAAACATGCATCGCATGTAGTCTACAGAACCCGTAGGCTCTGATACCAACTGTGACGACCCGTCATTTTAAATAAATAAAAATCAGAGAAAAACAGCGGAAGTCTTATTTTAAGAAAATTTTGCGTGGTTTCGTTTGAAAGTTGGCATGCCGAAAACCTGTTTACATCCTAATTTCCAAATCTAAATAAATCACATGGACTTTAAGTCCAAATCAGGAATTCAAATATTTCATAACATAAAAACCACATCAAAAGCTCTTATGAGCTAAATACAATTGTACAAATCCCAAAAATGGGAAAAATTTACAATACATAGTCCATGGACTTTACATAACACCTAGTCCATCTCAAAGTCGTCATCCTCTCGATCAAGCGCGCACCGCTCCTCTTCCAAGATCCCAAACATTACCTGGAAATGTTTGTAATATCATGAGCTAACAACTTAAGCCCAAGTGAGAATAATAAGCATAAAAAGTAAATACGGACCTCAAACTCGCATTCCGATTTGTGTCCAATTATTCCGACACAATCCTTCCTAGAATTCTCCGAGTCTAGGTTATTCGATTTCATATTTTCCAATTGATGAAACTAATTAGCACACTTAGGCTAATTGTTCATTCTTTAACTTGTTATAACATAAAGTAAGAAAAGTAAATGACTTTGCATAAAATATAACATCTCGACTCTCTTTCTCATCTATCATATGCATAAAAGTAATGAGTACATCCATAGGATACGCATTTGCCATTTATGCATGTAATGAAGGTAATGTGGATTTTTACAAACTATCCACCCTTATCCTTATGCATGAAGGTATTGTGGGAATCCACTCATCCACCAATCAACCTTATGCATGATGAAGGTAATGTGGGAATCCACTCATCCATCATTCACCTTATGCATGAAGGTAACGTGGGAATCCACTCATCCACCGTTCCTTTTATTCTTTTGATTCTTTTCTTTTCTCTTTTCAATGATGCAAGATGTTATAGTATAATAAATAATGGTGCAAAATGTTATGCATATGTTTGCATATGCTTGTACAATTAAATAAAGTAAAGTAAATGATAAAGTAATTAAAATACACATAAGATAAATGGGCATAAGTAAGGACATAAAGTAAATGACAAAAAGTAAAATAACCGAGAAACTCGAATGAACGATATGACGATCGAACTCCGATATTAGTAATAAGATTAGAATCATAATTTAAACGATTAACCTATGTCCTCCTGGATTCTATACTTCCAAATAATCCGAGGTTCTATTAACCGTTTTAAATTACAAGTTGGATCATTTTGACTTCAAAATAATCCAACCTTAGTTTCATAACGAAACTAAGTTAGAATCTTCTAAGATTCCAAGTCTTTCTCGAGAATTTCTAAGTTCTCACTTAAAGGATTAACTCTTAATCCTAAGGGCACTAACTCACAACCCTCTAATCTTAGGTTCGGATTCTAATCTTAGTTCCAAACTCTCAAACCATCACACTAGTTTGCTTTCCATATTTAATTTAAATGCTAACTATTCTCACCTTATTAATAAGATGATTTAGCTCCTAAGTTCGAAGGAGCGATCAACCACGAAGTTCAAAAACACCTACAAACGAATTACATCGTAACAATCAATAACGAAACCAACTATCATTCAAACAATTACTAAACATACAAAGCAACGAAAACCCAATAAAACCCACAAAGAGGCCCACGGCCCTATCATCAAAAACGAGTCTCGGGTTTGGTTTTTCGGCTTTTTGGCAATTCAAAATACGTTTTGAGTTGGTTTTAATCAAATTCGATAATCCCGATTTCAATGGGTATCGATGAATAGTGTTTTTGAACATTAATCCCTTTCCCGAATTGAATTTAAATAAACATTCATTCATTAATTTCTAACCCATTTTCAATCCCAAAAGGGTAAATTTCAAACGGAAAGGGTTTCGCTGAAACTCGGTTTTAGGGTTATGAAATAGTTTCCAAAAACACATAAAACTACTCCTGAATTGACAAACACCGAGTTTCACGGCAAGAAATCGAAAGAACACAAAAGCTTGAATCAATTTCCATGGAAGTTCAATGAGAATTCGAAATCTAGGGCTTACCTTAGAGAGTTGGAAACGTTCCAAGAGTGGAATGGGTAGAAAGGTCTTGGCGAGAGCTTTCCAACGCATCCGAAATCACGCAAAACGGCCAAGAAACGGCCAGGGCGACCGTTTCTTCCTCTTCTCTTTTCTTCCCTTTGTTGCTCGGGTTTGGAGAAGAAAATGGTGATGTTTTGGTCAAAAATGAGTCAATGACTCATTTAAAGAAGATGACAAATAGTAAATAGATATTTAGGAAGTTGGAAATTACGATTTTGCCCTTTTTAAGACTTTTGGCTTAAAACGAATCCCGAACATCTCAAACTAACCCAATGGTGATTAATAATTATTAATTGGCCCGTTAATAATTATTAACACCATTAAAACGTAATTAAATAAATAAAGCCATTAAAATGAATTAAAATGAAATAAATTGTAAATTTCTAATTTAATAATAAATAAATGAACTTAATTACTTGAATTAAATTAAAATAAATAAATAAATAAATAAAATTTATCACAAAATAACGGGACGTTACGATCAACCCTCCTAAAAGAGCTTTTCGTCCTGAAAAGTAAACTTACTAAGTGAAAAGTCGAGGATACTTTGCTCGCATGTCATCCTCACGCTCCCACGTAGCTTCTTCTGACACTTGGTTCCTCCAAAGAACCTTAACCAAGTGAATCGTTTTGTTTCTCAACACCTTTTGCTCGAATGCTAAAATCTCAACCTGGTGTCTCCTCATAAGACATACTAGCATCCAAAACTATCGGCTCGTGATCAATCACGTGAGAAGGATCTGCCATGTACTTCGAAGCATCGATACATGGAAAACATTATGAATCGCCGATAAAGAAGGTGGTAAAGCCAATCAGTAAGCCACTGCTCCTACTCGCTCAAGTACCTCGAAAGGGCCAATGAACCTAGGACTCAGCTTACCCTTCTTCCCGAATCTCATAACACCTCTCATAGGTGCTACCTTCAAAAACACCTGGTCCCCCACTGAAAACTCAAGTGGACTACGTTGTCTATCTGCATAACTCTTCCTGGCGACTTTGGGCAATCCTCATCCTCTCTCTCGATCAAGTCAATAGACCGACTAGTCAACGTAACAACTCGGGTCCCAAAAGCCTTCTCTCTCCAACCTCATCCCAGGTGAGTGGAGATCGACACTTTCTACCATAAAGTGCCTCAAATGGTGCCATCTCAATAGTAGCCTTGATAGCCGTTATTATAAGCAAACTCTACCAAGTACAACCGAGAATCCCAATCGCCTCCAAAGTCAAGAACACAAGCCCTCAACATATCCTCCAGAATCGGTTAACTCTCTCGGTCGACCATCCGTCCGGTGGTGAAAAGTCATGCTAAAATCCAAGCCTGTACCCATGGCTGAATGTAAACTCTGCCAAAACTTCGAGACAAAACGAGTGTCCCGATCTGATACTATCCTCACAGGCACACCATGTAATCTAACAATCTCCCGTAAATACAACTGTGCCCATGTCTCCACTGGGTAGGTAATCCTCCCAGGTATAAAGTGCGCGGTCTTCGTCAAACGGTCTACAATCACCCAAATGGTATCATAACCCTTGAGCGTTCTCGGCAAACCACTGATAAAGTCCATGGAAATCTCCTCCCATTTCCATTCTGGCACACTCAGAGGGTTAAGTAAACCCGATGGACTCTTTCTCAAAGCATTGACTTGCTGACAAGTCAAACATCTACTAACAAAGTCCGCTATCTCAAACTTCATCCCAGGCCACCAATAATGCTCTCTCAGGTCCCTGTACATCTTCGTACTACCTGGATGTATAGAGAAGATAGAACTGTGAGCCTCCTCCAACAGTTCCCTTCTAAAAGTCGATCCTAAAGGCACACATAGCCTCTTACGATACATCAAGTACTTTACAATCTTTTGTTTCATCCCACGCCATCAATCATCTTCCGCCTCAAAGTAGGTCCCACTTGTCAAACTAGCCGGTCTCCCGTGACCTCGGCGATGCAATGCTATCTCGGCTCGTTCCATAATCCACCTAAATCTCAAAGGTATGGTCAACAGGGCTGACGAATGAGAAGATTTTCTACTGAGTGCATCAGCCACTACATTGGTTCTCCCAGGATGATACTGAATATCACCGTCATAATCCTTAACGAACTCTAACCATCTTCGATGTCTCATAATCAATTCCTTCTGAAAATACTTGAGACTCTTATGGTTAGTAAATATCATAATCTTTTCATCATACAAGCAGTGTCTCCATATCTTCAAAGCATGAACAACTGTCGCCAACTCCAAAACATGAGTCGGATATTTCTTCTCATGCTCTTTCAACTGATGGAAAGCATAGACTATAACTTTCCCGTGTTGCATCAACACACATCCCAAAACTCTATGGGAAGCATCTGTATACACAGTCAAACCACCGGTTCTGTCAGACGACACTTAGAACAGGTGCTGTTACAAGTCTTCTCTCGAGCTTCTCAAAGCTCCTTCACAATCATCAAACCAAACAAAATCAACTCCCTTCCGAGTCAAACGTGATAAGGCTGAAGCCATTTTGGAGAAATCTTGCACAACCATCTATAATAGTCTGCAAGTCTCAGAAAACTGCGAATATCGGCCACACTCATCGGTCTAGGCCGATTACTAAGTGCCTCAATCTCGGAGGGATCAACCGATACTCCTCTAATTGATACTACATGGCCTAAGATGCTATTTCTTTTAGCCAAAACTCACACTTTGAGAACTTGGCATACAATCTCCGATCTCATAGTACCAGTCAAAACTTCCCGAAGGTGCATAGCATGCAACTCTTCTTTCTTGGAATAAACCAAGATATCATCAACGATTACTATCACGAAAGTGACAATGAACCTTCTAAACACCGTGTGCATAAGCTCCACAAACGCCGCAGCGCATGGTCAAGTCAAAGGACATAGCTACAAACTCATAATGTCCATAACGCGTCCTGAAGGCAGTCATGGGAATATCCTCATCCCGAATCCTCAACTGATGATAGCCAAATCTCAAATCTATCTTTAAAAGATGGTGGCTCCTCTCAATTGATCAAACAAGTCTTCCATCCTGTGCAAAGGATACTTGTTTTTCACAGTAACACGGTTCAACTCCCTGTCGTCGATGCATAAACGCATAGAACCGTCTTTTTTTTTTCTTTACAAACAACACCGGGGCTCCCCACGGTGACACCCTCGGGTGTATAAACCCCAAATCTCGAAGTCCCTGCAACTGGCTCTGGAGTTCTTTCAACTCAGCCGGTGCCATACGATATGGTGCTTTGGACAATGAAGCTGTCCCAGGAGCAACCTTAATCTGTAAATCAACTGTCTCACCGGTGGCAAACCGGGTAACTCATTAGGGAAAACATCAATGAAATCCCTCACTATAGGCACGAAACTCAAACTAGCCTCTGATATAGCTAGTGTCACCAACTGATCATATAGATCATCAATCAACACCATTGATACTTATTTTATACTGTAGCTTGATTCAACTCTCGATAATCAATGCACAGTTTCACCGAATTGTCTTTCTTTTTACAAATATCAAGGTGCTCCTTACGAGGACGCACTAGGGTGAATACCCTTTTTTTAGGAGTTCTTATAACTCGTTCTTAAGTTCTTTTAACTCAGCTAGTCTTCGGTACAGAAGTATCGACAACACTAGCTAGATAGCCCAAGGCTCCATCACTTAGAAGCATTCTAGCTTCTAACATAGATATCACAGTGGGTGCTATTCTATCATTAGACCCACAAAACATAAACTAGTCCCACATGGACTCATAAAA
Organism: Gynostemma pentaphyllum; assembly: GCA_028015215.1. Lineage (NCBI taxonomy): Eukaryota > Viridiplantae > Streptophyta > Magnoliopsida > Cucurbitales > Cucurbitaceae > Gynostemma > Gynostemma pentaphyllum. Next base: position 17,581,838 of record CM051349.1, read on the forward strand.
TCAATAACTCCCTCAATACAATCAATGGTATGATTGGATAATAGCCAATCCATACCCAATATCACATCAATATCAGACATATGTATAACAATCACAATAAAATGTGAGCATCTACTCATAATGCAAATGTCATAAGTGCCATATGCACTATCATCATAATAAGCTTCCTCTCTAGGAAAGCACATAACTCGAAACTCAACAGTCTCGGCTCAATAGCTGCCAACTCATCATAACAAGATAAAATAAAAGAGTGGCTAGCTACAACATTAAACAGAAATAAAAGCCAAACGGCCTGAAAATAACAAAGTAAACATCACTACCACACTGGTAGCTTTTTCCTTATAATTCTAACCTTAATACTATGTTGTGATGGTTAAGTCTTATACGCACTATAAAAGTGGCATGATTCCAATTTCATCACAACATATCATCTTAATGGAAGTGTGCATTTCCCTGATGAAAACTGACACAACTATTGAAGTAAGGATGAACCTGTCCTTGTCCTTTTTGACTGTCCATTTGAGCTCCACCTCGAACTTGTTGTTGCTGATGTTGATGCTGCTGCTGTTGCTGTATCCCTTGATTGGCATCTTCATCCTTTGCTTGAGTGGTAACCTGTCCCGTAGTTGTTAACCTTCTCTTCTTCTCAGAAGATGAAAAATCTAAGATAAGGACTACTCCTAAGTCTCCTTATTCAACTCTTGAATGAACTCAACTTCAGAGATCATTTGCTTTCTTGCAAAGCAAAACTGGTGTATGTCAAACACCTTAGTCCATTTCATTCTATCCTTCCAACAAGGATTCACTTTAGAGTCTGTCTTGCAAAGACTCTGTAGGTTCAAACTATGACCTACAACTTTCTCAAATTCTCCATTCAATTAGATGGTCAAACGCAATGTGAATTGAAATTCACCAAACCATCTCATTGCCTTATGGAAGTTACCGATAACCCGGTCCAACAACTTCCTTCTATATCTCAATCAAATACCAACACTCAACCTTAGTGTTAGTCAAACTTGAGAATTTACCAAATATGGATCTCGATAGCTCGACCTCGAGTATAATCCAAATCAAATTGGTACACCATACCAATATAGTGACCAAACCGGGCCGGTGACCAATTAACAAAACCGTTAATGGTCCTCGTTGAGACTCATAACGTAGAGTTCTCACTTCCTCCTTTGAGTGGCAACATACTTTCCTTTCTGTACAACTGTACTACAAGGATTTATCACTTGCCATAATCCAACTTTCTCAACTCATACAAGGAACTTGTCCATTGAGTTAAATCTAGGTTGCTGAACACGAGCCAAACCGATTCATTTCCAATCAACTCCTCACCTCAAACAGGTGTTTTCATCTCTTAATACTGGGTTCCGGACAAACATGTCCCCTTTCACACCCAAAAGTCAACACACATCTACTAAGACCACTACTTAGCAATTGTGTGACAATAACACTTTAATCAACCTTAAAGTGATCTCTCGGAGTATCTCATCTCCTTTCTTTGACATCATGTCAATACACTTAACGAGGTGTATAACTTCCAAAACTGCACGGGGTCATCGCCTTCCCGATACCCTTACCCAAAACTCAAAATGGGTCCAATAAACATAACCACATAGTGGTTTTACAAGGATGTGAAAAATCACAAACATCATTAACTTTTATCAACATTCTCATAACTCCTTCAATATCAAAGAAATAAAGTATGAGAATAAAAGTTATAGGCATACCTGGTGCCGCTGATCTCTGATGATGACTTGAGAATGGACTTAAAACAAAACATGAAAGACAAACATGCATCGCATGTAGTCTACAGAACCCGTAGGCTCTGATACCAACTGTGACGACCCGTCATTTTAAATAAATAAAAATCAGAGAAAAACAGCGGAAGTCTTATTTTAAGAAAATTTTGCGTGGTTTCGTTTGAAAGTTGGCATGCCGAAAACCTGTTTACATCCTAATTTCCAAATCTAAATAAATCACATGGACTTTAAGTCCAAATCAGGAATTCAAATATTTCATAACATAAAAACCACATCAAAAGCTCTTATGAGCTAAATACAATTGTACAAATCCCAAAAATGGGAAAAATTTACAATACATAGTCCATGGACTTTACATAACACCTAGTCCATCTCAAAGTCGTCATCCTCTCGATCAAGCGCGCACTGGCTCCTCTTCCAAGATCCCAAACATTACCTGAAATGTTTGTAATATCATGAGCTAACAACTTAAGCCCAGGGAGAATAATAAGCATAAAAAGTAAATACGGACCTCAAACTCGCATTCCGATTTGTGTCCAATTATTCCGACACAATCCTTCCTAGAATTCTCCGAGTCTAGGTTATTCGATTTCATATTTTCCAATTGATGAAACTAATTAGCACACTTAGGCTAATTGTTCATTCTTTAACTTGTTATAACATAAAGTAAGAAAAGTAAATGACTTTGCATAAAATATAACATCTCGACTCTCTTTCTCATCTATCATATGCATAAAAGTAATGAGTACATCCATAGGATACGCATTTGCCATTTATGCATGTAATGAAGGTAATGTGGATTTTTACAAACTATCCACCCTTATCCTTATGCATGAAGGTATTGTGGGAATCCACTCATCCACCAATCAACCTTATGCATGATGAAGGTAATGTGGGAATCCACTCATCCATCATTCACCTTATGCATGAAGGTAACGTGGGAATCCACTCATCCACCGTTCCTTTTATTCTTTTGATTCTTTTCTTTTCTCTTTTCAATGATGCAAGATGTTATAGTATAATAAATAATGGTGCAAAATGTTATGCATATGTTTGCATATGCTTGTACAATTAAATAAAGTAAAGTAAATGATAAAGTAATTAAAATACACATAAGATAAATGGGCATAAGTAAGGACATAAAGTAAATGACAAAAAGTAAAATAACCGAGAAACTCGAATGAACGATATGACGATCGAACTCCGATATTAGTAATAAGATTAGAATCATAATTTAAACGATTAACCTATGTCCTCCTGGATTCTATACTTCCAAATAATCCGAGGTTCTATTAACCGCTTTAAATTACAAGTTGGATCATTTTGACTTCAAAATAATCCAACCTTAGTTTCATAACGAAACTAAGTTAGAATCTTCTAAGATTCCAAGTCTTTCTCGAGAATTTCTAAGTTCTCACTTAAAGGATTAACTCTTAATCCTAAGGGCACTAACTCACAACCCTCTAATCTTAGGTTCGGATTCTAATCTTAGTTCCAAACTCTCAAACCATCACACTAGTTTGCTTTCCATATTTAATTTAAATGCTAACTATTCTCACCTTATTAATAAGATGATTTAGCTCCTAAGTTCGAAGGAGCGATCAACCACGAAGTTCAAAAACACCTACAAACGAATTACATCGTAACAATCAATAACGAAACCAACTATCATTCAAACAATTACTAAACATACAAAGCAACGAAAACCCAATAAAACCCACAAAGAGGCCCACGGCCCTATCATCAAAAACGAGTCTCGGGTTTGGTTTTTCGGCTTTTTGGCAATTCAAAATACGTTTTGAGTTGGTTTTAATCAAATTCGATAATCCCGATTTCAATGGGTATCGATGAATAGTGTTTTTGAACATTAATCCCTTTCCCGAATTGAATTTAAATAAACATTCATTCATTAATTTCTAACCCATTTTCAATCCCAAAAGGGTAAATTTCAAACGGAAAGGGTTTCGATGAAACTCGGTTTTAGGGTTATGAAATAGTTTCCAAAAACACATAAAACTACTCCCGAATTGACAAACACCGAGTTTCACGGCAAGAAATCGAAAGAACACAAAAGCTTGAATCAATTTCCATGGAAGTTCAATGAGAATTCGAAATCTAGGGCTTACCTTAGAGAGTTGGAAACGTTCCAAGAGTGGAATGGGTAGAAAGGTCTCGGCGAGAGCTTTCCAACGCATCCGAAATCACGCAAACGGCCAAGAAACGGGGCCTGGCGACCGTTTCTTCCTCTTCTCTTTTCTTCCCTTTGTTGCTCGGGTTTGGAGAAGAAAATGGTGATGTTTTGGTCAAAAATGAGTCAATGACTCATTTAAAGAAGATGACAAATAGTAAATAGATATTTAGGAAGTTGGAAATTACGATTTTGCCCTTTTTAAGACTTTTGGCTTAAAACGAATCCCGAACATCTCAAACTAACCCAATGGTGATTAATAATTATTAATTGGCCCGTTAATAATTATTAACACCATTAAAACGTAATTAAATAAATAAAGCCATTAAAATGAATTAAAATGAAATAAATTGTAAATTTCTAATTTAATAATAAATAAATGAACTTAATTACTTGAATTAAATTAAAATAAATAAATAAATAAATAAAATTTATCACAAAATAACGGGACGTTACAGCTTCGCATTTTGTTTATAGACAAATGATCTAATCCTGATCATTCATGTGGGAGACATGAAATGGAAGTATCATATGCAATGTTGATTGTATAAGACAGGACCACGATGTTCGATCAAATTTCTCATTAGTACCGTTTACGAGAAATGATCGAATATCAAACTAAGTTTATCAACCGTGATAGATCTCAATCCTGAGTGAAATGCGGACTCCTATTTGTGGAGTTATGTTCTTTGATTCACATAGTTGAGAGCGATCTGTAAGAACGCTCAATACACTCCTGTTTTGGGAACATGACTAGATAAGTAGTCTGGGAACTCATTTTCACGAGATGGAATTCATAACTTTCCTATAAATTAACCAGGTATCGGTGCGATACCTAAACATTTTAGGAACTTTAGGAAACTCCCTTGATGTCCTGATTCGAGACATGAACAAGTGACGTCACGACTTCTATTGATCACGAAGTATCTTATCTCTAGTTCGACTAAAGATAAAGTTCATTGGAGAATCAAGCGGGAACACAAGGATAAAGCGGTAATTACAGGGGCAAAACAGTAAATTTATCCACCTGTAATTATGAGGGTTCCACGTGAAGGATAATATCACAGATATAAATAAATGATAAACTGAATGGACATAACTCATCTATAGTGAGGGGAGTTCAGCTATGAATCTATAGTGGAATTATTCATAGTTAGATAACAAGTAATTAACTGATTATGTGTTAATCACTTAATTGACTAATTATTAAGCCCATGATCTATAGGTCCATCGGGTCCCTATGCTAGCCCAAATATCGTAGTCGCGAAATCAAGTAGAAGAAATGGAAATTTTTAAGTAAAGTAAATTACTTAAAATAGGCAATATTAATTGTTTAAATATTGAGTATATTTAAACGGTAATTAATATAAACATTATTAATTGTTTAAATAATGAGTTTATTTAAACATGAAATTAATAATGAAATATTATTAATTAGATATTATTAATTATTTAAATATTGAGTATATTTAAATGGTAATTAATAATTTGAAATTAATTAACAATTATTAATTGTTTAAATAATTATATTTAAACGGAATTAATAATTAAAATTAATTAATTAATAATAAAATATTGTCAATAAAATTGTTAATTAAATAATGAGTTTATTTAATGGAAATTAATAATTATAATATTTATTATTAATTATTTAAATAATGAAAATTATTTAAATGGAAATTAATAATTAAATATAAAGTTGATAATATTTAGTCGGGAGAAAATATTAATTGTTTAAATAAAATATTTTATTTAAATGGTAATTAATAAATTAATTAATTAAGTTGGACTTATTAATTTAAGAGAGAATTTCTAGCCCAATTGGATTAATGAACCGAATTGGAATTGGCCCAAAATAATTAATTAAATAAATTAGAATTATTTATTAATTAATTAATGTATTTTCGGCTATATATGTATTTTTGGGAAGAGATAATTGCTTGAATTATATCCTAAAATAACTACATAGATTTATTTACCCAAGATAAATAAAAATAAAGAAAATAAAATAATCTCCTATTTATCCATGGCATTTTCGAAATTGCTAGATAAAGGAAAGAGATTATCTTTTTTTCTTTTTGTGTTTATCTCTATAGATTAATCCTAATGTGATTAGGATTCCTATTTTTCTATAAATAGGAGGGTTGGGTCATTCATAAATCATACAATTCAATTCCTTAGAAATTCGGGAATTCTCTCTTCTTCCCTTCTCCCCCCTTGGCCGAAATTCCCTATTCAAAATTGGGAAGAAAATATTTTTCTTCTTCCCAATTTCTTCTTAAGTTCGATCCCACAATCGGATTTCGTTTGATCGATCGGGATATAGCGTAGAAGATCCGGCGTTGCTGAGGATTTAAAGCTGTAAAGAAACCTCCAACCGATCCTCCGTTAATCAGTCAATGTAAGTTCCGGTTTTAATTTTCGAAAATATAAGCATGAATCTACATGTTTTATCACAAATTGCATGATGTTAATAGATCCGTTATTAAATGTTAATAAGTTTACTAAATAAAATTCCGCTAATTTAGTAAATCATCCCTTCATATCAGACAAGGACAAAATGAAGGGAAGAAAAAGGGAATACTCACCGTAATTGTGATGAGCCCAAAGGTAAAGTTATATAGCAGATAAAAGGGACAAGTGTAACCATATTACAATAGAGAAAATAACAAACCAATGGACAAATGAATAAAATGACGTGTACAACTGTAACGTCCCGTTATTTTGTGATAAATTTTATTTATTTATTTATTTATTTTAATTTAATTCAAGTAATTAAGTTCATTTATTTATTATTAAATTAGAAATTTACAATTTATTTCATTTTAATTCATTTTAATGGCTTTATTTATTTAATTACGTTTTAATGGTGTTAATAATTATTAACGGGCCAATTAATAATTATTAATCACCATTGGGTTAGTTTGAGATGTTCGGGATTCGTTTTAAGCCAAAAAGTCTTAAAAAGGGCAAAATCGTAATTTCCAACTTCCTAAATATCTATTTACTATTTGTCATCTTCTTTAAATGAGTCATTGACTCATTTTTGACCAAAACATCACCATTTTCTTCTCCAAACCCGAGCAACAAAGGGAAGAAAAGAGAAGAGGAAGAAACGGTCGCCCCGGCTTCGTTTCTTGGCCGTTTTGCGTGATTTCGGATGCGTTGGAAAGCCGCCGAGACCTTTCTACCCATTCCACTCTTGGAACGTTTCCAACTCTCTAAGGTAAGCCCTAGATTTCGAATTCTCATTGAACTTCCATGGAAATTGATTCAAGCTTTTGTGTTCTTTCGATTTCTTGCCGTGAAACTCGGTGTTTGTCAATTCAGGAGTAGTTTTATGTGTTTTTGGAAACTATTTCATAACCCTAAAACCGAGTTTCATCAAACCCTTTCCGTTTGAAATTTACCCTTTTGGGATTGAAAATGGGTTAGAAATTAATGAATGAATGTTTATTTAAATTCAATTCGGAAAGGGATTAATGTTCAAAAACACTATTCATCGATACCCATTGAAATCGGGATTATCGAATTTGATTAAAACCAACTCAAAACGTATTTTGAATTGCCAAAAAGCCAAAAACCAAACCCGAGACTCGTTTTTGATGATAGGGCCGTGGGCCTCTTTGTGGGTTTTATTGGGTTTTCGTTGCTTTGTATGTTTAGTAATTGTTTGAATGATAGTTGGTTTCGTTATTGATTGTTACGATGTAATTCGTTTGTAGGTGTTTTTGAACTTCGTGGTTGATCGCTCCTTCGAACTTAGGAGCTAAATCATCTTATTAATAAGGTGAGAATAGTTAGCATTTAAATTAAATATGGAAAGCAAACTAGTGTGATGGTTTGAGAGTTTGAAACTAAGATTAGAATCCGAACCTAAGATTAGAGGGTTGTGAGTTAGTGCCCTTAGGATTAAGAGTTAATCCTTTAAGTGAGAACTTAGAAATTCTCGAGAAAGACTTTGAATCTTAGAAGATTCTAACTTAGTTTCGTTATGAAACTAAGGTTGGATTATTTTGAAGTCAAAATGATCCAACTTGTAATTTAAAACGGTTAATAGAACCCTGGATTATTTGGAAGTATAGAATCCGGGAGGACATAGGTTAATCGTTTAAATTATGATTCTAATCTTATTACTAATATCGGAGTTCGATCGTCATATCGTTCATTCGAGTTTCTCGATTATTTTACTTTTTGTCATTTACTTTATGTCATTACTTATGCCCATTTACCTTATGTGTATTTTAATTACTTTATCATTTACTTTACTTTATTTAATTGTACAAGCATATGCAAGCATATGCATAACATTTTGCACCATTATTTATTATACTACAACATCTCGCATCATTGAAAAGAGAAAAAGAAAAGAATGAAAAGAATGAAAGGAACGGTGGATGAGTGGATTCCCACGTTACCTTCATGCATAAGGTGAATGATGGATGAGTGGATTCCCACATTACCTTCATCATGCATAAGGTTGAATGGTGGATGAGTGGATTCCCACATTACCTTCATGCATAAGGATAAGGGTGGATAGTTTGTAAAAATCCACATTACCTTCATTACATGCATAAATGGCAATTGCGTATCCTATGGATGTACTCATTACTTTTATGCATATGATAGATGAGAAAGAGAGTCGAGATGTTATATTTTTTTTTGCAAAGTCATTTACTTTTCTTACTTTATGTTATAACAAGTTAAAGGATGAACAATTAGCCTAAGTGTGCTAATTAGTTTCATCAAATGGAAAATATGACTTAGAATGACCTAGACTTTGGAGAATTCTAGGAAGGATTGTGTCGGTTTATTGGACACAAATCGGAATGCGAGTTTGAGGTCTATATTTACTTTTTATGCTTATTATTCTCACTTGGGCTTAGTTTGTTAGCTCATGATATTACAACCAATTTCCAGGTAATGCCTTGGCTAGAGGTCGAGGAGGAGGAGGTGGTCTTGCGTGATCGAGGGATGCCTGACCTCGAGATGGACTAATGGTTTTGTAAAGTTTATGTCTTATTTGATAAACTTTAAGGAATTGTATTTTGTATTTGGCTCCTAAGAGCCTAATGTTGATGAATTATGACATTATATATTTGAACTCCTGATTTGGACTTAAAGTCCATGAGATTTGATTAGATTTGAAAATTAGGTTGTAAACAGGTTTTCGGCATGCCAATTTTCAAACAAAACCACGCCAATTTTTCGTAAATTAAAAGACTTCCGCTGTTTTCTCTGATTTTAATTTATTTAAAAGTGACGGGTCGTCACAACAACCATATAGAAAAATATAAGCCTAAATAATATTCATCTAGACAAATAGGCGACATTTACTTATTTCGGTGATTGAACTTGTTTTGAATTTAAGTTTGGATGATTTTAGGTAGATTTTATTGTTTTCTGTTGGTTTTGATGAAAATGGTTGCACAACTATTGTTTGAAAATATGGATTTATCAAGAACTGTCTATCAGGTGATTTTGTTTTAAAAAGTTTTCAGTTGTATCATTTTCATGTTTTAATTTGAAATAAAGAGTCGATCTTTAACATATATGTGAGTCCTTGTCTTGAATCTGGAGGAATATTCTTAAAAAAATATAAAAAATTTACTATTTTTAAAAAAATCAATTCAAAAAATGTCTTTTTTTAATACTTAACTTTTAAAATTTCATTAGTCAACTGTTAAAGATAAAAATTAATTAAAAAAATGAATAATAATAATAATTAATTTTTAATGGTAGACGTTGTAGATTTAAGAATTTAATAATGGGTGTAGTAGTCTAAAAACGATTCTACCATCCCCTTTTATACATAGGATAAGAACATTACGTTGTTACTTGAAATTTTCTCATTCAATTAAATTTATTCGGTTTAATGTCATCTAAATATATGATCTTATTATTCTCTTTTATTCCCATTTACATGCTCTTCCAACAATATGGTATTGTCTCTCTAACTAAATTTTATTTTCTAGCGTACAAAAAAATTAAAGGTAGTTTTCAAAAAGCAGATCAAGATTAACAAAACTTAAGGTAGTTTAATTGGTATTTTTAAATAAATAAAATCGGTATAATATGAACCAAAATATATGAAATATTAGAAGCTAAAACTTTCTTTCAGATTAATTATCAGAGTCAGAGAGAATATATCTAACAAGATTTAATCTCATTTTAAAAAATCAAAAGTAAAAAATATCATTGTCCTTGCAATTGTAAATCCAGTTTGTTGTGGTGATGCTAAAATAAAAAATCAGAAGTCTCGGCATGAATGTAAAAAATGAGAAAGATTAAAAGTAATGTTGCAACCATCAGTTTTTATATCATAAAAGAAGAGGGATACATCTTTTTCTCATGGTCAGAGCAATTTGTCATAGTAGGAGAGGTAGGTATCGGCTAGCCATTTTCCCAACTTAATTTCACTATTAACATTTAGATGAACGCGATCTTTGTTAAATCCTTCTCCGTTAGACTTCACCAATTGCATGGCGTCGATGATCTGCACGTCTGGTAGTTCTTGGTGAACCACATCTTCTGCAACTCTCACCATTGCCAGATTAGGATTTTTGCATTGTATATATGTGTCATATGATGCTATTTTCACCTGCAGCCATTTGAATTATTTTCAAGTCATCCCCGGTGACCATAAAAAGTGAATGGAAACATTTAAAAAAAAAATACAGAGATAAGAAAAAATCGAACCAAGATAATTGGTAAAAATATTGGCTTCACATCATTGCGGACGTCAGTGAAAAACCTCTTAATGTTTTCCCCATATTTTTTAGCAGTGAAATCATTTGATGCATCACTTTCCCCTTGATACCAGAAAAGGGCACGAACTGTTCCTCCTTGTTCATGCGACATTTTTATTCTTGAAATCAACTCATTGTAAAATGTCTCATTCTTAGAGGATGAATCTTTCATCCAATTCTGAATTAGAGTGCCGCCTCTAGCACAAGGAACAAGACCAATAACACCAGCTCTCTTACCAACTTTGGCTAACAGTTGGTTAGCAAATGGCATTCCGGGACCAATACCTACTGTTCTGTTGAAGTCAATGTCTCGATGTAATGGCTCATACGCCTCTTCCCATTGACGATAAAGATTTAGACGGAGTATGGATGGGTTGGGCTGAGACTCGGGTGGGATAACTCCATCCCACGCAGAATTCTCAACCCCACCTCGACCGGCCATATTGCTTTGACCGCCTAGTATAAATATGTTTGTGGGAGTAGTAGTAGTCCCTAAACAGGAAGGGACAAACAAAAACATGGAACATAGGATCGAGAATGTGAAAAGGCAAGTCATTATTGATCTCTTTTGTGTTGACACACGATAAGAAACTCAGAAATGGATTGAGAGATGGGGAGGAAGACCTTTAAAGTAGAAGGAGAAATTAGATGCCAGACGATAGTTGAAAGAAGAAGATAATGAAGAGTGTGAATGAAAAATAAAGAAAGGAAAAGGAAGGCATTATATAGTGTAATAATGAGGAGAGAGGGGTACCTCTGCCATTCAAATTAGTCAAACAAACGTCCTTGTATGGCTTCACTTAATACTAAACTGAGAAGTGTAGATGAATGGTTAAGGTGAAGATGGAATGGAACCGAGATTATTATTTTTTATTTTTCGTTAGGAAATGTTAAATTGGGTACACAATTTTAACGTCAATATAACGTTTTTTTTGTTCCTAAGTCATCTCAAATATTGAATTTTAGGTATGTATTTTAGTTTATATCATTGTTTTTTTTACTTAACTAATATATTTTTTAATTAAAAATATTAAAATCAAAGTAATGATTTTTGAATCTAGGAATAAACTATCAAAATTTATGTTTAATTAATTTAGAATAATATGAGAGTTTTGATTATTACAAAATCATGTAGTTGACAATTCTAACCAAAATATAACAAATATTAAAAATCTACTATACAATTATTTTTAAGGGCAATTACTACAACAACTTATTTTTTCATACTAATTATGATGTTAGAACTTTTCAAAAATTATTAAAATAACAAAATTGTAGTTCAATAATTTAATGAAATCTATTTCATTAATTTATTGATATAAAAAAAGAAACTAATAAATTCATTGAAAATAATAATGAAAGATAATCAAATAGTTCGATAAATGAACTTAAAAAAAGTTTTAAAAAAAATAACATACATATTCAATAAATACCAATGAAATTAGTTCAATAATTTATTAAACTATAGTTCAATAATTTAATGAATTATAATTATTTTGTTTGAGTAATTTTTAAAAATATCTAACATTTTAGTAATTAGTATGCAGATTTATGTTATTTAAGATTAATTCTTTTATTTTTATTATTTTTACTGACTGAAGAAATATAAATATTTTTGTAGTTTTTTAAAAATTGAATGAAAGTTTTAGTTCGTAAAATCTTATTTAGAAAATAATTATTCAATAAAAAATAACGGTTAAAATAACATAAATTAAAAAGCAAAAACAGCTTAATTACAAGATTAGAAATGAAAAAAAAAAAAAAACTAGTTTAAAAATGTACATATATTTTTTAAAAGTTCTTTATCATTACAATCGATTTATTCTCCTACCGGAGAACCCAATCAATATATCTAAAAAAAAAAGTTTTCAAAAGAAACACATCTCCAAATTTCTATCTTTTGTGGTACTTTTGAAATGACATTTACCAAATGTATTTAACTCACCATTATTACAAAATGAATTAATGCCTTAAACTTTTACCTTAAACGTAGTGACCCTTATTGCACTGAGCAATTTAGCATCTTTCCTTTTATTTGTTTATTATTATTAGTGGAGCATGGTCCAAACCTAACCCCATAAGACTCTTAAATTCTATAGTAATTTTAATTTACAAATTTGTTATTTTCAAAGAATTATAATTTTATCTGGTAAAGTAAATTTTACAAATTTATTCTCCAACTAGAGAACCCAATCAACATATAGTAAAAAAAAGAAAAGTCTTAAAAAGAAGACATCTCCAAGTTTCTATCTTTTGTGGTAGTTTTGAAATGACATTTACCAAATTTATTTAACTCACATGCAACTGCAATACCATTATAACAAAATGAATTAATGCCTGTAGCTTTTATGTTAAACATAGTAACCCTTATTGTACTGAGTAATTTAGCATCTTTCCTTTTATTTGTTCATTTTTATTTAAGGAGTATGGTCCAAACCTAACCAACAAAGCCTTATATAGTGTAATAATGAGGAGAGAGGGGTGCCTCTGCCATTCAAATTAGTGAAACAAACGTCCTTGTATGGCTTCACTCGTAATAAGAAACGTGAAGATGGAGTCAACTTAAAAATTATGATTGATGGAAGAAATCATATCAATGAGAAGGGATAAGGGTGGATCTTAATTTATTATTAAAAATAATTTCCATTAAACTTTTTTCAATTTTAAAGGATTTAATATTATTTCTGTAACGTCCCGTTATTTTGGAGTAAAAAAAAAAATTATTATTTTATTTTATTTATTATTTATTTATTTATTTAATATTGTTTATTTATTTATTTATTGCAATTCAAGTATTTAGTTTAATTATTATTTTGTAATTTCGATTTTAGTACTTAATTTTTTGCTCGAAATTCATTTTTATTGTTTTAATGTTTATTTTTCGCTTCGGTGACTTTAATAATTATTAATAGGCCAATTAATAATTATTAATCATCTTTAGATTTATTTAAGAGCATCGGGTTTCGTTTTAGAAGTCAAAAGTCATAAAAGGACGTAACCGTCATTTCCAATTTCTTAAAATATCTAAATTCACTATTCACTTATCTTTAAAAATCCAAAATTGACCAATTTACTTCATTTTCTTCTCTTCCATTTTTTCTTCTTGGCCGTGACCTTCATTTCCTCCATGGATGATCTTTTCTTTTCTTTGTTTCTTATTCATTTCTCGATGGATCGGCTTGATTTCGGTTGCGTTGGATTGGTAGGGACGAGGGCTACCTATCCAACCTACCTTTTCGAAGTTTCCCGTTCCCTTAGGGAAGTCCTAAAAAGTAAGTTTTCAAAACTTTTTAGGTGGTTTTGTTCGTTTTTGATTATAAATGAGATTTGAAGTTGAAATCATGAATTTCTATCATGAAAAATGACGATTTTGAGCCCGGATTTTCGAAAAACACTATTCACCCGAAAACACTATTCACCCGAGACACTATTCATCCGAAATTACTATTCACCCGAAATTGCACACTTGTTCGCATTTTAGTTATGAGTTGTAATATGTTGTGCAATTGATGAATTGTAGGTGCGTTTGCTCGGTTGTTGATTCGTGGAAAATTGGAGATTTGGAGTTAATTGGCTAAGGTGAGAATAGTTAGTATTTAAAGTAACTATAGAAAGCAGACAAGTGTGATGGTTTGTAAAATCGGAAACTAAGATTAGAATCCAACCTAAGATTAGAGGGTGTGAGTTAGTGCCTTAGGATTCGAAGTTAATCCTTTAGGCGAGAAACTTAGGATTTCTCGATGAAAGCCTCGAATCTTAGAAGATTCTAAGCTAGAATAGTTTCGGAGTTTAGAATGGATCATTGGATGTTAAATGATCCAAGACTTTGTTAAGAACGATTGTTAGAACCTCGGATTATTGGAAGTTTAGAATCCTGGAAGGTTTAGGATAATCGTTATGTTTTGATGCTTTACTTTGTTAATGGAGTTCGATCGTATATCGATTATCCAGAATCTCTGTTTATTTTATTTTATGTCCTTTACTTTATGTTATTTCGATTACTTTAATTCCGCACTTTACTTATTTATTTTTACAAGCATATGCAGGCATATGCATAACATTTTGCACCATTATTTATCATACCATAACATCTCGCACCATTGAAAAGAGAAAAAAAAGAAAAGAATGAAAGGAACGGTGGATGAGTGGATACCCACGTTACCTTCATGCATAAGGTGAATGGTGGATGAGTGGATACCCACATTACCTTCATACATAAGGTGAATGGTGGATGAGTGGATACCCACATTACCTTCATACATAAAGATAAGGGTGGATAGTTTGTGAAAATCCACATTACCTTCATTACATGCATAAATGGCGAATGCGTATCCTATGGATGTACTCATTACTTTTATGCATATGATAAATGAGAAAGAGAGTCGAGATGTTATATTTTATGCAAAGTCATTTACTTTTATTACCTTATGTTATAACAAGTTATTGGATGAACAATTAGACTAAGTGTGCTAATTAGTATCATCATTTGGAGAATATGGAATAGAATTACCTAGAGTTTGGAGGACTTTAGGAGTTGTTTGTGTCAGGTTATTTGGACACAGATCGAAATGCGAGTTTGAGGTCTATTCTTACTTTTTATTCTTATTATTCTCACTGGGCTTAAGTTGTTAGCTCATGATATTACAAACATTTCAGGTAATGTTTGGGATCGTGGAAGAGGAGTCAGGCGCGCTTGATCGAGGGGATGATGATTGTCGAGATGGACTTTGAGTTATGTAAAAAATCCATGTCCATGGTTGATTTGTGAAATTTATGTCATTTTGATGATTTGAACTTTGTATTTAGCTCATAAGAGCTTATGGTTGTCATTTTATGATTATGATCATTTTAAACTCCTGGATGGAACTTAATGTTCCTTGTGTTTTTAGATGTTTGAATTTAAGATGTAAACAGGTTTTGGCTAGCCTATTTTCAAACATAATCACGCCATTTTTCTTAAAATAAAAGACTTCCGCTGTTTTCTCTGATTTTAATTTATTTAAAATGACGGGTCGTCACAATTTCTATACTTTTTATCACCAGCTTTCCAACAAATTGATGAGTTCTCAATCAAAGTTGGGGTATGCGTAAATGTAGCAATTTTGAAATAATATTTATAAAAATAGAAGATCAAAAAATATTTGTAAATGTAGTAAATTTTAAATATATATATATATATATATATATATATATATTAAAGTTCTTTATATATTTTCATTATAATTGATTTATTCTCGTGGAGAAGCCAATCAATATATAGTAAAAAGAAGAAAAGTCTTCAAAGAAAGATATCTCAAAGTTTCTATCTATTGTGGTAGATTTGAAACGACATTTACTAAATTTATTTAACTCACATGCAACACTATTATAACAAAATGAATTAATGCCTGAAGCTTTTACCTTAAAAGTAGTAACCCTTATTACACTGAGCAATTTAGCATCTTTCTTTTTATTTGTTCATTATTATTTAAGGAGCATGGTCCTACCAAACCTTACCCATAAGACTCTTAAATTCTATAGTAATTTTAATTACAATTTTATTATTTTCAATAATTATAATTTATCTGGTAAAGTAAATTTTACAAATTTATCATCTATTTGTTGTTTAAAAATCTAATTAAAGAAGTGATTAATTTAAAAAAAAATAGAGGGACCTAGTAATCTATACTATATTAAAAAGTTAAGAAGTTGGGGAAATATATTTAGACAAAAATACCCTCTATATAATTAACATATTACACTTATCCGAAATTTCAAAATTTCAAATCTTTTTTTTTAATTTAATTGAATCAATATTTGAATTCAAATTAGATGATAGCTGTATATACTTAAAATATATATATATATATATATATATATATATATATATATATATATATATATATATATATATATATATATATATATAACTTGGTTTAGAAAAGCCGTTAATTAACATTTATATTTTTATTTATAATAATCTATTTACATATTTAAAAAAAAAAAAACACCAACGATTTGGTTTAGAAAAGCAAGGATTTTTGCATCTACATTTGTAATTTTATATATTATAGACGAATTATATATATATATATATATATGCAAACATACTAGGTTTTGTATTTGTAACATAATTAAAAAAAAATCAAGGTTCTTTACACTACTAAAAAAAATCAAGGTTCTTCCTTTAATTTCATCTCTATATTACGATATATTATCTTAAGTAATTTTTTTTTATTAATCTTTTTAGATGAGAGGTATTATAATCAATGAGCTTAAATCATTTCAACGAAAATAGACAATTTGAGTTACTGTTATCCGCAACTTCATGATAAAATCATTAAAAAATAAAAAGGAAAGTCCATTAAAAAACTTAAGATGATTGTTGTAGATAAAGAGGTAGTAAAGTTATTGAGATAATATCATCGGACTTAGACTCTTTTGATGATGTGAATTTAGTTTATGGCATGCACCAAATTTTTTCACAGTTTAGCCTCTGTTTTGATTGGTATTATTAGTAGTATAGTACAACAACCGGTAAATCTATATTGTAGGATTATTTATTTTTTCCCTGGTATATTTTATAGATTATTGTACTATACTACTATTAGTCCTACAACATAGATTTACCTTGTTATTTTCAAAATTTTAATTTTATAAAATAAAAATTATGTAATGTATTTCTTTGTATGATTTTGACTTAATATTTTTATTGACCGAAGAAATATATATATATATATTGTAATTTTTTAAAAAACATATGAAGGTTTTAGTTGCTAAAAACTTAATTAGAAAATAATTATTTAACGAAAAATTACAGTTAAAATAACAAATATTAAAGTTAAAATAACAAAATAACAAATATTAAAAGCCAAAACAGTTTTGTTACAAGATTAGAAATGAAAAAGAAAAAAGTAAGTAATATGTTATTTTGGTACACCGCCACGACTTAAAAAACTACCGTCAAAATAATGATATTTTATGTTTAGGGGAAAACTAATTTTTTAAGGAATTTTTTTAACCGGGAATCATTGTTAGCTTTAACTTAGGGTCCAGAAAATAGAAAATTTTAACTTGAATATTTTGAAATGAAAAATATATTTTTTATTTAAAAAATAAATTGTGCACGAATCAATGTTTAATATTTTTTTTATTAAAATAATTAACGTGTTTAATAATGATCAACTATGTCTACTTAAACATAGCTCATCCTCTCTCATAAGGTGGAATGTCTCAATTTATGGTAAAATCTAAATATATCTTTCTTCATCTTAAAAAAAAATATCTATTTTGTAAAAATAATCAGAAAAGTTCATTCCCAGCCATTATCCCACCTTTTTAAATTTTATAATCTTACCATATATCCCACTGAAGAAATGGTGCAACTAGTCAAGCAGTTGTGAATATTAATTGCAAGTTTAATCATTCAATGGTCGACGTTAAAAAAAAACACTAGTTTTTAAATTTATATATTTCTTTATATATTTTCATTACAATTGATCTATTCTCGTGGTGGAGAAGCCAATCAAATAGTAAAAAAAAGAAAAGTCTTCAAAAAAAACACATAGTCAAGTTTCTATCTTTTGTGGTAGTTTTGAAATGACATTTATCAAATTTATTTAACTCACATGCAAGCTTTTACCTTAAATGTAGTAACCTATATTGAATTGAGAAATTTAGCATCTTTCCTTTTATTTGTTTATTATTATTTAAGGAGCATGGTCCAAACCTAACCAATAATGTTCTTAAATTCTTTAGCAAAATTAATTTTAAAAAAATTGTTTTCAGATAATTATATTTTAGGAACCAAAACCTTCAAACCATTTTTTAAAAATTACAAAAATATATATATATTTCTTGGGTCAATAAAAATATTAAAAATAATTGTATAGTAGGTTTTTAATATTTGTTATATTTTGGATAAATTGTCATCTACATGATTTTGTAATAATCAAAACTCTCATATTATTATAAATTGATTATCCACAAATTTTGATAGTTTATTCCTAGATTCGAAAATCATTACTTTTATTTTAATATTTTTTTTATTAAAAAATATATTATTTAAGTACAAAAATAATGATATAAACCAATACATATACCTAAAATTCAATATTTGAGATGACTTATGAATAAAAAAAAGTATTATATTGACGTTAAAAATGTGTACCCAATGTGACCTTCCTAACAAAAAAATAAAAAAAATAACAAACTCGGTTCCATTCCATCTTCACCTTAACCATTCAACACCATTCATTGAACCTACCACACTTCCCAGTTTAGAATTAAGGGGTTCTTGCATGTATATATATATTATTTATAAAAATTGTAGTCTAAAAATTTATTTGTAATATTAAAAAACTCAAATTCACGTCTAAAATAATATAATATTACTACTGTATCACTGATTTCAGATAAGTAATCATTATTTAGCACAAAGGTAATAACTTCTTATTATACAATGAATAAAATACCATATAAAGACCTAATAAATAAATAAATAATTAGAATTTATTATAAAATAAAAAAAATTATCATAAACTTTTGACAAATTTCATTGTGTAACAGATTTTGATGCGATATTTATAAAAATGACCACACAAAATTATATTTATAAATATAACAATTTTTATTATATTAATTAGTGATTAACAATAATTAATGTTTGTATTAGTGATAAACTTAATGCTAAAATATGTAATTTAATGTTTATGATTGATTTATTTAATTAAAATTTACTATATTTACAAATATATTTTAGCTCCTATTTTTATAAATATTATTTTAAATTACCAGATTTAAAAAAACCCAAACTTTAATTGAGAAATCATCAATTTATTGGAAAGCTGGTGATAAAAAGTATAGAAATAATAAATGTTTAATGGAAATTATTTTTAATAATAAATTAAGATCCACCCTTATCCCTTGTCATTGATATGATTCCTTCCATCAATCATAATTTTTAAATTGACTCAATCTTCACGTTTCTAATTAGGAGTGAAGCCATACGAGAACGTTTGTTTGACTAATTTGAATGGCAGAGGTACCCCTCTCTTCTCATTATCACACTATATAGAGCTATTAGGTTTGGACCATACTCCTTAAATAAAAACGAACAAATAAAAAGAAAGATGCTAAATTACTATGTGCAATAAAGGTTACTACGTTTAAGGTAAAAACTACAGGCATTAATTCATTTTGTTATAATGGTTGTTGTAGTTGCATGTGAGTTAAATAAATTTGGTAAATGTCATTTCAATACTACCATAAAAGATAGAAACTTGGAGATGTCTTCTTTTTAAAACTTTTCTTTTTTATTATATATTGATTGCGTTCTCCAGCAGAGAAATAAATTTGTAAAATTTACTTTACCAGATAAATTATAATTCTTTGAAAATAATAAATTTGTAAATTAAAATTACTAAAGAATTTAAGAGTCTTATTGGTTTAGGTTCGGACCATGCTCTACAAATAATAATAAATAAATAAAAGGAAAGATGATAAATTACTCAGTGCAATAAGTGTCACTACATTTAAAGTAAAAGCTTCAGACATTAATTAATTTTGTAATAATGGTGAGTTAAATACATTTGGTAAATGTCATTTTAAAACTACCACAAAAGATATAAATTTGGAGATGTGTTTCTTTTGAAAACTTTTGTTTTTTTTTTTTTACTATATTGATTGGGTTCTCCAGTAGGAGAATAAATCAATTGTAATGATAAAGAACTTTTAAAATTTATATGTATATTTTTAAATTAGTTTTTTTCCCATTTCTAATCTTGTAATTAAAATGTTTTTGCTTTTAATTTATGTTATTTTAACCGTTAATTTTTATTGAATAATTATTTTCTAAATAAGTTTTTACGAACTAAAACTTTCATACAATTTTTAAAAAATTACAAAAATATTTATATTTCTTCAGTCAGTAAAAATAATAAAAATTAAAGAATTGATCTTAAATAGCATAAATCTACATACTAAATACTAAAATGTCAGATATTTTTAAAAATTACTCAAATAGGATAATTATAATTCATTAAATTATTGAACTATAGTTCAATAAATTATTGAACTAATTTCATTGGCATTTAATGAATATGTATGTTATTTTTTTAAAAAAATTTAAGTTCATTTATCGAACTATTTGATATTAGGATTAATTTCAGTAATGAACACATTAATTTTGTTTATTTAAAAAAAACATAAGCTTTTATATATAAATCAAAACTACCCAAAACCACCACCAGAAAAATTAAATTTCATTGTGAAAAGACGAAACATACCCCTGATCTATTAAATGATATATAATTAATGAGACATAATTATTAGGAGAGATAAAAGGGTAATAAGGTAACACTCAAATCGGAATCCACCAGAATCGCCACCATAAATGGTGTTTTATGGGTAAATATGATATTAATATGAAACAACCATTAAAACTGAAATTAGGTGAATTAAATTGGTTATTAATGTAATTAATTCTTGATATTATCTTTCATTAGTATTTTCAATGAATTTATTAGTTTTTTTTTATATCAATAAATTAATGAAATATATTTCATTAAATTATTGAACTATAATTTTGTTATTTTAATAATTTTTGAAAAGTTCTTACATCATAATTAGTATAAAAAAATAAGTTGTTGTAGTAATTGCCCTTAAAAATAATTGTATAGTAGATTTTTAATATTTGTTATATTTTGGATAGAATTGTCATCTAAATGATTTTGTAATAATCAAAACTCTCATATTATTATAAATTAATTATACATAAATTTTGATAGTTTATTCCTAGATTCAAAAATCATTACTTTGATTTTAATATTTTTAATTAAAAAATATATTAGTTAAGTAAAAACTGAAGGGATGATTTACTAAACTAGCGGAATTTGATTTAGTAAACTAATTAACATTTAATTATGGATCTATTAATATCATGCAATTTGTGAAAAAACATGTAGATTCATGCTTTAAATTTCGAAAATTAAAATCAAAACTTACATTGAGTAATAAATGGAGAATCGGTTGGAGGTTTCTTTATAGCATCAAATCCTCAGCAACACCGGATCTTCTACGCTATATCCCGATAGATCAAACGAAACCCGATTGTGGGATCGAACTTTAGAAGAAATTGGGAAGAAGAAAAATATTTTCTTCCCAATTTTGAATAGGAAAATCGGCACTCAAGGGGGGAGAGGAGGAAGAGAGAATTCCGAATTTCTAAGGAATTTAATTGTGTGATTTATGAATGACCCAACCCTCCTATTTATAGAAAAATAGGAATCCTAATCCCATTAGGATTAATGTATAGAGATAAATACAAAAAGAAAAAAGATTATCTCTTTCCTTTATCTTGCAATTTCGAAAATGCCATAGATAAATAGGAGATTATTTTATTTTCTTTATTTTTATTTATCTTGGGTAAATAAATCTATGTAATTATTTTAGGATATAATTCAAGCAATTATCTCTTCCCAAAAATACATATATAGCCGAAAATGCATATATTAATTAATAAATAATTCTAATTTATTTAATTAATTATTTTGGGCCAATTCCAATTGGGTTCATTAATCCAATTGGGCTAGAAATTCTCTCTTAAATTAATAAGTCCAACTTAATTAATTTATTTATTAATTACCATTTAAATAAAATATTTTATTTAAACAATTAATATTTTCTCCCGACTAAATATTATCAAATTTATATTTAATTATTAATTTCCATTTAAATAATTTTCATTATTTAAATAATTAATAATAAATATTATAATTATTAATTTCCATTAAATAAACTCATTATTTAATTAATAATTTTATTGACAATATTTTATTATTAATTAATTAATTTTAATTATTAATTTCCTTTCAAATAAAATTAATTATTTAAACAATTAATAATTGTTAATTAATTTCAAATTATTAATTATCATTTAAATATACTCAATATCCAAATAATTAATAATATCTAATTAATAATATTTCATTATTAATTTCCTGTTTAAATAAACTCATTATTTAAACAATTAATAATGTTTATATTAATTACCGTTTAAATATACTCAATATTTAAACAATTAATATTGCCTATTTAAGTAATTCACTTTACTTAAACTTTTCATTTCTTCTACTTGATTTCGCGACTACGATATTTGGGCTAGGATAGGGACCCGATGGACCTATAGATCATGGGCTTAATAATTAGTCAATTAAGTGATTAACTCATAATCGATTAATTACTTATTATCTAACTATGAATAATTCCACTATAGATTCATAGTGAACTCCCCTCACTATAGATGAGTTATGTCCATTTAGTTTATCTTTATTTATATCCGTGATATAATCCTTCACGTGGAACCCTCATAATTACAAGCGGATAAATTTACCGTTTTACCCCTGTAATTCTTGCTTTATCCTTGTGTTTCCGCGATTCTCCAATGAACATTATCTTTAGTCGAACTAGAGATAATATACTTTTGTGATCAATAGAAGTCATGGCGCCACTTGTTCATGTCTCGAATCGAGACATCAAGGGAGTTTCCTAAAGTTCCTAAAATATTTAGGTATCGCACCGATACCTGGTTAATTTATAGGAAAGTTATGAATTCCATCTCGTGAAAATGAGTTCCCAGGCTACTTATCTAGTCATGTTCCCAAAACGAAGTGTATTGAGCGTTCTTACGGATCGCTCTCAACCATGTGAATCAAAGAACATAACTCCATAAATAGGAGTCCGCATTTCACTCAGGATTGAGATCTATCACGGTTGATAAACTTAGTTTGATATTCGATCATTTCTCGTAAACGGTACTAATGAGAAATTTGGTTGAACATCGTGGTCCTGTCTCCCACATGAATGATCAGGATTAGATCATTTGTCTATAAACAAAATGCGAAGCTATCAACAGTGTTACCAGGATAAGGTTCCCAAACGTTATCCTTTTACTGTAGACACTTTTAAGTTACTCATCTCGACTTTAATCCTCTCGTATGACTCACATACTAAGTCGTGATTTCATAAGAGTAACTTAGGGTTTACTATTTGAATGTTTGATATTTATATATTTCCATATATTCCTAATATCATTAATTGAATCAATCTAGATAATATAAAGAACTTATGTTTATTTATTTAATTTATTCTTAATAAATTATTATTATTAAATAATTACAAGTTCTAGGACACCATTCCTAACAAAAACAAACGATGATATAAACTAAAATACATACCTAAAATTCAATATTTGAGATGACTTAGGAATAAAAAAACGTTATATTGACGTTCAAATTGTGTACCTAATTTAACATTTCCTATCGAAAAATAAAAAATAATAATTTCGGTTTCATTCCATCTTCACCTTAACCATTCAACACCATTCATCTACACTTCTCAGTTTAGTATTAAGTGTTCAGTGTTCTGGCACATATATAGTAGAATAAGATCTAACATTAATAAAAATAACAATCAAAAAATTTATTTATAAAAATTAAATTC
Source organism: Gynostemma pentaphyllum (assembly GCA_028015215.1). Lineage (NCBI taxonomy): Eukaryota > Viridiplantae > Streptophyta > Magnoliopsida > Cucurbitales > Cucurbitaceae > Gynostemma > Gynostemma pentaphyllum. Next base: position 17,606,023 of record CM051349.1, read on the forward strand.
ACGCCTAAAATATTACAATATTACCACTGTTATCACATATTTCCCTTAAGTAATCATTATTTGGCACATAGGTAATCATTTCTTATTATAGAATGAATAAAATACTATATAAAGACCTAATAAATAAATAATTAGAATTTATTATAAAATAAAAAAGTTATCATAAGCTTTGGGGATATTTCATTGTGTAGTAGATTTTGATATAGTATTTATAAAAAAGACCACTCAAAATTATATTTATAAATATAACAATTTTATTATGTTAATCAGTAATTAATGTATACATTAGTGATAAACTTAATGTTTTTAATTAAAATTTAATAAATATTTTTGAACTTTTATTTTTGTAAATATTATTTAAAAACTGCTATATTTATAAATACCCAAACTTTGATTGAGAACTGGTCAATTTGTTGGAAAGCTGGTGATAAAAAGTATAGAAATAATAAATGTTTAATGGAAATTATTTTTGTTGTGGGTGAAATTATATCAATACACGTGGAATTTCTAAACTTGTTCAAAGAATGCACAATCGACATGCCTACGTCACGTTGACAGGCTACGTCACCTATGAGGCTATGTATACATCGTCTGGGAGGCCACGTCTACGTCGCCTGGGAGGCTACGTGTAACGTCCCGTTACTTTTAGAGGTAAAATTTTTTTTTTTATTTTATTATTTTATTATTTTTATTTATTTAAAGCTTTTAAAATTAGTTAAAATTAATAATTCCAGTTTTATTAGTTATTTCCGTCCGAAAATCCTTTTTATCGTTTTAATTCGTTTCGGTGACTCTAATAATTATTAACGGGCCAATTAATAATTATTAGACACATTTAGATATTTTTACGACCATCGGTTTTTCGATTTATAAGCAAAAGGTCAAAAAGGGCAAAACCGTAATTACCCAAACCCTAAAATATCTAGATATTTTTCTTAACTATCATCTTTTTAACTTAGCTATTAAGCAAAAAGTGGTCATCTTCTTCCTCCTTTTCTCCTCCAAGCCGTGAGCCATTCCACCATTGAAGTGGATTTTCTTTTCTTCATTTCTCATCCGTTTCTCAATGGATCGTCAGTGTTTGTGTCTGCGTTGGATTGGTAGGGACGAGGGCTACCTATCCAACCTAGCTTTTCGAATTTTCCCGTTCTCTAAGGGAAATCCTAAAAAGTGAGTTTTCAAAACTTTTTATATGGTTTTGTTCGTTTTTGATTGTAATTGAGTTTTGATGTTGAAATCATGAATGATTATCATGGAATTTGACGATTTTGAACCCGGATTTTCGAAAATCACTATTCACGTGAAAACACTATTCACCCGAAAACACTATTCACCCGAAATCACTATTCACCCGAAATTGCACACTTGTTCGCATATTAGTTATGAGTTGTAATATGTTGTGCAATTGGTGAATTGTAGGTGCGATTGCTCCAGGTTGTTGTTTCGTGAAAAGTGGTGATTTGGAGTTATTTGGCTAAGGTGAGTTTAATATGATAGTTAGCAATTTTATGAATTTAGTTTCATTATGTAATTGTTTATCAATGTTAAGAGGGGGTTAACTTCTTAGAATTAAGTTTTGGGTGGAAACTTTAATTCGGAAGTGTGTGTGGAGAAAGTTGGACTTATGGTTAGTTCGATGATTAGAGATCATCGGGGAGGTTTGGAAGTATGGTAACGTGATTTGGAGATGTTAGATGAAAGTTGATTTGGAAGTTACTTCGGTTGATTTGGAAGTTACTTCGGTTGATTTAGAAGTTACTTTGTTGGTTTTGAAGTCACTTGGATGACTTTGGAAGTAAAGTAATTAGAAGATGCACTTGAGTAGTAACTCGTGTATTATAGCTCGTTAGGTTTCTTTTTAACTTAGTAGACTTCTTCGGAGTTTAGCTAACTTATTGGAGACCTAGGGCACAATGATTCACACATGATAGTATGTTGATTCGATCCATACGTATCATGGTGTGATGAATTTGTGGGAACTTTGAGCACTTAGTAACTAGCACATGATAGTATGTTGATTTCGATCCATACGTAGTCATGGTGTGATGTTGGTACTTTGGTTTGTAACTAGCACATGATAGTATGTCGATTTCGATCCATACATATCATGTTGCGATATGGTGAAATTCCTGATACCTATGGTGAAATTCCTGATACCTATGGTGAAATTCCTGATATCCGATATGGTGAAATTCCTGATACCTATGGTGAAATTCCTGATACCTATGGTGAAATTCCTGATACCTATGGTGAAATTCCTGATATCCGATATGGTGAAACTCCTGATATGCGATGGTTGTGATATGGTAATACCGCACGGGCTTAGTATGCGATATTTATCCATATGGTATACCCGTGCGATGGTTGTGATATGGTAATACCGCACGGGCTTAGTATGCGATATTTATCCATATGGTATACCCGACGCGATGGTTGTGATATGGTAATACCGCACGGGCTTAGTATGCGATATTTATCCATATGGTATACCCGTGACGATGGTTGTGATATGGTACATGGTAGTACGTGGATTCGGATCCGTGCGTACCATGGTATTATGATCTATGATACGGCACATGATAGTATGTTGATTCGGATCCATACGTATCATGGTGCGATGGTTGTGACATGGTATGACCGTACGTGGTATGTTGATTTCGATCCATACAATAGCACGATACGATGAAACTTATTTGGTAATAAAGATAGTTAATGTTATTTTTACCTAATCTTTAGAAACGTGTAGTGAGACTTAGTTGTGAATGTTAATTTTACTTTAAGTCTTTATTTTCCATCTCATGGTTTTGAATGACGAATACGGGTAGTATGATACTATCTTATGTTTACATGGAAATTGGAATGTGGTTACGGTAATAATGAACATTTAGGCCTCCTGGACACGATTTCTGGTATGAGATTTAGTTCATAGGATTACTTGCTTTCATTTTACTCTCACTAGCATTGTTTGCTAATGGTGCTACACCACAATATTTTCAGGTAAACCCCATCCTAAGAAGCGAGGTAGACGAAATGGTGTCGCTTGACTGCTCGAGGTGGTGTAAGGGACAATATTAAACTCTTTTGATAAGCAATAGTAAAATGCTTGTAATCATATACTTTTTACATACTTTGTGTCATTTTGAGCCCGTGAAGGGTGTATGTGTAAAGTATTTTGATGTTTTTATGATTAAACTTTACTTTGGAATGTGCATTCCCGATTTATAGCTTTTTCTGGACTTTGGGTTGTAAAACAGGTTTTGATTATTCGACTTTTAAACGAACCCATGCCGTTTTTCTTTAAAAATTAAGTCTTCCGCTGTGCATTTGAATTTAAAGAATTTAACGGAAAATCGGGTCGTTACACTACGTCTACGTCACCTGGAAGGTACGTCTACATAGTCCCAAGAGCCTACGTCTACGTCATTTAATAAGACTACGCATTAAAGACCAAGAAACTACATTATATTGATATCCAATCAAATGATGACACGTGACATGACCAACAAGCGACACGTCGTTGGGAAGCAACACGTGGCCCAATCCCGACGCGACACGTGGCACGATGATGTCATCAAACTCCTCTCATATAAATAGGAGAAGAAATTCATTCATTAGGTAACTAATTTTTACTACAATTCTCTCTGGCACACTAGCTCTTGCTTGCACTGACTTAAGCATCGGAGAGTGTTAGGCCGGCACCACACCGGTGCTCTCTTTGTTTCCTATGCAGGTACAAACAGTGCTCGTCAACTACTCAGCACCTCACCTACGCAGCACCTCCAGTGCAGCGCACTACATCCGACTCGTCCCATACTTTCAGTTCGTTGCTTACGTGGAAGTTATCCATTTTTGGGCAACAACATTTGGCGTCGTCTGTGGGAAGGAGTACATAACTAAGTGCTCTACCATTTAGGATGAGTCGAAGAAGTCAACACGGTGATGATGTGGATGACGGTGAGAACCGTAACCCTCGTAATACGAGATATCAAACTCGTAGCAATAGAGAACGACAACAACAAGCTGAAGAGAATCGAGAAGTGGTAAGGGTTGCGCCCGTGCCAGACAGAAGGGTAGTTGTTTTAGAAGAGCAAGTTCGAGGTGTGAACCGAGATCTTGCAAAAGTACTAGAGATACTCACACGAAGGTCAGATCACCAAGCCCTCACTGACAACCATGATTTATGATCGAAGAAAGAAAAAGAAAAAGAACCTATAGAAGGTGTTGCAGAGTCACGGAATCACGAGAAGGGTGGTTCGAAGGGGAAGTCGAGGCTACATACTCGGGACACTTCTCCTTCTTCCAATAAGTCTTCTCCCAAGAGGCATCCAAGCATGAAAGGAAGGTCTGACCTTAGAGAAGTGTTCAACGAAAAAAGAAAAGCACAAACTAGTATAGCAAAGTCTACTGCTGAAAGTTCACAACCTTGGGCATCGGAGTTAAAGAAGCTCCAAGACGAGCTTGGTCATATGAAGAAAGAGTATCGTGGAAAGGCTCCCCCTGTATTAGAAGATCTCCTCGAGCAAACTAAACCACCATTCACGGATGATATCATGGAGGTAGAACTTCCTACTAAGTTTAAAATGCCAACTATGGCAACTTATGATGGTTCAAAGGATCCAGTTGAGCATGTTGATACATTTCGGACCTGGATGGAGCTCCAGGGAGTCCGAGATGCTATCAAATGCAGGGCATTCCCTCTTACATTAGGAGGCTCTGCACGAGGGTGGTATAGGCAAGCTCAAGCCAAGGTCTATCTCATCATTTAAAGACCTTACTAGATCTTTCGTAACTCAATTTCTAGGCGGAAGAAATCATAAAAAACCTGCTACGCACCTTTTGACTGTGCGTCAGAAGTCGGGAGAAAGTCTCCGAGACTACGTAGTAAGATTCAATAGTGAAGCATTGAAAGTTGAAGGTTACAGCGACGACATAGCTCTAACCGCAATGATGGCTGGATTGAAGGATGAAAAGTTTTTGTGGTCCCTAGGCAAAAAGACTCCTGCTACCTACACATAACTCATCGCAAGAGCACAAAAGTATATGAGTGCGGGAGAATTACTTAGTGCAAGAAAAGCTCCAGATGAGGGAGGGAGTAGCAAACATTCTGAGCACAAAAGGAAAGATCGAACAGAAAACATTACTCGAAAGGATGACCGATACATGGATGAAAAAAGAAGCAAGACAGAACAACGAACTGAGGAGCGGGGTAATCCTGTGACCAAGTTCAAGAAGTACACCCCTACTACTATCCCAGCTGAACAACTACTAATGGAGATTCAAGACAAAAATTTGGTTAGATGGCCGCCAAGGATGAAGGAAGGGTCGAATAAGAGGAATAAAGATAAATATTTCCTCTTCCACAAGGATCATGGTCACACTACCTCGGACTGTTTTGACCTCAAAGAGGAAATTGAAACTTTAATTCAAAGGGGGTACCTAAAGGAGTTCGTGATGAGAAGGGAAGAAGGACAACGCGAAGCTCGACCCGAACGAAAAGACCAAGACCGAGGTGGTAAAAAATCCTTGGGTGGTGACATAAGAACTATTTTTGGTGGACCAGCTGGTGGAGAGTCAAGTAGAAAAAGAAAGGCGAGCGCTCGAGAAGCAAGTCACGCTCCACCCAGATTCGAGGTCTTTTCTACTTCTACAATGTCTGGTCGAAAGGCAAAGATAAATTTTGATGAAGAAGTAATGGTTGATATCCATCAGCCTCATAATGACGCCCTTGTGGTGATAATTATTGTGGCTAACTTAAGAGTACATCGGGTCTTGGTCGATGGAGGTAGCTCGGTAGACGTACTCTCTCTCAGTGCTTTTGAAAAATTGGGAATTGGGAGAGAAAAATTGAAAAGAAGTTCAGCACCCTTGGTGGGATTCGGAGGAGAGCAGGTCATCCCTGAAGGTAGTATTGAATTGCCAGCCACTTTCGGAGAAGAACCCAACACCATCACTAAAATGGTAGAATTCGCAGTGGTTGATCACCCATCAGCTTACAATATCATATTGGGGAGACCTACCATCCATGCTTTCAGGGCCGTACCTTCGACTTACCATCAAATGATGAAGTTCCCTACTTCAGGCGGGGTAGGAGTAATCAAAGGGGAGCAGAAGGTCTCCCGAGAGTGTTATTACTCATCTATGAAGGGTGTTACGCTGGTAAACATGATCGCGGTAGAACAAACTGAGGAAGAGGTGCAATTCGCAATGGCCTTCCCGGCTGAAGAAGCGGAGCAACCTCCCTTAGTAGTATCGCCAAAAGAGTTCGAACAAAGAGCAATGCCAACAGAAGACATGGAGTCTGTCCCGCTTCTAAATGAAGAAAAGTTTGTTAAAATCGGGATAAGACTGGGGGAAGAACAGAGAGAGAAACTGATCAATTTCTTAAAAGAAAACATTGATGTTTTTGCTTGGAGCCATGACGATATGCCTGGCATTGACCCAAAGTGTTAGGAATGGTGTCCTAGAACTTGTAATTATTTAATAATAATAATTTATTAAGAATAAATTAAATAAATAAACATAAGTTCTTTATATTATCTAGATTAATTCAATTAATGATATTAGGAATATATGGAAATATATAAATATCAAACATTCAAATAGTAAAACCCTAAGTCACTCTTATGAAATCACGACTTAGTATGTGAGTCATACGAGAGGATTAAAGTCGAGATGAGTAACTTAAACGTGTCTACAGTAAATGGATAACGTTTGGGAACCTTATCCTGGTAACACTGTTGATAGCTTCGCATTTTGTTTATAGACAAATGATCGAATCCTGATCATTCATGTGGGAGACATGAAATGGAAGTATCATATGCAATGTTGATTGTATAAGACAGGACCACGATGTTCGATCAAATTTCTCATTAGTACCGTTTACGAGAAATAATCAAATATCAAACTAAGTTTATCAACCGTGATAGATCTCAATCCTGAGTGAAATGCGGACTCCTATTTGTGGAGTTATGTTCTTTGACGGTATCAGTGCGATATCAGTGCGATACCTAAACATTTTAGGAACTTTAGGAAACTCCCTTGATGTACTGATTCGAGACATGAACAAGTGACATCACGACTTCTATTGATCACAAAAGTATCTTATCTGTAGTTCGACTAAAGATAAAGTTCATTGGAGAATCAGCGGGAACACAAGGATAAAGCGGTAATTACAGGGGCAAAATGGTAAATTTATCCGCCTGTAATTATGAGGGTTCCACGTGAAGGATATATCACATATATAAATAAAAGATAAACTAAATGGACATAACTCATCTATAGTGAGGGGAGTTCAGCTATGAATCTATAGTGGAATTATTCATAGTTAGATAATAAGTAATTAACTGATTATGTGTTAATCACTTAATTGACTAATTATTAAGCCCATGATCTATAGGTCCATCGGGTCCCTATGCTAGCCCAAATATCGTAGTCGCTAAATCAAGTAGAAGAAATGGAAATTTTAAGTAAAGTGAATTACTTAAAATAGGCAATATTAATTGTTTAAATATTGAGTATATTTATACGGTAATTAATATAAACATTATTAATTGTTTAAATAATGAGTTTATTTAAACATGAAATTAATAATGAAATATTATTAATTATATATTATTAATTATTTAAATATTGAGTATATTTAAATGGAAATTAATTAACAATTATTAATTGTTTAAATAATTATATTTAAATGGAAATTAATAATTAAAATTAATAATAAAATATTAATTGGATAATATTTACTCGGGAGAAAATATTAATATTATTAATTGTTTAAATAAAATATTTTATTTAAATGGTAATTAATAAATAAATTAATTAAGTTGGACTTATTAATTTAAGAGAGAATTTCAAGACCAATTGGATTAATGAACCCAATTGGACCAAAATAATTAATTAAATAAATTGTATTTATTTATTATTTTATGATGATAAAATCGGCCATGACATGTATTTTGAGGAGATAATTGTTTGAATTATATCCTAAAATAATTACATAGATTTATTTACCCAAGATAAATAAAAATAAAGAAAATAAAATAATCTCCTATTTATCCAAGGCATTTTCGAAATTGCTAGATAAAGGAAAGAGATAATCTTTTTTTTTTTTGTATTTAATTATCTCTATAGATTAATCCTAATGTGATTAGGATTCCTATTTTTCTATAAATAGGAGGGTTGGGTTATTCATAAATCATACAATTTAATTCCATAGAAAATTGGAACTCTCTCTTCTTCCCTTCTCCCCCCATAGCCGAAATTCCCTAGTCATTATTGGGAAGAAAATATTTTTCTTCTTCCCAATTTCTTCTTAAGTTCGATCCCACAATCGGATTTCGTTTGATCGATCGGGATATAGCATAGAAGATCCGGTGTTGCTGAGGATTGATGCTGTAAAGAAACCTCCAACCGATTCTCCATTAACTACTCAATGTAAGTATAACCAGTTTTAATTTTCGAAAATAAAGCATGAATCTACATGTTCTTTGTGTTTTTATCACAATTTGCATGATATTAATAGATCCTAAATTAAGTGTTAATTTATGTTACTAAATAAATTCCGCTAATTTAGTAAATTATCCCTTCAATTGGTATCAGAGCTAATTTTAATTATCATGCTAAATTTGTGATTTTTCGAAAATTTTGGTGGGTTGCATAAAAATCGTTTTATGCATGTTTATATAAATTGTGCTATATAAATTGTGGAGGTTTGCTTATTGACTGTTTAGGTATTCTTGAGGCACTTAGGATTTTAAATTTTAGTAGAAAATTTGTAAACCCTAAATTTTAGGGTATAGGGAAAATTTGTAATTTTCCCATACCCAATGATGGCAAAATCGGCTACACCAAGGGAGGAAGAGAAGAAAATTGTTCTCCACCATTCTAAGAGGTCCACGCCCAAGGAGAGAGAAAATGAGGAGATAAGTCAAGATAATGGTAAGATATTTTAAGATAATTATCTTGTTATATCAAATTGAAGAAATCAAATATTTAAGATAAGGATAAAATCTTTTTAAGATTATCTCCATATTTTAAATTATGAATTTAGATTTGATATAAGATTATATGGAAATTTTTTTTTCTTTCCTTATAATTAAAAGATAATTATTTTAAAACAAGTAATTATGGAAATATTATGGGAGATAATATTGCCTCCATAATTACCCATGCCCACGCCTACACCATGGAGGAGAGAGAAAGTTGAAGCCTCAAGTTCTACAATGGAAGATTTAAATTAAGTTGTAATTTTAATTTTCCGTTTTAGAAATAGTGCCAAGAATACCGGTCAATTTAGCTATTTATTATTTAAATTGTTTATATGTATGATATAATTGTTTTAAATAATGTTCATGCATAAAAGTATGTCATGTAGAAAATCCCACCATAGGTTGTATGATTTTATTAATTGTACATACATGCATCATGATATAATATGTGTTATTATATGCTAATGTATGTGAAGCATGCTATAATTTTATTAACGAAAATTATATTCTATTTTTTTTAGAATTAAAAGCATGCTTATTTAGTTAAAATTCAAAAGTTAAATCTAGTTTAAAAGTTGAATAGAAACTAAATGAATTATTTGTAATATGGAATTATTGTTTAAACAATTGGGCCAAAATCCATATAAGATAAACAAATAGAAACTTTTAATTAAGGGTTAATTAAAAATTAATAATTGAGATTAATTAAATTGAACGGATCTCTGGCGAGAAAGCTCTGTCCAAGCGATGGGGTTTCATAAAGTTCCCCTAACACGGAGCGCCTCTAACTGGGAGCGATCTGGGAGAAAAGTTCAAATTAATAAATCAAAATTATTAAGATGGCACATAATGTGATTAGTTTAAATTAGAAAAACTTGAACAATCACAATTATAAAATTAATCTAACCAATTTAAGAGTTAAAGTTGATTAGTTTAATTAAAACTTGGATTAATAAATTAGCCTGAATTAGTCTAAGTTATGAAACCCTAACTCAAAATATTAAGTGGGAGAAGGAAACATGTCAACGTATCCTATGGTCTCCACTAATGGGCTTGAAACGTGAGATTTATACATGGCCTCTGTAACACTGCTGCAGGTGTTCATTCCCATAGGAAGGTTTATTGTATAAATCAATATCAGGTTGGGTCTCCCGAAAGGGATAAAGAATTTTAAATTGAGTTGAAGACTGAATCTACACTTCGTAGACACTCTTCAATTTTTATTTAAAAGACTAAATTAGTGGGTCACACTTAAAAAGAAATTTGGTAAAGTTTGTTATAAAAATTCTTGACCAAACACACGGTAAACAATGACATAGGAATATGAGTTATTCTGGAGTTGTTAATTGTTCGAGTGGCATCTCGTTTTAATGATGGTAACTGACCTATCATTCGACGGCACTTCACCGGTATCATTAAATTATCGTGACATAGTAACATGTTTTAGGGCTTTTCTGTTCATTAATATGTTCGCATTCATGCATCATATTTAATTATATGTCGAAACTTTGAGTATTTGAATGCTGAATGCACATTAGATTATTAAGATAAATTTTATTTAAATTTCAGTAATATAGCATCTGTTTTAGTCACTATACTTGGAAAGAACAAACTGAAAGATGAGAACTACGTTTCCTATAAAAGGGAAATGAATAATTTAAGTAAAGCAGTTTACTTAAATAAACAGACAATATTAATTATTTAAATAATGAGTTTATTTAAAGGGCTATTATCACATATACCCAATATCGAGTCTCAGTTTTCAAAAAAACCACAAACATTGAAAAATATCAAAAATATCCAACACATAATTAACCCATAATTTTTTTATGAAAATTTGATTATAATTGATATATTATTTTTGTAAATTTATATTATTGATATAAATTTAATACTAGAATTTACATTACTGATAAATTATTGTTGTAAAATTACATCAATGATATATCATTTAATTAATAGAATATATAAAAATGGGTAATTCTGATATAAAGATGAAAGTGTGGCATATGTGAAAACAAAACTCAAAAGTTGGCTACCACGCATAATTTTCCTTATTTAAATGGAAATTAATATCATTGTTATTAATTATTTAAATAATGTGTTTATTTAAATGGTAATTAATAATAAAATATTATTAATAAATAATTATTAATTATTTAGGTAATGTGTTTACCTGAATGGAAATTAATAATTAAACATTTATTATTAATTTTAAATAACAGTGATTATTTAAAAGGATAATAGTAAATAACATATTTATTATTAAGTTAAATAATATCGATTATTTAAATAGAAAATAATAAATATTTATTAATAATAAAATACAAAATCGGAATATGATATTTTATTTGAATAATTGATTTATTGAAATAAATATCAAGAGTTAATAAATAAGATTTATTAGTAAGGAAGAATCTAGAATTGAATTAGTGAATTCAATAGAATTTTGGTTCAAATTATTTGAATACCAAAATCTGCACATGTATGATATTTTAGGAAATAATTGTTGAATTATTTTGTCTAAAATAAATATATAAAAGAATGTTTAACCAAAGACAAATTAAAACAAAGAAAAAATAGTTTTTCTTATTGATTTTATGCACGTAAGATAAATAAGGAATAAAATTTGATTTTATTCTTGGCATTTATCTTGTATTTATTTTGATAGTATTTCCTAATTCGATTGGAAAACTGTTTTGCGTATAAATACAAACGTCTTGGTTGTTCATTCAAAAGCTTCTAATTTCAATTCTCGAAATTGAAAACTCTTATTCTTCCTATTTTTCCTCATATTCGATTTATTATAGTCTAAATGGAAGAAAAATATTTTTCTTCCCAAACCATAGTTTTCTAATTTAGTTTAGTTATCAATTTGTTTTTATTTTGAATTAAGTAATAACTGTTGGTTCTCATTTCGTGTGAACCAAGTTCGGGAATATTTTAAATAAGAGTTATTTAGGTAGATATTCCTTTGCAATTTTATTACAAAGTTCCAAAGTGTGATTGGATGGTTATTCAAAATACTTATAATAAAACAAATAAATTCCAAAACCAAATTCTAAACTCCGAAACATCTAAACAAGTTATAAAGGTTTAAAATTGTTTAAATGCTTAAGTCTAAAATTACTTAAATAAGTTAGAAGGATTAATCCCTTAAAGATGGTTCTTAAGGAATTTGAGATGATAACCATATTAATCCACGAACTTATGGGATAAGTAAAATCGAATATCTTTGATTTATCAAAGATAGCTAGACTTAAATATCACTAAAATTTGAACATTCAGATGTTAGAATTTAAGTGATAAGTAAACATTAAATCAATTTCTTATATTCCAAACATTCAGTTATTTTAAAAGGATGTTTTAAAAGCAGTACAAACTGATATGGAATAAACAAAATAGAAATTGAAAGTAATAATTAGTGAATAATTGAATTCACAAATTATTAAAGAAAAGTTCAAAAAATCAGTGATACTGAAAGTTTTAAACCTTACTTAAGATAGAAAAAAATTACAATGATTTTATTTCACAATAAAAACAAGTAGTTATTTAAAAGTTTAAATTGTTAAACTACTTGTAGAACTTTATTTGAGTGGGAGCGTCATAATACGAACCAAAGGACTTTCGAAGTCCAAGTGAAACTCATTGACTTCAAAATCAATGAATAAAGTTCAAAATAAGTGAAATAAAAATGACATGAATTTTCAATAGTTGAGTTGAAAAGGGTCACTTATACTTATACATTATTTTTGGAAATAATAAGAAGTATAGAATTGTAATCATTGAACAAATGAAAGTAATGGAGAATTACTTTGTAGTGGGAGCTTAAGAATTTCGAGAATCCTAGAACCAATGTGACTAAAATAAAATTTACAAATAGTATGTTAGTGCACATAGATAAAATGAGAGATTTTATGAGTTGCACGGGATCAAATTTGAACATGGATTTACTTCCATATAAGAATTTGACAAAAGACCTTTGCGAATTAAACATCAGATGAGTTAAGTATAAGTAAAATGAGTTTTTACTAACTAAACTCTAGATTCGCATAATTACTAAGTCGTTAGTAAAAGAAAGGTGGTTGAACATATGGTTTCAAATCAATAGTTAATAGAGTTTATTTTATGGCGATAAAATATGGAATCCATTACACTTAATGAAACTAACATCAGACAAAAGAAATACATACTAAACAGATGAAAACATTACTGATAAAGTATTAAAATGACTACCATGGCTAAATAGTTGATAGTCATCCAGTGTGACTGGAATTACAAGTCAAACCTCCAAAGATCTAGGACAAGTGGGAGATTGTTAGGAATGGTGTCCTAGAACTTGTAATTATTTAATAATAATAATTTATTAAGAATAAATTAAATAAATAAAGATAAGTTCTTTATATTATCTAGATTGATTCAATTAATGATATTAGGAATATATGGAAATATATAAATATCAAACATTCAAATAGTAAAACCCTAAGTCACTCTTATGAAATCACGACTTAGTATGTGAGTCATACGAGACGATTAAAGTCGAGATGAGTAACTTAAACGTGTCTACAGTAAACGGATAACGTTTCTGTTGATAGCTTCGCATTTTGTTTATAGACAAATGATCGAATCCTGATCATTCATGTGGGAGACATGAAATGGAAGTATCATATGCAATGTTGATTGTATACGACAGGACCACGATGTTCGATCAAATTTCTCATTAGTACCGTTTACGAGAAATAATCGAATATCAAACTAAGTTTATCAACCGTGATAGATCTCAATCCTGAGTGAAATGCGGACTCCTATTTGTGGAGTTATGTTCTTTGATTCACATAGTTGAGAGCGATCTGTAAGAACTCTCAATACACTCCTGTTTTGGGAACATGACTAGATAAGTAGCTGGGAACTCATTTTCACGAGATGGAATTCATAACTTTCCTATAAATTAACGGTATCAGTGCGATACCTAACATTTTAGGAACTTTAGGAAACTCCCTTGATGTACTGATTCGAGACATGAACAAGTGACGTCACGACTTCTATTGATCACAGAAGTATCTTATCTCTAGTTCGACTAAAGATAAAGTTCATTGGAGAATCAGCGGGAACACAAAGATAAAGCGGTAATTACAGGGGCAAAACGGTAAATTTATCCGCCTGTAATTATGAGGGTTACACGTGACGGATATATCATAGACATAAATTAAAGATAAACTAAATGGACATAACTCATCTATAGTGAGGGGAGTTCAGCTATGAATCTATAGTGGAATTATTCATAGTTAGATAATAAGTAATTAACTGATTATGTGTTAATCACTTAATTGACTAATTATTAAGCCCATGATCTATAGGTCCATCGGGTCTCTATGCTAGCCCAAATATCGTAGTCGCGAAATCAAGTAAAAGAAATGGAAATTTTAAGTAAAGTGAATTACTTAAAATAGGCAATATTAATTGTTTAAATATTGAGTATATTTAAACGGTAATTAATATAAACATTATTAATTGTTTAAATAATGAGTTTATTTAAACATGAAATTAATAATAAAATATTATTAATTATACATTATTAATTATTTAAATATTGAGTATATTTAAATGGAAATTAATAATTTGAAATTAATTAACAATTATTAATTGTTTAAATAATTATATTTAAATGGAAATTAATAATTAAAATTAATTAAATTAATAATAAAATATTAATTGGATAATATTTACTCGGGAGAAAATATTAATATTATTAATTGTTTAAATAAAATATTTTATTTAAATGGTAATTAATAAATAAATTAATTAAGTTGGACTTATTAATTTAAGAGAGAATTTTAAGCCCAATTGGATTAATGAACCCAATTGGAATTGGCCCAAAATAATTAATTAAATAAATTGTATTTATTTATTATTTTATGATGATAAATTCGGCCATGACATGTATTTTGAGGAGATAATTGTTTGAATTATATCTTAAAATAATTACATAGATTTATTTACCCAAGATAAATAAAAATAAAGAAAATAAAATAATCTCCTATTTATCCAAGGCATTTTCGAAATTGCTAGATAAAGGAAAGAGATAATCTTTTTTCTTTTTGTATTTATCTCTATAGATTAATCCTAATGTGATTAGGATTCCTATTTTTCTATAAATAGGAGGGTTGGGTTATTCATAAATCATAGAATTTAATTCCATAGAAAGTTGGAACTCTCTCTTCTTCCCTTCTCCCCCCCCATAGCCGAAATTCCCTAGTCATTATTGGGAAGAAAATATTTTTCTTCTTCCCAATTTCTTCTTAAGTTCGATCCCACAATCGCATTTCGTTTGATCGATCGGGATATAGTACAGAAGATCCGGTGTTGCTGAGGATTGATGCTGTAAAGAAACCTCCAACTGATTCTCCATTAACTACTCAATGTAAGTATAACCGGTTTTAATTTTCGAAAATAAAGCATGAATCTACATGTTCTTCGTGTTTTTATCACAATTTGCATGATATTAATAAATCCTAAATTAAGTGTTAATTTGTGTTACTAAATAAATTCCGCTAATTTAGTAAATTATCCCTTCACAAAGATCATGGTTCATCGTCTGAATGTTGATCATACTTATCGACCTGTTAGACAAAAACGTAGAGTGTTCGACCAGGTCAGGAATGATGTTATAGTTGAAGAGGTAGGAAAACTTTTAAAAGCTGATTTTATCTGTGATGTGCATTATCCGGATTGGCTTTCTAATGTGGTGTTAGTCAAAAAGGCTAACGGAAAATGGCGGGTATGCATAGATTTTACCGACCTCAACAAAGCATGCCCAAAGGATAGTTTCCCTCTACCTCGAATTTATCAACTGGTGGATGCAACAGCTGAACATGAGATGATGACTTTCATGGACGCATACTCGGGTTACAATCAAATTAAAATGTACGAGTATGACCAAGAGAAGACGTCGTTTGTAACAAGTCAGGGCCTGTATTGCTACAAAGTCATGCCATTTGGGTTAAAGAACGCTGGGGCAACCTATCAAAGAATGGTAAATTAAATGTTTGCAAATAAGATAGGAAGAAATATGGAGGTATATGTGGACGACATGTTAGTCAAGAGTCATCAAGCTGATCAACACACCTCTGACCTAGCTGAATCATTTGAGGTTTTGAGAAAGTATCAAATGAGACTCAATCCAGAAAAATGCGCATTTGGGGTAACTTCAGGCAAATTCCTAGGCTTTATGGTTTATCAAAGAGGAATAGAAGCAAACCCTGACAAATTACAAGCTGTCCTGGACATGGAATCCCCAAAGAACCTTAAGCAGCTGCAAAGTCTTAATGGCAAAATAGCTGCACTGAACAGATTTGTATCCAGGGCAACTGATAAATGTTTGCCTTTCTTCAAGATTCTTCGGAAGGGATGCAAGTTTGAATGGACAGAGGAGTGCGAACGTGCCTTCCAAGAGCTGAAACAATATATGAGCTCCGCACCTTTACTCTCCAAGCCCGTCATAGGTGAAGAATTATTGTTATACTCGGCAATGTCTGAGACAGCAATAAGTTCAGCCTTAGTAAGAGAAGAAGATGGAGTCCAACTACCTATCTACTACACCAGCAAAGCTATGCTGGATGCTGAGACTAGGTACCCTCGAATGGAAAAATTGGCACTGGCCTTAATAACTTCAGCTCGAAGGTTGAGGCCATACTTTCAAGCACATGAGATAGTATTTCTGACAAATCACCCACTAAGACAAGTTTTGAAGAAGCCAGAGACGTCAGGTCGTTTGATGAAGTGGGCAGTTGAACTTAGTGAGTACGATATTCAGTACAAGCCCAGAACTGCACTTAAAGGATAAGTTGTAGCTGATTTCATAGTAGAGCTCACACAAGAAAAAGAAGAGTCGCTTCCTACTCAGATAGAAGTACTTGGTCCAGATAAAGAACTCATCATTCCACAAAGAGAAGAGTCCGTTTGGACACTCTATGTGGATGGGTCTTCCAACATGAAAGGCTGCGAAGCTGGCCTAATCTTAGTCTCACCAGACCGAGCCCACATTGAGTATGCTTTGAGGTTTGGTTTTAAAGCTTCCAACAATGAGGCTGAGTATGAAGCCCTTCTAGCCGGATTGCGCTTGGCAAGAAAAGTAGGGGTGAATCGCAACAAAGTGTTTAGCGACTCTCAGTTGGCTATCAACCAGATAACAACCGAATATCAGACCAAGGGAGAAAGAATGGCTGCCTATCTAGCTAAGGTGAAAAATCTTCTTTGCACGTTTGACTGGTGGGAGGTAAATCAAATACCACATTCGCAAAACTCTAATGCCGATTCATTATCACGTTTGACATCTGCTTACGAGACTGAGTTAAGTCGTACGGTACCAGTAGAGTTTCTACCCAGCTCAAGCATAGATGATTTAGAAGCCATGGATATTGAGCAGCCATTACATTCGTCCACCCCTTCCTCGATGGATCCCATAATAAAATTCTTAAGAGATGGGGAGTTGCCTCTTGACAAAGCTGAAGTAGGACGACTTCAGCACCGAGCAACGCACTATGTCTTAGAAGGAGATGTTTTATATAAGAGAGGTTTCTCTCTACCACTACTCAGATGTCTTATACCCGAGGAGGCAGACTACGTTATGAAAGAGATTCATGAGGGAGTGTGTGGTAACCATTCAGGAGGAAGGTCGTTAGCTCACAAAATTATAAGACAGGGGTATTACTGGCCCACCTTGCACAAAGATGCCAAGTCGTTCTGTCAAAAGTGTGACCAATGTCAACGTTTTGCTGTGATCCCTAGACAACCACCTGAATATCTAACAAATGTCACAAGTCCTTGGCCATTTGCTCAGTTTGGGGTTGACTTAATAGGACCACTTCCTCAAGGAAAAGGTCAGACTAAATTTTCTATTGTAGCTGTGGATTATTTTACCAAGTGGGCAGAAGCTGAAGCCTTAGCTACAATAACCGAACGCAAAACTATCGACTTTATGTGGAGGAGCATAGTATGCAGATTTGGTATTCCTTATGCCATTGTCTCTGACAATGGAAAACAATTTGATAATGAGAAGTTTAAGTCTTGGTGCTCAGAGCTCTGTATTAAGCACTTCAAGTCCTCTCCTGCACATCCTCAAGCTAATGGTCAAGTGGAAGCAGTGAATAAAATTATCAAAAAGAACTTAAAGACCAAACTAGAAGGGTTGAAGGGGCTCTGGGCAGAAGAGCTACCTAATGTGTTATGGGCATATAGAACAACAGCTAGAACCTCCACAGGTGAAACTCCTTTCTCACTAGCATTTGGAGCCGAAGTAGTTGTGCCTGTTGAGATAGGTCTCACTTCCCCAAGAGTACAACATTTCAATCCGGAGACAAATGAAGAATGTCTAAGGTTAAGCCTTGATCTCCTTGAAGAGCATAGGGAGACTTCCCATCTCCGTGTAGCTGAGTATAAAAATCGGGTGGCACGGTACTACAACTCTCGAGTCAAACCACGCAATTTCAAAGTGGACGACCTCGTTCTCAGAAAAGTGTTGCCAAATACAAAGGACCCAAATAGCGGGGTCTTAGGACCAACTTGGGAAGGACCATACAAGGTCACTGAGATTGTGAGACCAGGTACTTACAGACTGAAAGACCTCAACGTCAGGGCATTACACCATCCATGGAATACAGAGCACCTCAAGACCTTCTATCAATGATTTCTTTACAACTTCATTTTCGTTCAAGTTATTTCTATAACAATTTCAATTCATTTAATTTCATTCCAATAAATGAAATAAGAACGTACATTTTCAACTTCATAAATTTATTTGTGATGAGAAGAATCAATGAGGCATAAGCAGAGGCTACCACCAAGTATGAATTTAAGCTGCGCATAGAACAAGCTACTTCAATAACTCGCAAACTCAAGTAACACTTTAAGTCATAAAGTGACGCTTGAGTGGGGGCCTACTACTACTACTTTACTTACTACATGCACTACCACTACGCATTATGCTGCCACACCAACAAGACTGAGCAACTAGCACAACAAAAATTAAGTTCATCAAAATTCTAAGTCATTCAAGGTGCATGGCAATGTAACCACACTTGATTGATAAAACTTAGAAAGAATGAAAATTTAAGTTTATCAAAATTCTAAGTTCATTCTAAGTGCAGGGCTACTTAGCCACACTTGTTTGATAAAACTCAGAAAAACTAAAAACTTAAGTTCACTAAAAATTCTAAGTTCAAGGCTACATAGCCATAAATGATCGACAAGACTTAGAAAATAAAAATTAAGTTGGTTAAAAATTTTAAGTTGATTCTAAGTGTAGGGCTACGTAGCCACGCTTGATTGACAAAACTTAGAAAAACCAAAAACTTAAGTTCACTAAAAATTCTAAGTTCATTCATAATGCAAGGTTACATAGCCATGTATGATTGATGAGATTTAGAAAATAAATGAAACCGAGAAATGAAAGCAACATGAGATGAATTATTATTTCAGGGTAACAAATAAGAAGATGTAAAGCAACATAAGTTTGGAGATATCCTAAACAGAACGGGAAAGCATGTTAAAAGCAAATAATCCTACCTATATGGAACTAAAAAGGAACACAAATAAAAGCTAAACGAGTTCATCAGTGGACATGCCCCACGAAACATGATAAAACTAAATAAAAAAAAGGCATCATGTAGAGTCACCCAAAATTTCAATGTCGACATCATCACCGGGGCGCGTGGCGTGGGAAGAAGGGGGAAGGTTAAAACGCTCCCTAACAAAATTAAGGTTTAAATCTAGAAATCTCTCAGCAACTTCATCAAGTGTTGCATCGACGCCAAGGCTAAAAAGGTAAACCTCCGGGTCTACACCCTGATTAATAGCTTTAAACATGGTCATCAACTCTTTTTTGTCCTCAGTCTTAGCTTTGAGTTCGCTAAAATTGAGCAAGTTGCTTTTGTGCCTGGTTGAAATTTGATCTGAGATTCTCTTCGCTTCGGCTAGTTCACTCTTCAGCTTCTCCTTTTCAACACGCTCTACTTCCAGCAATCGAGCATTATTAGATGAATTTTCTTCGTGAAGTTTCACCTCTTCTTGAAGACGGGAAATCTCTCTCCCTTGTTGGACACATATCATGTTCATCCTAGCTCCAGCCTAACGAAGACAAAGTAAGTTTTTTTTAGTCACTTGAGTAAAAAAAATGATTAAATAAAAGAGTGCATACCATTAAGTAATCCTCAACAGCCAATTCAGCTAATTCCTAAGTGGACATGGAACGTGCACAATCTCGATCAAACAACAAAACAGTTTGAAATTTTGAGCTGATCAATCCGACATCTTTCTCAAAAGACTCGTCATTCTCACCATAGTAAATGCAGCCGGGGTTGGTAAAAAGGTGTCGAACTTCATGGTGAGAAGAAGGACCCGCACCTAAGCTCGGAACTGTAGTAGTGCAAGATTGGTTGCCAACATCTGACTCACGACGACGCTTTTCAACTAAAGTTTCAAGAAGGCCAGATTGTTTTTTAGTCACTTTCTTTGGAGCCCGACTAGAGTCATCTACGCATTTCTGACATTTTCTATCGTCAATGTACTTACGAGCTGCCTCACCCGTCATATCTGAAGCAACAACAAGGTGTCAGACTTATGACATGTTATGATGCAATGTAAAAAAAAATATGTGTATACATATAGCAAAGACTCACTGATTTCCTCAACGATAGGTCGAGTAAGGCCTGAAGCGACGAGTAATTGATCTGAAAGAAGGATGGAAGGTTCACGTTGATCAATTGGAACACTTAAAATCCGATTAATTATCTCCTTAGTTGAGTCCCTTAGCGGTGCAACCTTCCAATCTCTCGTTGCAACACAATGGAGGAAAGAATAAAAATCAAAAGGTATGAAAAACAGTTCAGTGAAAAAGTCCTATCGAAAACCTACCAGAAAACCTGAATGACTTTGGCACACGGTGAGTCCGACTATTTTTAGGAGTTTCTGCCAACCAGTCACCACCAACAAAGAACCATTTACTTTTCCAATTTCTTGAAATTGAAGGTTTCCCTACTACTCGATGTTTTCGAAAGTTTAAGTAGTAGATAAACTTATCCTTAGGAAGATTCTTCAATCGATAAAGAGCATACACAGTCTTATAAGTTAATCTTTCTCCACTGCTATGAAGTTGCCAAAGAACCCAGAATCCAAGTACAACAATCCATCCGTTTGGCCCAAGCTGAGCAGGTGCTAGCCCAGCCAAAGACAAAACTCTCTGAGGGAAGTGATG
The DNA here is from genome assembly GCA_028015215.1 of Gynostemma pentaphyllum. NCBI lineage: Eukaryota > Viridiplantae > Streptophyta > Magnoliopsida > Cucurbitales > Cucurbitaceae > Gynostemma > Gynostemma pentaphyllum. The sequence continues at coordinate 17,627,260 of CM051349.1, forward strand.
GAGAGGAAGTCTGACCCCACAATCGAACATTTTCAAATAAAAACCTACTTCTCCATTAGGAGGGCGATGGATCGCTTCTCCCTCACCAGGGCATCTAAGACTAACAGATAAGGGAATGTCGTAAATCGCTCTAATGCGTTCTAAGTGCCCTACAGTAATGGTAGAAGGATAATAATCCATCTCAATATCTTGAGAAGAAGAAGAATCATCGTCACTAGCACTTTGGTTGGAAACATCATAGGTACTTGAATCAGTCTCTGAACTTGACCCCCCAGAATCCTCCTGGCTCACCAACTGATAACTAGACTCTTCGCTTGACATCCTAAAAGGAAAATGATTCTACTTAGCTACTGTTGAAACAACTACCTAGCTACAATACTTGAGTATACATAAAAAAGGTATGCTAAGAAGAAGATCGTGACGTACCTTAAAAGAGAGGTGGTCTATAGTCCTTTAATGAAGCTACACAATATGCAATCCCTCAGACACACCTACAAAAGAGCATGGAAAATGTATGTTAAAGCGACAGAGGGATATTCAAAAAAAAAAAAGTCAAAGTCAACGGTCAACGGGTAAAAAGTCAACGGTCAACGGATCAAAAAGTCGACGGGTCACAGGTCAACTGGTCAAAAGACGGGGTCATGCAATTTTTTACATGTCTAAGACAAATTATAAATGATAAGGCGTTGATGACAAAGCCCTATTGACATAACCCTGATGACAAAGCCCTATTGACAAAGCCCTGTGACATAGCCCTATTGACAAATCCCCGATGACAACGCCCTATTGACAAAGCCCCGATGACAACGCCCTGATGACATAGCCCCGATGACAACGCCCTATCGACAACGCCCTAAATGACAACGCCCGAAACAACAAAAGAAGACCACGTCCGAAACAAAGATTCGAAAAAAAAAAGAAGTCAAAGTCAACGCTGGTCAACACTGGTCAACGTTGACCAGTCAATCGGGTTGTCATTTAACCCGTGGATCGAACCGAGTGTTTGCATTTGACCAGCGGATCGATCCGCGGGTCTCAAGTTATTAAAAAAAAAGAAAAAGGCAAAACAAGTTTGCTTTGTCAGACGAAAAAAAAATTTGAAATCAAATCACAAACCTGCTGTGCGTCAGGTTTGTGACAAAACAAAACAAAAGAAATTTATTTTTATTTTTATTTTTTACCTTTTCTTTTCCAATTTCTTATCTTTTTTTATTTTTTATTCATTATTTAATTTCTTAATCAATTCTCACAATTTCTTTTTTTCTTTTATCAATTAATCAAACAAAAGTGCAAAACCCTAATTCAATTTGATTGTAAGAAATTTCTATTCTTAAATTCAAAGGGGGAATATGTACCTGATGATTGATTCGACGTTTAACCACGGTGTTCTACCACATCGAGCCTGTGAGATCAAGAATTGGAGAAAATAATGTTAAAAGTGACAGAGGAATAAATGAGAAGGAAAAGAGAAGAGGATTTAGAAACTCACCAAGTCTCCAAGTTGTGAGCTATGGGAAATACTAAGACTCTTATTTATAGAGATTTTTGATAATATCTCTAAGATTTGATATTATCAGTAAGATTTGATATTATCTCTAGGAGTTATCATATCTTAACCATTGGATCAAAGTGACGGCTGAGATTACGTCACTTATGGTTTTACAAAAAATTATTATTTTTTGCGAGACAGAAAGTTTCAAGCTACCAAGCCTCGACATTTGTAAAATTTTCAAAAACTGATAGAAGAATAAATTCCACCCTGAATTAATACTCCCAAGCAATATTGAACACACGTCTCAATTCAGCTCGGGAGTAGGGGGCCACTGTTGTGGGTGAAATTATATCAGTACACGTGGAATTTCTAAACTTGTTCAAAGAATGCACAATCGACATGTCTACGTCACGTGGACAGGCTACGTCACCTATGAGGCTATGTCTACGTCGTCTGGGAGGCCACGTCTACGTCACCTGGAAGGTACGTCTACATAGTCTCGAGAGTCTACGTCTACGTCATTTAATAAGACTACGCATTAAAGACCAAGAAACTACATTATATTGATATCCAATCAAACGATGACATATGACATGACCAACAAGCGACGCGTCGTTGGGAAGCAACACATGGCCCAATCCCGACCCGACATGTGGCATGATGATGTCATCAAACTCCTCTCATATAAATAGGAGAAGAAATTCATTCATTAGGTAACTAATTTCTACTACAATTCTCTCTGGCACACTAGATCTGCTTGCACTGACTTAAGCATCGGAGGGTGTTAGGCCGGCACCACACCGGTGCTCTCTTTGTTTCCCTGTGCAGGTACATACAGTGCTCGTCAACTACTCAGCATATCATCTACGCAGCACCACCAATGCAGCGCACTACATCCGACTCGTCCCATACTTTCAGTTCGTTGCTTACGTGGAAGCTATCCATTTTTAGGCAACAACATTTGTCTACCACATCGAGCCTGTGAGATCGAGAATTGAAGAAAATAATGTTAAAAGTGACAGAGGAATAAATGAGAAGGAAAAGAGAAGAGGATTTAGAAACTCACCAAGTCTCCAAGTTGTGAGTTATGGGAAATACTAAGACACTTATTTATAGAGATTTTTGATAATATCTCTAAGATTTGATATTATCAGTAAGATTTGATATTATCTCTAGGAGTTATCATATCTTAACCATTGGATCAAAGCGACGGCTGAGATTACGTCACTTATGGTTTTACAAAAAATTATTATTTTTTGCGAGACAGAAAGTTTCAAGCTACCAAGCCTCGACATTTGTAAAATTTTCAGAAACTGATAGAAGAATAAATTCCACCCTGAATTAATACTCCCAAGCAATATTGAACACACGTCTCAATTCAGCTCGGGAGTAGGGGGCCACTGTTGTGGGTGAAATTATATCAGTACACGTGGAATTTCTAAACTTGTTCAAAGAATGCACAATCGACATGTCTACGTCACGTGGACAGGCTATGTCACCTATGAGGCTATGTCTACTTCGTCTGGGAGGCCACGTCTGCGTCGCCTGGGAGGCTATGTCTATGTCACCTGGAAGGTACGTCTACATAGTCCCGAGAGCCTACGTCTACGTCATTTAATAAGACTACGCATTAAAGACCAAGAAACTACATTATATTGATATCCAATCAAACGATGACATATGGCATGACCAACAAGCGACGCGTCGTTGGGAAGCAACACATGGCCCAATCCCGACCCGACATGTGGCATGATGATGTCATCAAACTCCTCTCATATAAATAGGAGAAGAAATTCATTCATTAGGTAACTAATTTCTACTACAATTCTCTCTGGCACACTAGCTCTGCTTGCACTGACTTAAGCATCAGAGGGTGTTAGGCCGGCACCACACCGGTGCTCTCTTTGTTTCCTATGCAGGTACAAACAGTGCTCGTCAACTACTCAGCACATCACCTACGCAGCACCTCCAGTGCAGCGCACTACATCCCACTCGTCCCATACTTTCAGTTCGTTGCTTACGTGGAAGCTATCCATTTTTGGGCAACAACAATTTTTAATAATAAATTAAGATCCACCCTTATCCCTTATCATTGATATGATTTGTGACGACCCGCCACTTTTAAATAAATTAAATTCAGAGAAAACAGCGGAAGTCTTTTATTTTTAGAAAATTTTGCGTGGTTTTGTTTGAAAGTTGGCATGCCGAAAACCTGTTTACATCCTAATTTTTCAATCTAATAAATTCACAAGGAACATCAAGTCCCATTTCAGGAGTTCAAAGATATATATCATATAAACATCAACATTAAGCTCTTATGAGCCAAATACAAAATACAATTCATTTAAGTTCTTAAAGTTCATCAAAATAAGACATAAACTTTACAAACAAAAGTGTCCATCTCGAGGTTAGCATCTCTCGATCACGCAGCACCACCTCATCTCCCTCGACCTCTGGCCAGGGCATTACCTGAAATTGGTTGTAATATCATGAGCTAACAAACAAAGTCCAGTGAGAATAATAAGCATAAAAAGTAAAGATAGACCTCAAACTCGCATTTCGATTTGTGTCCAAGTAATCCGACACTTCTCACTCCTAAAGTTCTCCAAACTCTAGGTAATTCTAATCCATTTTCTCCAAAATATGACATTACTACACTTGTAGTCAATCTTCATCCATTAACTTGTTATGACAAAGAATAAGTAAAGTAAATAAACTTTGTATAACATATAACATCTCGATTCTCTATATCATCAATCATAATCATGATTGCATAAGGACATCCCGTAGGATTCCATAATTTCTTTTATGCATGAGGAAGTAATATGTACGTCCGCAACTTACGATTCAACTCCGCATAAGGAAGTAATGTGTGAGTTCGCAACTTACGATTCAACTCCCTATGTATGAGAAGTAATATGTACGTCCACAACTTACAATTCAACTCCACATGAGGAAGTAATATGTGCGTTCGCAACTTACAATTCAACTTCTATGCTTGAGAAGTAATATGTACGTCCGCAACTTACGATTCAACTCCACATAAGGTAGTAATATGTGCGTTCGCAACTTACAATTCAACTTCTTTTCAATGATGCGAGATGTTATGCATATGTTTACATATGCTTACAAAAGTAAATAAAGTAAATGTAAATGATAAAACAACCGAAACATACATAAAGTAAAGGAGTAAAAGTAAAGACATAAAGTAAAGGACATAAGTAAAATAGATAGTAATCTCGGACGAATGACATGTCGATCGAACTCCGACATCAATAATAAAAGTAGAATCATAAATCAAACGATTAATCTATTAACCATTCTATGAATAAGCTTGGGTCTTCTAACCTCCAATGATCCAACCTAAGCTTAGAAACGAATCTAACTTAAAATCTTCTAAGATTCGATACTTTCCTTGAGAACTCCTAAGTTCTTACTTAAAGGATTAACTCTTAATCCTAAGGGCACTAAATCTCAAGCCTCTAATCTTATACTCGGTTTCTAGTCTTAGTTTCAAACTCTACAAACCTTCACACTTATTTGATTTCTATAATTACTTTAAATCCTAACTATTCTCACCTTAATTAAAAGTGAAGACTTCGCTCCTAAGCACTGGAAGAGCGATCAAACAAGCGGTTCAAAAACACCTACAAAAGGATTAATATCCCGAAAATTAATAAATCACCAACTAACGATTAAACAACGACTAAACAAGCAAAAAGACGGAAAAGCACATCAAACCTACCCCTTGGAGGCTCTCGGCCCTCCCTAGAAAAGGGGTCTCGGGTTTGGTTTCTTGGCTTTTTGGCAATTTAAATACGTTTTGAGTTGGTTTTAAGCAAATTCGATAATCCCGATTTCAATGGGTATCGATAATTAGGGTTTTTGAACATTAATCCCTTTCCCGAATTGAATTTAAATAAACATTTATTCATTAAATTCTAACCTATAATCAAACCCAAAAGGGTAAATTTCAAACGGGAAGGGTTTCGACTGAAACTCGGTTTTAGGGTTTAGGGGAAAGTTTCAAATACACGTAAAACGACTCTCGTAATTACAAACACTGAGTTCTACAACACGAAATCGAAGGAAATCAAAGAAAACTCCGTTAAAACACTATTTGAAGCTTAGGGTTTGAAACTTTACTTACCGAGAACTCCGTGTAAAACGAGCGGCAAGTACGAAGGGTAGGTGGAAAAGATTCGTAGGATCGATACCTTTCCACTGGACCCGGAAACAAGTCGATCGGGCAAGAAACGAATGAAAAACAAAAATTCTTGTTCTTCCTTTGAAGCACACGGGTGGGGAGGGAGTTTGGATGATGATTTTGGTCAACTTTGAAGTCAAGGATAGTTAAAGAAGATGAGTAGAAAAATATCTAGATATTTAAGGTAGTTGGAAATTACGAAAATGCCCTTTTTAATGACTTTTAGCTTAAAAACGAATCCCGAACTTCTCAAACTATCCCAATGGTGATTAATAATTATTAATTGGCCCGTTAATAATTATTAATACCATTAAAACGAAAATAAACAAAAAAGATCAATTAAGAGATTAAAACCGAAATAAACTACAAAATTCTAATTTAACAATTAATAAATAAACTTTAATTACTTAAATAAAATAAAATAAATAAATTTTTTTTATCACAAAATAACGGGACGTTACAGTCAACCCTCCTAAAAAGGCTTTTCGTCCCAGAAAAGTAAACTCACTAAGTGAAAAGCTGAGGATATTTTGCCCGCATATCATCGTCACGCTCCCACGTAGCTTCTTCAGACACTTGGTTCCTCCAAAGGACTTTAACCAAGCGAATCGTCTTGTTTCTCAACACATTTTGCTCGAATGCTAAAATCTCAACTGGTGTCTCCTCATAAGACATACTAGCATCCAAAACTATCGGCTCATGATCAATCACGTGAGAAGGATCTGCCATGTACTTACGAAGCATCGATACATGGAATACATTATGAATTGCCGACAAAGAAGGTGGTAAAGCCAATCTGTAAGCTACTGCTCCTACTCGCTCAAGTACCTCGAAAGGGCCAATGAACCTAGGACTCAGCTTACCTTTCTTCCCGAATCTCATAACACCTTTCATAGGTGCTACCTTCAAAAACACGTGGTCCCCCACTGAAAACTCAAGTGGACTACGTCGTTTATCTTCATAACTCTTCTGACGACTCTGGGCAACCCTCATCCTCTCTCTGATCAAGTCAATAGACTGACTAGTCAACTGTAACAACTCGGGTCCCAAAAGTCTTCTCTCCCCAACCTCATCCCAGTGAGCTGGAGATCGACATTTTTTACCATAAAGTGCCTCGAATGGTGCCATCTCAATAGTAGCCTGGTAGCTGTTATTATAAGCAAACTCTACCAAATACAAGTGAGAATCCCAACTGCCGCCAAAATCAAGAACACAAGCCCTCAACATATCCTCCAGAATCTGGTTAACTCTCTCGGTCTGACCATCTGTCTGGGGGTGAAAAGCTGTGCTAAAATCCTAGCCAGTACCCATGGCTGAATGCAAACTCTGCCAAAACTTCGAGACAAAACGAGTGTCCCGATCTGATACTATCCTCACAGGCACACCATGTAATCTGACAATCTCCCGTAAATACAACTATGCCCATGTCTCCACTGGGTAGGTGATCCTCCCAGGTATAAAGTGTGCTGTCTTCGTCAAGCGGTCTACAATCACCCAAATGGTATCATAGCCCTTTGATGTCCTCGGCAAACCACTGATAAAGTCCATGGAAATCTCCTCCCATTTCCATTCTGGAACACTCAGAGGGTTAAGTAAACCCGATAGACTCTTCCTCAAAGCCTTGACTTGCTGATAAGTCAAGCATCTACTAACAAAGTCCGCAATCTCAAGCTTCATTCCTGGCCACCAATAATGCTCTCTCAGGTCCCTGTACATCTTCGTACTACCTGGATGTATAGAGAAGATAGAACTGTGAGCCTCCTCCAACAGTTCCCTTCTAAAAGTCGATCCTAAAGGCACACATAGCCTCTTACGATACATCAGAGCACTGTCTGTAGAGAAGGTAAAATGACTAGGGATATCTGACTCAGCCTCTCTAAAACCGGCCTGCAAATGAACCTCATCTCTCTGTGCATCTATCATCCTCTGCCTCAAAGTAGGCCCCACTGTCAAACTAGTCAGACTCACAGTGACCTCGGCAGTAAGCAATGCTATCTCAGCTCGTTCCATATCCCACCTCAATCTCAAAGGTAAGGCTGACAAAGCTGATGAATGAGAAGACTTCCTACTGAGCGCGTCAGCCACTACATTGGCTTTCCCAGGATGATACTGAATGTCACAGTCATAATCCTTAACGAGCTCTAACCATCTCCGCTGTCTCATATTCAATTCCTTCAGAGTGAAGAAATATTTGAGACTCTTATGGTCAGTAAATATCAGAATCTTCTCACCGTACAAATAACGCCTCCATATCTTCAAAGCATGAACAACAGCTGCCAACTCTAAATCATGAGTCAGATATTTCTTCTCATGCTCTTTCAACTGACGGGAAGCATAGCCTATAACCTTCCCGTGCTGCATCAACACACATCCCAAACCTCTGTGGGAAGCATCTGTATACACCGTCAAACCACCAGTCCTATCAGGTGATACTAGAACAGGTGCTGTCATAAGCCTCCTCTTGAGCTCCTCAAAGCTCCTCTCACAATCCTCAGACCATACAAAATCAACCCCCTTCCGGGTCAAACGTGTCAAAGCTGAAGCAATCTTAGAGAAATCTTGCACAAACCGACTATAATAGCCTGCAAGTCCCAGAAAACTACGAATATCAGCCACACTCGTCGGTCTAGGCCAGTTAGTAACTGCCTCAATCTTAGAGGAATCAACAGATACTCCTCTACTTGATACTACATGGCCTAAAAATGCTAATTCCTTCAGCCAAAACTCACACTTGGAGAACTTGGCATACAATCTCTGATCTCGTAGTACTGTCAAAACCTCTTGAAGGTGTATATCGTGCAACTCCTCTGTCTTGGAATAAACCAAGATATCATCGATAAAAACAATCACAAAAGAGTCAATGAACCTCCTAAACACCGTGTGCATAAGGTCCATAAAAGCTGCAGGCGCGTTGGTCAAGCCAAAGGACATAACTACGAACTCATAATGTCCATAACGCGTCCTGAATGCAGTCTTGGGAATATCCTCATCCCGAATCCTCAACTGATGATAGCCAGATCTCAAATCTATCTTCGAAAATATAGTGGCTCCTCTCAACTGATCAAACAAGTCTTCTATCCTAGGCAAAGGATACTTGTTCTTCACCGTAACACGGTTCAACTCTCTATAATCGATACACAATAGCATAGAACCATCCTTCTTCTTCACAAACAACACCGGAGCTCCCCACGGTGACACACTCGGGCGTATAAACCCCAAGTCTAAATGTCCCTGTAACTGGCTCTGGAGTTCTTTCAACTCAGCTGGTGCCATACGATATGGTGCTTTTGACAATGGAGCTGTCCCAGGAGCAACCTCAATCTGAAAATCAAACTGTCTCACTGGTGGCAAACCGGGTAACTCATCAGGGAAGACATCAACGAAATCCCTCACTACTGGCACAGAACTCAAACTAGCCTCTGGTATAGAAGTGTCAACCACACTAGCTATATAGCCCAAGGCTTCATCACTTAGAAGCATACTAGCTTCTAACATAGATATCAAAGTGGGTGCTAATCTACTACTAGTCCCACGAAAACGTACACTGGTCCCACATGGACTCATAAAATCAACAACTCTCTCAATACAATCAATAGTGGCACGATTATCCGATAGCCAATCCATACCCAAAATCACATCGAAATCAGACATAGGCATGATAATCAAAGTAGCATGCAAGCAACAACCCATAAAACACAAATCATCTGTGCTAATCATGCTATCAGTAATAACAAAATTCCCCACTGGGGTCGAAACACGCATCTCAAAACCTAACGGTGCAGACTCAAGCATAGCTGACTCAACAAAAGCAGAAGAAATAAAAGAGTGGCTAGCTCCAGAATCAAATAAAACAAAGGCCGAATGGCCCAAAATTGTCAAAGTACCAGTAACTACAGTACCTGCAGCCTCAGCCTCCTCTCTAGTAGCATAAACTCGGGCCTGATGCTGAACAGGTGGAGGAAATCTCGGTGGTGGTGGAGGTAATATCTGTGGCGGCTGAACAACAGGCGGAAGTCTAAACTGCTGTGCCTGGCCACCCTAACCTCTACCCCTGTACTGTCTTCTGCCTCTGTCCTGACCTCTGCCTCAGTCATGACCTCTACCCCTAACCGGAGGAGCATAAAAAGCAGGTGGTCCCTGGTAAGGTCTCTGCTGATTACCCTGGCCCGGGTAACCATACTGTGGTGGCTGAGCCTGATAAGTCCTACACCGACTAGATATATGACCCTCCTGACCACAAGTATAACATACAAGTGGCAGGGGAGCCTGCCTCTGTGCTCTCGGCTGTCTAAACTGAAATCTACCCAGAGCCTGCTGATGCTGCTGCTGTCTCTACTGAGGTAGTGGTACTCAACCAGTATGGTCATCCTCTGCCTTCCTCTTCTGAGAGGAAGTCTCTCCTGTAGCAGCTAGTTTGCCTTTCTTCTCCTCAAATGCCAAATCCAAAGAAACTGCAAACTCTAAAGTCTCCTCATAGGTGGGTCGGACGCCGGCTCTCAAACCCACCAAAAACCTCCTCATCTTGCTCTCAGGATCAGCAACCTGTCCAGCAGCAAACCTGGACAGTCGATCAAACTCTCGATCGTACTGTGTCACCGAGCTATCACCCTGTTTCAGGGTCAGAAATTCCACCTCCAATCGATCTCTCAAATCAGCAGAATAATATTTCTCATAAAACTTCTCATGAAATACCTTCCAAGTAACCTCCATAGTCAGAGAAAGTGATCTATAAAGGCCTCTCCACCAATACAGGGCATCATCAACCAAAGAGTACGTACCACAATGGACCTTCAGATGGTCCGGGCACCTGATGAACTCGAAAGCCCTCTCAACTCTATCAATCCAGAACTCTGCAAAAGATGCATCTAAAGACCTACCATTAAACTCAGTAGGTGCATATCTACTATACTCTCTCAGAAACCTACCAGCATCAGTAGCTCCAACCTGATCAACTGCCACATCAACTGGTCTAGGTGGTGGTACAACAGGCAGAACTGGTCTACCAGCATCTCGCAATAATCCCAGATAAGCAATATAAACTCTCCGCCCCTGAACAGGTGGCGATATAACAGGAATCACTGGTGGAGGTACTACAGGAATCACAGGTGGAGGTGGTGTAGGGTCACGGGCTCGGGCTCGGGCTCTACCCCTCACAGGAGCAGCCGCCCTAAGACCAGCTCGTCTAACACCCCTTCTAGGAGGCATACTGCATTATAGTCAATATAACATGATAAGTTACTAGTAAAAGAGGATCCACCACTCCTTTACCAAATCGAAATAAAATGCGAGTTTTAAGACAAAGGTCTAGGAATACCTGGTGCTGCTGATCTTAGATGATGACTTTCGAGAATGGACTTAAAACAAAACATGAAATACAAACATGCATCGCATGTAGTCTACAGAACCCGTCGGCTCTGATACCAACTGTGACGACCCATCACTTTTAAATAAATTAAATTCAGAGAAAACAGCGGAAGTCTTTTATTTTTAGAAAATTTTGCGTGGTTTTGTTTAAAAGTTGGCATGCCGAAAACCTGTTTACATCCTAATTTTTCAATCTAATAAATTCTCAAGGAACATCAAGTCCCATTTCAGGAGTTCAAAGATATATATCATATAAACATCAACATTAAGCTCTTATGAGCCAAATACAAAATACAATTCATTTAAGTTCTTAAAGTTCATCAAAATAAGACATAAACTTTACAAACAAAAGTGTCCATCTCGAGGTCAGCATCCTTCAATCACGCAGCACCACCTCCTCTCCCTCGACCTCTGGCCAGGGCATTACCTGAAATTGGTTGTAATATCATGAGCTAACAAACAAAGTCCATGAGAATAATAAGCATAAAAAGTAAAGATAGACCTCAAACTCGCATTTCGATTTGTGTCCAAGTAATCCGACACTTCTCACTCCTAAAGTTCTCCAAACTCTAGGTAATTCTAATCCATTTTCTCCAAAATATGACATTACTACACTTGTAGTCAATCTTCATCCATTAACTTGTTATGACAAAGAATAAGTAAAGTAAATAAACTTTGTATAACATATAACATCTCGATTCTCTATATTATCAATCATAATCATGATTGCATAAGGACATCCCGTAGGATTCCACAATTTCTTTTATGCATGAGGAAGTAATATGTACGTCCGCAACTTACGATTCAACTCCGCATAAGGAAGTAATGTGTGCGTTCGCAACTTACGATTCAACTCCCTATGTAGGAGAAGTAATATGTACGTCCGCAACTTACAATTCAACTCCACATGAGGAAGTAATATGTGCGTTCACAACTTACAATTCAACTTCTATGCATGAGAAGTAATATGTACGTCCGCAACTTACGATTGAACTCCACATAAGGAAGTAATATGTGCGTTCGCAACTTACAATTCAACTTCTTTTCAATGATGCGAGATGTTATGCATATGTTTACATATGCTTACAAAAGTAAATAGAGTAAATGTAAATGATAAAACAACCGAAACATACATAAAGTAAAGGAGTAAAAGTAAAGACATAAAGTAAAGGACATAAGTAAAATAGATAGTAATCTCGGACGAATGACATGTCGATCGAACTCCGACATCAATAATAAAAGTAGAATCATAAATCAAATGATTAATCTATTAACCATTCTAAGAATAAGCTTGGGTCTTCTAACCTCCAATGATCCAACCTAAGCTTAGAAACGAATCTAACTTAGAATCTTCTAAGATTCGATACTTTCCTTGAGAACTCCTAAGTTCTTACTTAAAGGATTAACTCTTAATCCTAAGGGCACTAAATCTCAAGCCTCTAATCTTATACTCGGTTTCTAGTCTTAGTTTCAAACTCTACAAACCTTCACACTTATTTGATTTCTATAATTACTTTAAATCCTAACTATTCTCACCTTAATTAAAAGTGAAGACTTCGCTCCTAAGCACCTGAAGAGCGATCAAACAAGCGGTTCAAAAACACCTACAAAAGGATTAATATCCCGAAAATTAATAAATCACCAACTAACGATTAAACAACGACTAAACAAGCAAAAAGACGGAAAAGCACATCAAACCTACCCCTTGGAGGCTCTCGGCCCTCCCTAGAAAAGGGGTCTCGGGTTTGGTTTCTTGGCTTTTTGGCAATTTAAATACGTTTTGAGTTGGTTTTAAGCAAATTCGATAATCCTGATTTCAATGGGTATCGATAATTAGGGTTTTTGAACATTAATCTCTTTCCCGAATTGAATTTAAATAAACATTTATTCATTAAATTCTAACCTATAATCAAACCCAAAAGGGTAAATTTCAAACGGGAAGGGTTTCGACTGAAACTCGGTTTTAGGGTTTAGGAGAAAGTTTCAAATACACATAAAACGACTCCCGTAATTACAAACACCGAGTTCTACAACATGAAATCGAAGGAAATCAAAGAAAACTCCATTAAAACACTATTTGAAGCTTAAGGTTTGAAACTTTACTTACCGAGATCTCCGTGTAAAACGAGCGGCAAGTACGAAGGGTAGGTGGAAAAGATTCGTAGGATCGATACCTTTCCACTGGACCCGGAAACAAGTCGATCGGGCAAGAAACGAATGAAAAACAAAAATTCTTTTTCTTCCTTTGAAGCTCACGGGTGGGGAGGGAGTTTGGATGATGATTTTGGTCAACTTTGAAGTCAAGGATAGTTAAAGAAGATGAGTAGAAAAATATCTAGATATTTAGGGTAGTTTGAAATTACGAAAATGCCCTTTTTAATGACTTTTAGCTTAAAAACGAATCCCGAACTTCTCAAACTATCCCATTGGTGATTAATAATTATTAATTGGCCTGTTAATAATTATTAATACCATTAAAACGAAAATAAACAAAAAAGATCAATTAAGAGATTAAAACCGAAATAAACTACAAAATTCTAATTTAACAATTAATAAATAAACTTTAATTACTTAAATAAAATAAAATAAATAATTTTTTTTTATCACAAAATAACGGGACGTTACATGATTTCTTCCATCAATCACAATTTTGAAATTGACTCCATCTTCACATTGCTTATTACGAGTGAAGCCATACAAGAATGGCAGAGGTACCCCTCTCTCCTCATTATTACACTATATAAAGCCTTCCTTTTCCTTTCTTTATTTTTCATTCACACTCTTCATTATCTTCTTTCAACTATCATTTCTCCTTCTACTTTAAAGGTCTTCCTCCCCATCTCTCAAATCCATTTCTGAGTTTCTTATCGTGTGTCAACACAAAATGAGTTGCCTTTTCACATTCTCGATCCTATGTTATATGTTTTTGTTTGTCCCTTCCTGTTTAGGGACTACTACTCCCACAAACATATTTATATTAGGCGGTCAAAGCAATATGGCTAGTCGAGGTGGGGTTGAGAATTTTAAGTGGGATGGAGTTATCCCACCCGAGTCTCAGCCCAACCCATCCATACTCCGTCTCAATCTTTATCGTCAATGGGAAGAGGCGTATGAGCCATTACATCGAGACATTGACTTTAACAAAACAGTAGGTATTGGTGCTGGAATGCCTTTTGCTAACCAACTGTTAGCCAAAGTTGGTAAGAGAGCTGGTGTTATTGGTCTTGTTCCTTGTGCTAGAGGTGGCACTCTAATTCAAAATTGGATGAAAGATTCATCCTTTTACAGTGAGTTGATTTCAAGAATAAAAATGTCGCACGAACAAGGAGGAACTGTTCGTGCCCTTTTTTGGTATCAAGGGGAAAGTGACGCATCAAATTATTTCACTGTTGCCAAATACGGGGAAAATATTAAGAAGTTCTTCACCAGCGTCCGGAATGATGTGAAGCCCATATTTTTACCAATTATCTTGGTTCGATTTTTTCTTATCTCTTATCTCTGTATTTTTTTAATTGTTTCCATTCACTTTTTATGGTAGCTAGGGATGATTTGAAAATAATAAAAATGGTTGCAAGTGAAAATTGCATCCTATGACATGTATATACCGTCCAAAAATCCTAATGTGACAATGGTGAGAGATGCAGAAAATACAGTTCACCGAGAACTACCAGACGTGCAGATCATCGACACCATGCAATTGGTGAAGTCTAATGGGGAAGGATTTAACAAAGATCGCGTTCATCTAAATATTAATAGTGAAATTAAGTTGGGAAAATGGTTAGCAGATACCTACCTCTCCTACTATGAGAAATTGCTTTGACCATGAGTAAGAATACTAATTCATGAGAAAAATGTGTATCCCTCTTCTTTTATTAAAAACTGATGGTTGCAACATTACTTTTACACTGTTTCATTATTTACATTTATGCTGAGACTTTTGATTTTTTACTTTAATGGCATCACTACAACAAATTGGATTTACAAGGACAATGGATATTTTTTACTTTCGATTTTTTAAAATGAGATTAAATCTTGATCAGATATTCTATCTGACTCTGATAACGAATCTGAAGAAAGTTTGAGGAAGGTTTTAACTTCTAATATTTCATATATTTTGGTTCAACTTATACAGATTTTCTTTTTTATTTAAAAAGACCAATTAAACTACCTTAAATTTTGCTAATCTTGATCTGCTATTTGAACGTTGTTTTTTGTACACAAGAAAATAAAATTTATTGTTGGAAGAGCATGGAAATGGGATAAAAGAGAACACTAGGATCATATATTTAAGATGACATAAAAAAACTAAATTTAAAACAAAAGAAGATCCTAAAGAAGAAAAAATGGTCTTCAGACAGACAATTTTCACTCTATAGATTTTTATTCAAAACATCAAGCAGGGCTAACATTTAAGTATTTAAAAATTAAAAATACTCAAAAATAACATTTTTTTAACAATATTTAATTGATAAATTTACAAAAATAGTAAACACTAACCGAATTGAAAAATTATGGTATTTTAATATATTTTAATAAAATAACCTTAAAAATAACAATGGGATTCATCATTCTACAATATAAAAGAAAAATAAATAATGAAAATAAATTCATTAATTTAATTTAATGAAAACTAAAAGTTTTATTTTTTAAAAAATCAAAATTTTTTCTATTTAAAAATTAAGATAAGAAAAAGGGCTATTGAGTGTAATTCCTCAAATATTTATCACCAGCAATTATAATTTTGTTTAAATCCTGCAAATTTTTTAGAAAAATCTATCAATTTTAATAGTTTATTTCCATAAATAGTATTTCTACCTGGCATACTCGTTTTCTCAAAGAATAAAATAAAATTAAAAATTATATAAGTTAAAATAATAGATTCTTTTACGAGAAAAATAATGTAATTTATTAATATAAAAAATATTAACAAAAAAAACCTATCATATAAGTATTTAAAATTTATAATTTATATAAGAGGGAACTATCAAAATAGTAGACAAAAATATATAATTATTTATAGGGTAAAATGCAAATAAGACCCCTGTGGTCTTTTCAAAATGCATTAGCACCCCCTGTACTTTGAAAATGGCAAATTGCACCCCTGTGGTTCCAATTTTTTTCAATCTAACCCCTCCCCTTCAATTTCAATAATTTTCTTTTAGCCATAACTTCTTTGTTTGAACTCCGATTTGGATGATTCAAGATGTTTTGGAATCTTCATTTTCGGCTTTACATAATTGTCCCTTCAAAACTTTGAAATCATCAATAACCAAAAGAGTTAACGATGTCAATCATACTTAGTGCTTTGATGTTAATAAAATCTTTTATTTATTAATGATTTTAAAATTTCGAAGTGACATTTATGTAGAGCCTAAAATGAAGATTCCAAAACATCTTGAATCGTCCAAATCAGAGTTCAAACGAAGAAGTTGTGGTTAAAAGAAAATTATTGACATTGAAGGGGAGGGGTCTGATTGAAAAAAATTGGAACCACAGGGGTGTGATTTGCCATTTTCAAAGTACAGGGGGTGTTCATGCATTTTGAAAAGACCACAGGGGTCTTATTTGTATTTAACCCTTATTTATATAACTTAAAGAAAAAATTATGCTAATTGTTTCTAGTTGAATGTATGAATTTATTTAGGGAAATTTTATTGGGTGATAGATTTTTATGCAATATTTGTAAAAATATCAACTCCAAAAAGTAATTGTGTGCTTTATTTAATTATACAAATCTATCTATACTATCTAAAAAGTGGCTTGAAGGAAATTTTTTTTTGATTTCCCTTTAAGCTCCTTATCATTTAATTACTCTTTTATTTTAAAAATATTAAAATAAAATACCATACATCTTTAAAGAACCACTTCCATTTTAATTTTATTTTTGGGCTATTTAAGTATCTAGCCACTAAATTGATTAATTTTCAGGATTTAGCTAGTTGAATATTTTTTAAAGTAAATGGCCACTGGGAGAGAGATTTTTAAAGTAAAAATACTAAAAAGACCCTAGAACAAATAATATGCTAAATATAACCAAATTATCAAGATTGCATCTAATAAAAATACAAATAAGAAATAAAATCTTAACAAGTATATACAAAATCTCCCAAAAATAAAAAACATACGCATTTCTTTTCCGATGAACCAGCAACATTACTCGTATCATCAATGTATTGTACAAAATAAATGTACTGTACTGTACATATCAACAAAAACATGCACTCCTTCCTTCTCCAGCCTTATTAGAGCGAAAAAAGTACAGTAAAAAACAATAACTATTCTCCTTCTCTAGCCTCGTCAACCAACTGTACTTTACATACAACACAACTTCTTTGTTCTCCAACCTCATCTTACAAACAAATGTACTATACCGAATATTCATCCCGAGCCTCTGCCTCATCATTCTGTACAACTGCCTTCAAATCGACAACAGCCTCCTCTCGTTATTCCCGTCTCTGATCACGTTCTTCATCAATTTGAGCCTTCAGATCACACATAAGACGCCTTCTGTTTAAAACCAAATAAAAGGAATATAACTATAATTTCTCATATTATGTACAAAGACAAAAGTTGCTATCAATCAACCGCTACGACTTAATGAGTTGATTATAATAAGATTTAGATATGGACTCTTTAAGATTTTTCATCTCCTACAAGAATCAAACACCTCAATTGATAATGAATTCGTGTGGTGGAGTGAGTAGTGGCGGCGATTAAACAACGACGGTGGTCTTGATTGATTCAGACGGTGAAGCACAATGGTGTTTGTTAGAAAGCGGTGACGACTGCTATTGAAAGAAGAAGAAACTTAATTAGGGTTTATAAAAGGGGAAAAATAGAAGATATTAAAATTGAAAGATATTAAAAGATATCAAATCAAACATTATAATTTTAAAAAAAGATCTGAAATAAAAAAAATAATACATAAATTAAATATTAAAAATAATCAAAGGGTGTAGTTGGTATATTGAAAAATAGAGAATCTTGAGGTGGCTAAAAAATGAAATTTTAAACTAAGTACCTAGATAATAAATTCATTCTTGAAATCTAGCTATTTACTTAATTAATTCTTTATTTTATTCAATAACATAATAAACAAATTTTACACTCATCTTCATCATGTCTAAAAAACTGAATATATATAGTAAAATAAAGTTACCATCGAGAGGAAGCTACTCTAATGACGTATAAAAAATGGATATGATCTTATAACTGTCTAATTAATTTTGTAGTAAAAAATTACAAAACATATCATTATTTACTTTTATTTCAATAATTAACCTTTAAGGCAACAATTATAATTATTCTTAATTACTTAACTTATAAATACTTTATATTATATTATTTTATATTATCCTTAATTTTTCTAAAAGATCTCTCATAAAATAACGTGTACAAATAAATTGAATTTTTTTAACTAAACAATTTACTAAGTTATTTATTAAAATAAAATATAATTGAGCAAATTAATAAATTCAAATAAAAAATAAAATTATAAAATTGCTTTAACAAATTTTACAATCACACCCTTATATCTCTCTTCTTTTAAACACACATTCATAATATAATAGAATATGTTTTTAAAAAACCTTTCGTCCTTCCTGATAATAGTTAAACAAATCTCTTTGTTAAATAGAAACTGACACTACAAAAAAACTGTCAAAATGCGACCAGAAATTTGCGACAAAAAAAAGTGGTAGTTTTTTGGTGACCACCTGGTCACTTTCTTTGAAGGTTGACTCTAAGTGACCATCCTGGTCACTTTTTTGGTGACAGTTGCGACCAAAAGCAGAAGTAGTCATAAAAAATGGCGCGAAAGAAGCGACCAATTGGTCACCTAAAAAAATGACCAGATGGTCGCATTTGTGTGACTAAAATATGCCTTGGTAGCAAAAAATGGCGCGTAATTTTGGAGGGAAAAAAGCTACCAAGTGGTCACAGTTAAAAGTGACTACCTGGTCGCAATTTTTGTGACATTTATTGAGCAGTGGTAGCTTAAAATTGGAGGGAAAAAAGCTACCAAGTGGTCACAATTAAAGTGACTAACTGGTCGCAATTTTTGTGACCTTTATTGAGCAGTGGTAGCTTAAAATTGGAGGGAAAAAAGCTACCAAGTGGTCACAATTAAAAGTGACTAACTGGTCGCAATTTTTGTGACCTTTATTGAGCAGTGGTAGCTTAAAATTTTGGCAGGAATTAAGCTACCACGTGGTCACATTAAGAAGTGACCGGATGGTCGCAAATTCTGTGATTTTATGTGATCAATAATTTATAAATAATTTGGTGGGATAAAAGCTACCAACTGGTCACCAAAAAAGTGACCATATGGTCGTAAATTCTGACTTGATGTGACTCTGGGCTGTAACGTCCCGTTATTTTGTGATAAAATTTTTTTTTATTTATTTTATTTTAATTTAAGTAATTAAAGTTTATTTATTTATCGATAAATTAGAATTTTGCAGTTTATTTCGGTTTTAATCTTTTAATTGACCTTTTTAGTTTATTTACGTTTTAATGGTATTAATAATTATTAACGGGCCAATTAATAATTATTAATCACCATTGGGATACTTTAAGATGTTCGGGATTCATTTTTAAGCCAAAAGTCATAAAAGGACGTAACCGTCATTTCCAAATTTCCTAAATATCTAAACACTATTCACTTCATCTTCTTTAAATTGCCTTGACTCATTTTTTGACCAAAAACATCTCCAATTTCCTCCTCAAAACCTTGGGGCTCAAAGTGGGGGGAGAATTTTTCGGGTTTCGTTCATTTCTCGACGAATCGACTCGATCTTGGATACATCGGAAAGCCCTCAAGTCAAGGATCCTTTTCCACCTAGCTTTTGTCCGTTTCTCTCGAGATCCTAGGAGTTCTCGGTAAGTTTCTCTTGAAACCCTAAGCTCCAAATAGTGTTTTAATGGAGTTTTCTTTGTTTCCTTTCGATTTCTTGCCGTGAAACTTGGTGTTTGTAAATACGGGAGTAGTTTTAAGTGTTTTTGAAAACTTTCCCTTAACCCTAAAACCGAGTTTCAGTCGAAACCCTTTCCGTTTGAAATTTACCTTTTTGGGTTTAATTGTGGGTTATAAATTAATGAAATAATGTTTATTTAAATTCAATTCAGGAAAGGGCTTAATGTTCAAAAACCCTATTTATCGATACCCATTGAAATCGGGAATATCGAACTTGCTTAAAACCAACTCGAAACACTTTTAAATTGCCTAAAAGCCGGAAAACCAAACCCGAAGCCCATTTTCTTTGATAGGGCCGTGGGCCTCTTGTGGGAGGGTTGTTGAGTTTTTCGTCGTTTTGTATGTTAGGTTGTTGATTGATTGATAGTTGGTAAAATTATTGATTGTGTGATATAATTCATTTGTAGGTGTTTTTGAACCGCTTGTTTGATCGCTTTTCCGGACTTGGAAGTGAAGTTAATTTTCTTTAAGGTGAGAATAGTTAGGATTTAAACTAATTATAGAAAGCAAATGAGTATGAAGGTTTGTAGAGTTTGAAACTAAGACTAGAATCCGAATCTAAGATTAGAGGGATGTGAGTTAGTGCCCTTAGGATTAAGAGTTAATCCTTTAAGTGAGAACTTAGGAGTTCTCAAGGAAAGTATTGAATCTTAGAAGATTCTAAGTTAGATTCGATTTGAACTTAAGGTTGGATCATTGGAGGTTAGAAAATCCAACTTGTTTTTAGAACGGTAAATAAAACCTCGGATTGTTATGTTGGAAGATTAGAATCCTGGAAGGTATAGGTTGATCGTTTAAGTTATGTTTTTACTTTTATTAATGTAGCGGAGTTCGATTTACATATCGTTCGTCCGAAATGCTTATCTATTTTACTTTATGTCATTTACTTTATATCTCTTTCTTTATGCCCCTTTACTTTATGCTTGCATCAACTACTTTAATTCCGCACTTTATTTATTTACTTTTACATGGATATGCAAGCATATGCATATCATATTACATCATACCATTCTCGCACAATTCATGAAAAAGAAATGAAAGTGAGAAGGAAATGAAGGGGAGAATGTTGGAGCCTACGGGTAGTGTCTGCATCACCTTCAGAAAAAGAAACGAAAGTGAAAAAGAGACGAATGGGATCCTACGAGATTTGCTCATTACTCTAAGTGAAAAAGAGACGAATGGGATCCTACGGGATTTGCTTATTACTCTTGATGAAAAAGGAGTGAATGGTATCCTACGGGATTGACGCATTACTTCTTCATACATAGGGAGTTGAATGGTATCCTGCAGGATTGACGCATTACTTCCTCATGCATAAGGCTGAATGGGATCCTACGGGATGTTCTCATTACCCTTCATTCAAGCACAAAAGGGCAATTGCGAAGTCCTACGAGATGCTCTCATGCATTCATGTTTATGATATATAAAAAGGGAGAATCAAGATGTTTTTATTTATGCAAAGTTTATTTACTTTTCTTACTTATGTCATAGCAATGTTGATGGATGAGTATTGACTATGATTATTAGTAATATCATCTTTAGAATGTATAACGATTTTACCTAGAGTTTAGAGAACTTTAGGAGTGATTGTGTCAGATTAATTGGACACGAATCGGAATACGAGTTTGAGGTCTATCTTTACTTTTTATGCTTATTATTCTCACTGGGCTTAGTTTGTTAGCTCATGATATTACAAAATTTCAGGTAATGCCCTGTAAGAGGTCGAGGGAGAGGAGGTGGTGCTGCGTGATCGAGATGGACTATTTTGTTGTAAAGTTTATGAATTTTACTTTTGAGAACTTTGAAGGATTTGTGAATTATACTTTGTATTTAGCTCATAAGAGCTTTTTATCGTTGTTTTTATGATATTACATCTTGAACTCCTGATTGGAACTTAATGTTCCATGTGATTTTATTAGATTTGAAAATTAGTATGTAAACAGGTTTTCGGCATGCCAACTTTCAAACAAAACCACGCAAAATTTTCTTAAAATAAAAGACTTCCGCTGTTTTCTCTGATTTTAATTTATTTAAAAGTGACGGGTCGCCACATGAGCAGTGAGGAAAATGGCGGGAAATTTTGGCTGGAAAATGCGACTAGATGGTAGCAAAAATACTACCATCTGGTCGCAAATGAGCAGAGGAGTCCATTATAAAATCCCTCCACCTATTGTTTGTTAGCATTAAGAAAAAATAAAATGAGAGAGTGGATGTATGTTCGTTTGATAGACGGGTATTTGAACGATGAGTTCGTGGCCGGGGTTGAACAGTTTGTTGAGTTTTGCATGACAACTGTCTATTATGAAAAGTATGGTGGAAAGCTACGTTGCACGTGCAGGAAATGCAACAATAGGAGAATCATACCGGTTACAGAGTTGAAGGTGCATCTTTATAGTCGGGGTTTGTGCAGAATTATTATCACTGGGTGTTTCAGGGGGAAACACAGGAAATGTTCGACGGTGCATTACAGGAATCGAGACGATACGAAGGTAGCAGCTCGAATGTAGAGGTTGTTGACGAAGAACGGAATGATGAACAACAGTATAGTCAGATGCAGCAAATGATACTTGATGGTGCGGGGTATGGGGGCAATGAAAATTTCCGTGAAAGTTTAAACGTAAACGAAGATGAACGGGTTGTAGAAGAGGAAATGAATCCGGATGCACGAAAGATGCACGAGATGCTAAAGACAGCCAGCCTACCATTGTACGATGGGTGTGAGGTAAGTCAACTTGCTGCTGCTACAGAACTTTTAAATATAAAGGCGCAGTACAACATACCCGGTAGAGGATTTGATGCGATTTCATCATGGTTTCGTCGATGCGCTCCAGAAGAAAATAATATGCCCCACAGTTTGTACAACACGAAAAAGCTAGTGGAGGGACTTGGATTACCCGTGGAGAAAATAGATTCGTGTAAAAACGGATGCATGATTTACTGGGATGTGGACGAGGACCTGCATCATTGCAAATTCTGTTTTCTTCCAAGATACAAACAAGGGAAACGCAGCCTGATTCCGAATGCCCGCATGTTCTATTTACCGCTGACCCTAGGTCTGCAACGGTTGTATGCATCGGATGTGACAGCCTCGCACATGAGATGGCATCACGAGCATTCACAAGATGAAGGTGTTATGAGACATCCCTCAGATGCTACGGCATGGAAGCATTTAAATAATTGTCATCCGGATTTTGCACAAGATCCGAGAAATGTCAGATTGGGCTTATGCACATGTAACAACCCAAATTCCCAAAACATGGAAAATGACTAAATGTAGCGGAAACTTAATTTACAACAACTCAAAATTTAATACTTTTCATTTAGAGTCAAAACCAAACATACTTTATTCTGTTCACAGAAAAATTTCCATAAATCTAAATCCAACAATATGGTTTATTTGAGCTCAGTTTAAAACAAAACAGTTCAAGTCAATTATTCAAAGTTTTGGAATAAACTAAACATGAAAATCAACATAACAAATAAAAATATAATCCCAATAATCCACTAACAGGAACGAAACAAAATAGCCGGCTTGTAAATCCAAGCCCAACCAGTCACCATCCACGACCCCATCATTTGCCAGTTTTCTATTTTTCATTACCTGGAAAAAAAAACATTGTAGCATCATGAGGCTACGCCTAGTGAGAATAAAGTTAATTTAAGAGCAATGCCATGAGAAATTTTCTAAATTCCTTAAGTCCATATTCGGCCTCACAACTTCCAATAACTCTCAACTTCCAAGGCATAATCTCACTCTAGAGAAAATCCCATTCTTTTGAATTTTATTTCCCAATGCCTTAGCTCCACTTTATTCGCAATTAAAGTTAGCCGTACACTCAAAGTATTGAACCCGTGTCACCACGATTCGACTTTTGAGTTATTCTTCTTATGAGTTTGCAAGACTCACAAGCAAACCTACAAGTTTATTCTCTCCCATTAATCAAATGGAATGAACCTACCCCGTTAAGTGTAATTAAGTTGTGCACAACTCTAATTCACCCCGTAACGGTTTATTCTTCATTAAGCATGGCCCTACTTAATGCGAACCTACAACCACATTATCTAAGGCATTGAATAATGTGATTCTTAAGAAAGCATCACTACCAGAATGCTTGACAAAGCCTAGGCCCAGTTTCTAGCTCAGAAAACCCATTTCCTCCTAAAACTGACCTTAAATAGGCTAAATCTCAAAAATTCCAAATTCTGGAAAATCAATGTATTTACAGCATTTAAAGGGTCTAAAAATGCCTAAAATTAGACCTCTAACTCACAAGATGATCCCCCGAAGAAGACCCACTCTAAAAATCCAAACTAGCTTAACTAGTGCGGTTTTGCTTCTTTTTCGGCGACAACCGATAAGGGAATTTTATAAAAATTTCCAGGAGTTTTTTAGGCTTCTAATCATCCCCAAAATCATCTAGACACACTCAAGAATCATCCAAAAATAATTTCCCACCTAAACTCCCAAGAAAAGGTGTTCGACTGGACCAATCTCCACCTAAGGCTCTATTGATCCTACTATTTCAAGTCAAATTCCAGCAGCTTTTCTAAATCTTAAAACATCCAAAAAGTAACCAGAAATCTTATAAACATCACTTTAAACCCAATCAATTAGAGAATCCAAAAGTAACATCAATTTATATCATCCAAAAAAGCATGCATGCCATTTAATTATTAACTTCCTTAACTCCAATTCAAAGATTCATACAATCATTTAAATCATGCTTAATACATTACACCAAATATTTTACTCCAATCACACAACCCAGAAATAGTCATTCTTATAAAGAAACAGAAAATTAAACATGCCAATGATCAAAGATTAACTAAATTCTCACCTTTAAAGCTAAATTCAAACATAAGTAATCTTCCTCTCCAATGGTTTTCAAGATCCTGAAAAACCATCCAAACAATTTAAGACCTATTCTAAAATTTTACCCAAAATTAAAATTTAACTATACACGAAAAAGCGACGCCGGAAACGACCCAACAAGCAAGAGCAGCCCATCAATGGGCTGCTCATTGCCGTCGGCCAGCAGCATGGCTGCTGCTGCGGCTGTTTTGGCTCGGCGGCAGCAGTCCATTGGCTAGTCGTTTTTCGTTTTTTGGTAAATTGAAAGATAGGGTGAAAGGGTTTTTCAAGAAATCAAAGGTTAGGGTTTCTAGGGTTTGATAGAAAATCAAGAAAAGGGTCTTTCAAATGGGTATAAAGAATAAATTGAATTCGTTGGAAGATTAAATTTTGATATTAAAAGAGAATTTGATTTCATTACCTTGTCTTATATCGAAGGAAAACATCCCCAACGAATCCAAACCTTCTTCCAATTGAAAAAAACTTCAATCAATCCGACACTACAAGGAAAAACAAGAAAAGAGACGATCAAAACCGTCCCTAAATCCCTCTAAGGGGCGGCGGCAACAGGAGGAAGAAGGGAAGAAAAATTGAAAACCCTACCTTTTCCTTTTTCTCTGTACGTTCTGTCTCTGCCAAGCCTTCTCCCTTTTTTCCTTTCCTTCCCCCTCTCCACGCCACTTTACCTTATTTTTTTAAGATAATGTCTTTTTATTTAATTCCTGTAAATAGAATTAAAATTAAAGACTCTATTTCCTCCTTGAACAAAAGAAAAATAAACCCACTTATTTAAATAATTAAATTATTTATTTAAATAATACTTACCGGGAACGGGTCGTCACAGCACAGATGGCTTTAACCCGTTTGAGGCATCCGGGGCACAATATTCAGTTTGGCCAGTCATGGTAACCCCGTATAACTTACCTCCCTTGATGTGCATGCGAGACCCGGTGATTTTTCTAACAGTGATCGTACCTGGGCCGAAAAGTCCAAAACGGACCTGGATGTGTATTTGCAACCACTTATTGCAAAGTTGAAAAGGTTGTGGATCGACGGTGTTATGACGTCGACATTTCAAGAAACAAAATTTCTTGATGCGCGCCGTGTTAATCTGGACGATCAGTGACTTCCCTGCGTATTCAATGTTGTCAGGTATGTCGATCTTTAATTGCTTTCATATACATTTTTGAGTCTGTGTTAAGCTTTTGTTATTGCCTTCCTAAGTCAGTGTAGTTAATTGTGTGAACCTCAATCTCCTCCTCTTAAAGGATGGAGTACGGCGGGGACATACGCATGTCCACATTGCATGCTAGACACAGATGCATTTTATCTCAAAAACGGTCGGAAAACTTGTTGGTTTGACTGTCACCGTCGATTCATGCCGTTGAATCATGAGTAGAAGGATCTATCTGTAGTGCGTACCTGACGCAAGAGACTACCACATTTTGTTCATACTACTTTGATCAACACATTGCAGAGCAGTTTCGACCGGCGAAACGAAACATTGTCGAAAATTTACTTGAAGGTGTTGACATAAACAACTTGCCGATTTTTACGGAACCTGGCATGACAGTTGGAAGATCAGTGTGTAGGCCGTTGACCGATTCTGAGTATCACGTAATTCAGACATAAGTTTTATGCAACTGCGCAGAGATCGAGCCTTACATAGAGTGAGTTTGTAACTTAACATTATTTCATCGCATAAACAATTACAAACTATTTGCTAACTATTTTTGTAACATACAGATTATTTCTAAACGTATACGTTCGAATGACACGAGTTGGTCTTACAGACGCCAAGGAGGGGTCAATAATCGACAAAGAGTTTCGTTCTTGGTTCAGTGCATACGTGAGTTATTTTAAATTGTCAAAAACACCGTTGCATTATGTTGAAAAAATTACTATCTTCCTAACATTACTGTATGTGGACAATGACACAGGTTGACTCCCCTACATTACCGGTGGATGATCCTCGCATCATTTCTTTGGCAAAGGAACCTGGACGGATATCAAGGTCGTATGGTGGATACGTCGGTAACGGTTACAGATTTCAAACAAAGGCGTATTCAGTGAACAGGGCAACAAACAACAATGGTGTTTGCATAAAAGGTCACGTGTTCGACACAAACGAAGACGATTACTTCGGAGTAATCGATGAGATTCTTGAGATTCAATACACAAGTCCGACGCTAAAACGCATTGTTGTGTTCAACTGCACTTGGTTCGAGACAACCAGACGAGGCGGAGTTCGTAAGATTTATCATTTACAAATTGTTGAGGTAAACAAGTCTAATCATATGCACATCGCTGATAGGTTTGTCCTGGCTTCACAGGCGATTCAAGTTTATTACCTGAACTATCCGATTAATAGACGAGATCTGATAGATTGGTTAGTTTTTTGTAAAGTTAAACCACGCCAGGTAGAAGAAAACTTGTCCGAGAAACACGACCATGCAGAGGAAGCTGTTGCTTTTCAAGAAGATGAGATAAGATGTCATGCAATCGACGATGGTCAGAATGCAAGTACTATTCGTCCTTTGAACGATGGAACGATAACATTGCATTATGATGATGATACAAATGCTTCCACTTCTCACGCACGTGACATTGATGTTGAATTTATTCGAGACGATGAATCCGATGAAGAAACAGAAGAAGAAGTAGAAGACTTTATGTGACGGACTTCTTGGAGATGATGATGAATGAGATATTTCATTAACTTGATTATTCAATGTGTGTATGTGTTTATTAATTAAAACTATTTCTTTTAATGAATGATTAAAAAAATATATATATATTAATATTTGCAACCACATGGTCAAATATTTGGACAGAATCATCATCATCTTCATATTCAATATGCTCACTTTTAAACATCACTTTCTTTTCCTTGATTGGATATTGGATTTCAGAAGCACTAGGATCAAATACAACAACATGGAAACAAGAGTTCCCTTCATATCTAAATATCAGAAAGTAACCCAATTTAACAGAGTAAAACTCCACAAAGTAACCCAATTAAAATATATATATATATATATATATATATATATATATATATATATATATTAATATTTGCGACCATGTGGTCGCAATTTCACAGAAAAGGTGACCACATGGTAGTAATTTAGAAGGGAAAGGCGACCAAATGGCCGCATTTTTGGAAAAGTATAATTATATTTTTAAAAAAAATATAAGTGAGATTACGACCATATGGTCACAAATCTGGGCGGTAAATTTAAATTTTCATGAAATTTATGGCGGTGAATTTAAACATTACGACCATCTGGTCGCAATATTTGGCGGTGAATTTCATTATTGCGACCAGATGGTAGCAATTATTGATGGGACTCGTGATATGACAGCTGTTTTGGATCATGGCAAGGTGGCGACCAGATGGTTGCTTTTTCAAGAAATGCTACCATATGGTCGCAAATATCTCTAGAAATACGATCATATGTTCGTATTTTCCTCAGCACGCGCGACCTTTCGTTTCTGGTCATGATTACATATTTGCGACCATTTGGTCGCAAATTCTGATTTATAAACCCCACAGATTTCCTTCCCCCGTTTCCTTTTTCCTTTTCTTTCTCTTTTTTCTTTCTTTTCTCTCTTTCCCCCGTTTCGTTCCCCGTTGTTTTTTCCCCGTTCCTACTCTAAACCTAAACACCCTAAACCTCCAATCTCGGTTTCTATTACGAGGTTAGTTTCGTATACGTTTTAAGTTATTTTTAGTTAGTTTTAGTTTAAGTTTATGTTTAAATTTAATTAGTTTAGTTTAATGTTGTTAATTTCATTAATTTTAGTTTAATTAATGTAATTTAGTTTAATTAAGTACTTAGTTTACTTAAGGTTAATTAATCTAATTTCGTTTACTTTAATTAATTGATACATTTTAGTTCAATCAATCTAATTTCAATTTAGTTAAATTTAATTAATTAGTTTAGTTAAGTTTAGTTTTTATTAATTAATGTTAGTTAAATTTAATTAATTTTAGTTTAATTTAATCTAATAGTTAGAAATCTTCATTACTTAGTTTACTTTAATTAATTTCTTAGTTTAGTTTATTTTAGTTTTAATTAATTAATGTTAGTTTAATTTAATTAATTTTAGTTCTATTAATCTAATTTAGTTTAATTCTTCATTACTTAAATTACTTTAATTTAATTAATTTTAGTTCAATTAATCTAATTTAGTTTAATTCTTCAATACTTAATTTACTTTAATTTAATTAATTTTAGTTTAATTCTTCACTACTTAGTTTACTTTAATTACTTCATTTTAGTTCAATTAATCTAATTTTAATTTACTTTAATTCAAATTAATTAATTAGTTTATTATAAATTATTTACTTAATTTATGTTAGTTTAATTTACATTATTTAATCAATTTAATTTAGATTATTTCATTAATTAATTAATTTAATTTATTTCAATATTTTACTTACGTAATTAGTATTAAATTAGTTTAGTTTGGTTGTAGGATTATGACGGGCAGACAACGTCCTCCCCAGTCAGACGAGCCTGACGACGCGGGTGACAAGGCGTCTCCGCAGACGCCTACTGCCGCTGCCCCTGATGCGGACTTGACTACAGAGGAGTTGGACATCCTCTTTAGTTACGAGACGGGACTTGCTGCCATGCTCGATGATGTAGTCCCTAAGACCCAGTCTGCGACACCACGCCACAGGACTCCCTGGCCACGACTCCCGGCTTAGCATCAGGGTCTGCATCAGGGTATGCGTCCGGGTCTGCATCAGGGTCGGATCCAGGTGTCCCCTCCACTTCATGCACGCAGCCGTCTCGGGCCGTAGACTCTACCCTTAGGATTGAAGGGGATACGTAAGTAATTTTGTTTATTATTTTAATTACTTAATTTTTAAACCTTTAAACTTTTTTCAAAGTGTTTTTTTTCCCGTTAACTAATAGTTCCTAATAGCACAATAATTTTTATGATTTTGCAGAGTACAGCCGCATACAACCGTTTCAAAACAGTTTCGCGAGGTCCTCCAGAGCATGCCTCTACCCAGCGACCTTCGCTGGTAGAAGATTCCGACGACGGAGAAACGTCGGATGTACGACAATTGGAAGGTAAAAAACATCATTTATTTTTATAATTAATTAATTTTGAAATTTATAAAAATAAATTTATTACTTTAACAATTTTTTATTTCAATTTTTTCAGGGCAAATTTCCTGTTATCGATCCTGATATCACGGACGGTAGATTGTTCCCCCTATGGGACAGTCAATTGAGGGATCAATTCAAGGACCTCATGTACCGGGCGCGCAGAAAGCAAGCAGCAAACCGCCCAGTGTGGATGAGTCCGGAGGACCACGCGCGGCTTCTCGCGAGCTTGAGCACTCCTGAGGGTAAGGCAGTGTCAAGCAGGAATAAGGCCAACCGCGCGAAGAATCCCACCAAACACATAGCGAGGGCCCAGACCCACGACGAGCACCATCATCGATTGGTAAGTTTCTTTTAGTCATTTTCTTACTTACGTACTTTTTTCTCGTTTTCTATTTTCAATTAGTTATTAATTTATTATGTTTTATTATTCAATCTTTAATATTTTTAGGAAGCGAAGCACGGGTGCCCCGTCCCGCCCGATGAGCTGCACCGCGTTCTTCACACGAAGAAGGACGGGACGTTCGTCGACGATAAGGCGAAAGCAGTTCAGGTATTTAATAATTTTTTCAATTATTATTTTTTCTTTAAAATTTTTCCTAACTTATATATTAACTATTTTATTTTCTGAATTTTAAGTGTTTAGGAACGTTTCACGGAGTCCTTGAGTCAGCGGTTGCCCACACCAGACTCGCAACCGACTCAGGAGGACCATAGAGAGGCGTTCTTGAAGGCTGCTGGAGGGGTTCGGCCTGATGGATCAGTTCCTGGGCTCGGCTCGTACGGGCGATGCCTTTACGCAGATGTGCCTCGGCCTTAGCGGAGCGAAGCGAGCACTAGCTCCGGCCCTTCTTCGGTTGAGTAGCAGTGCGCGTAGACATTGACGCTATGCGCGAGGACTTCGTTTCTCGAGTCGCTGTGATTGAGGCAGACATGCAGGCACGGGTCGAGGCCCAAGTCGCAGAATCTTTGGCCGCGTACTTCAGATCCCTAGGCGGCGGCCCTTCATCATCGACGCCTCCTCCGCCACCCCCCCGCCCCTCCGCAGTAGTTCTAGGATGCTTTCGTCTGTATAAAATGTTTTTTGAATATTTGATATATATATTTTTTATTTTAATTCCAATTTTTTGTTATTAAATTTTAATATTAATTAAATAAATAATTAATAACTAATTAACTAATTATTGATATTTAAATTTAAAAAATAAAAATTCTTAAATGCGACCATATGGTCGCATGTTATGTCAATAAAACGACCATATGATCGCATTTTGACTGAGTCCAAAAGTGACCAACTGGTCACTTATCTTCAACATAAATTACGATCAGATGGTCACTTTTTACGCGACCATCTGGTCGTATTTTGACTGAGTTCAAAAGTGACCATTTGGTCACATAAAATGTGACCAATTGGTCACTTATCTTCAACATAAATTACGACCACATGGTCACTTTTTAGGCGACCATCTGGTCGTATTTTGACTGAGTCTAAAAGTGACCATTTGGTCACATAAAATACGAACATTTGGTCACTTTTTTATGTGACCAATTGGTCATTTATCTTCAACATAAATTACGACCATATGGTCACTTTTTAGGCGACCATCTGGTCGTATTTTCAAAAGGTTGACTTTTTTGCGACCAAACGTTTATGGTCGTATAATTGTGACTATCCAGTCGCACAAATTCTGGACCGACCAGCTTTTTGGCCACCATTTATTTTGTCGCTTTTTTGGTCGCATTATAGCCAAAAAACGACCATTTGGTCGCAATTTCATGGTCGCAAATTGACAGTTTTTTTGTAGTGTGAAAACTAATAATTGATTGTATATTTAATTATCTTTTTGTATTCTTAACCATGAATGAATTTAAATAAATTAATTTTGTATTTATGTTTTAGAAAGCTCTTCAACTTCTATTGTTTTTTTTTTTTTTTGCTATAAATCATACTACTTTTTTCTCAATTAAAATTCAAATCCTAAAAGCCAAATCAACAAGAAAACGTTAGCGGTAAAATCGATTAGTTGGACAATTTTTTAAGATTTTTATTTTTATTTTATAGTTTTCATCTCTATAAAATTACAATGATCGAAATATACGTTTATAATCTTACCAGAGAAAATATTGAAAACTTGGGGAGATCAAGAAGGTCGCGCTCACGGAAATACAATCCAAAAGCAAAATTATGAGACCACGTGAAGGAAGTTTTGGGAATGTATTGCGTTGAGATCAACCAAACTATTTGAGAAATCAAGTAAGTAAATAAATATATATGTTGTTGCGTGAAAACGGTAATAAGTGTAACGTGCTAACGTGCTTCGCGCCAACGTCGCTCTCGCTTCCACGTGTGCAATGGATAATAAATTAGTATTGAGTCGGAGACGATGTTCTGCGTAGGCGGTGACTTGCTTAGGTGTTCATCTGCGTAGGCGGTCACCTGCGCAGTAGAGTAAGTAGCATCGGTGTGGTGCCAGCCTAAGACCCTCCGATGCTTAAGTTAGAGCAAAGCAAAGCTAGTGTGCCAAGCAAGAGAGGAATGAATATTAGTTACCTTCTGGCCATTTCTCATCTCCTATTTATAGGAGTGGAAATGGATGATGTCATCAAGCCACGTATCACATATGGTTGGTCCATGTGTTGTATCTTGATTGGGTGTAGGTATGCAAGGCAGCTGCGCATCTATGCTTCTCTGAGGTAGGTACGCATAGCTGTTAAAGAAATGACCAAGAAATCGAGTATCAAGAAAGCTAAGAACTTGGGAAGATGAGGAAGAAGAGAGAAGAGTAGAAGTGTATTCATTATTAGTTGTGAAAAGAATATAAGCAGCTAACTGACTCTATTAACAACCCCAAACAGAATGCTAACATGAGCTGGGAGTCTAAAGTAAGCTTGCTAATGTGTTCATATTCTAACAAATCTCCACCTATATGAACAATTACAAGTAAAACAGCAAATTAACAAAAGAAATTTTAGACAAAAATCATAGACCTGCTACATTACACTAGCATTTTACATACAATAGTTCAGCTTCTGCTGTGTAACCACCTTAGTCAGCATATCTGCCAAATTCTCAGATGTGTGCACCTTTTCAACAACAACTTCCTTTCTTTCAATCACTTTTCTAATGAAATGCAATTTGATATCTACATGTTTTGACCTCTCATGGAATTGCTGATTCCTTGTAAGATAGATAGCACTTTGATTGTCACACATCACCTTTACACAAGTTTGTTTGATCCCAAACTCTTTCACAATTCCATTCAGCCAAATTGCTTCCTTAGTGGCATCTGCCAAAGCTATAAACTTTGACTCAGTAGTTGACAAGGCCACAACATGTTGCAAAACTGACCTCCAACTTATTGTATTTCCTCCCAAAGTAAAGATACCAGTCATAGACCTTCTCTTGTCAA
Organism: Gynostemma pentaphyllum; assembly: GCA_028015215.1. NCBI lineage: Eukaryota > Viridiplantae > Streptophyta > Magnoliopsida > Cucurbitales > Cucurbitaceae > Gynostemma > Gynostemma pentaphyllum. The sequence continues at coordinate 17,660,685 of CM051349.1, forward strand.
GATCTCCTCCAAAGTCAGCATCAACATACCCAAGTAATTCTGAACTGTCACTCTTCTTGTAAACCAAACCTACTTCAGATGAACCTCTCAAATATCTAAACACCCACTTAACAGCCTCCCAATGTCTCTTCCCTGGGTTTGCCATATATCTACTTGTCAAACTAGCAGCAAATGCTAGATCAGGCCTGCTACATATCATGAGATACATCAAACATCCCACTGCATTTGCATAAGGCACAGAATTCATGTGCCTGACATGTTCAAAATCATCTTCTTTTGGTGCATTTTCTGCTGACAACTTAAAATGCTAAGCTAATGGACATTTGACAGCCTTGGCATCTTGCATTTTGAACCTTGCAAGCACCCTTCTGCAGTATTTTTCTTGTCCGACACAGAGAGTTCCCTTTTGCCTATCTCTGTTGATTTCCATCCCAAGAATTCTGCTTGCATCTCCCATATCCTTCATATCAAAAACTGAATTCAATTGATTCTTGACATAGTTGAGATCTTCTTTGCATCTTCCTGCCAATAGCATATCATCTACATATAACAATAAGAAAATGGATTCTTGTTTCTCTATTGTTCTCACATATGTGCAGCTGTTAAATAAACTTTTTTTGAACCTAATGCTCAGTACAAAGTCATCAAATTTCTTGTACCAACACCTAGGGGATTGCTTCAGCCCATACAATGACTTCTTTAGTAAACGACACATGTCTTCTTTGCCAGGATACCTCAAATCCCTGGGTCGATTCATAAAGATCTTTTCCTTCAAAGTTTCATGAAGAAAAGTT